>OX463858.1:34626044-34881724 GCA_949825065.1 Odontocerum albicorne
AAATATAATAAGATTGAAATAATTATAAATTTAAATAAAAATATTTAACGCTATCCAGCTTCACCGAAAGATATTTCTTTATTTGCGTGTTTATACTCATATTAGTACAAAATAATCGAACGGATAATCGGTAAAGCCTCGGCCACACAGGTAGGAGCCTCGCTTGCTTAGAGCTACGCTGTGAGTTAGGCGACATATCCTGGCGAACCAACGCATCGCATACTATCGCAATGGCCACACTGCACGCTTCTCGCCACGCTACATTACGATTAGTCATCGAGTGAATCGCCTAGTGAACAGACGTGTTGGTTAATTTTGTTATTGTGATTTTACAAGATGGCGGAAGTTTTAATAACAACTCTGTATAACTGTGTATATTATTGTGATTTTACACGATGGCGGAAGTTTTAATAACAACTGTGTATAAAAGGGAACCTTTGTGGAACCCATCGAGCAAATTATACAAAGATGTACCTGTAATAAAATCACTTTGGAATGAAGTTGCACAGGAAGTAAATAAAGATGGTAAGTTGTAATGAAATAGGTTAGTTTTGAGAGTGGCATCGTTTTTTGACTCAACCGCTCCTAAATGTCAAATGAATTTGTGCGAAGCTCTTTGGTGTGGCCAAGCATGAAGTCATCTAGTCTATTAGTCACGGAACACCTAGCTTTGCACCTTCGCTTAGTGCTACGCTAGATGCTACTTGACTAATAGACTAGGTGACTATGATAGTCACATAGCGTAGCGCGGTGCGTGCAGTGTGGCCTTGCGATAGTATGGGGTGCGTTGGATCGCTAGGATATGTCACCTAGCTCGCGGCGTAGCTCTAAGCACCAAGCGGGGCTCCTACCTGTGTGGCCGAGGCCTAAGAAAATGGCAAAATATATTTGTGGAGTGAGAATAACAAGGAAACGGCTGTGGAGATTATTTTGGATACTTCCCCGCATCTTCAAATGTATCGAAATTATTGAGTTTCTAAATTAGAAAACACATTGTTATCTTCACAAGTTAGGCTGTTTCTGCTTTCTAGACTTTGTACGAGTGAAATGATTCACTAATTCACGCTACGCGTGTTGCTGCGTTTCCATTTTTAATATGTAATAGGTTATCCGTTTCCATTATTAATATGTAAAAGGTTATCCGTTTCCATTATTAATATTTAATAGGTTATCCGTTTCCATTATTTATATGTAATAGGTTATCCGTTTTCATTATTTATATGTAATAGATTATCTGTTTCCATTATTAACATGTAATAGGTTATCTGTTTCCATTATTAATATGTAATAGGTTATCCGAAAAATAATTTCGTATTTTTAGGTCAAATCAAACACAAAATTGTACACTCGTCAACGAGAATTGAAATCGCTACGCCGCCGGACTGGAAGACAGACGTCTTACTAACTAACTAGCCACCATTATAAAGTTCATATAAAATAAATGCACGTGTAAAATGTATGAAGAGACCTTCGACCATGTTTTCTTTGAGTGTCCCCCGTCCTAGTGAATTATAAATGTCCCCCGTCCCGTCCGTTCAACATGCCTTCTCTTCTCACGGTTAATTCTCCAGACATTTACGAGTATATCATATTCATTTTCTAAATGTATTGTCCAAAACTCCTTAAATATTTAGTGCTACAGTCGTTTCTTACATATTCCCACACCGCCTCCTTTCTGCTTTAAATTGTTATCAACTCAAATTACCCTCTTTGATTTTATACGATCCATATTATTATACGATCACGCATAAACCATTTGCATTTCTGCGATAAAACGCGATACGCTCATCTCTGATATACACTCTCATCATCCAATCACACTCGCAACCAAAATTCTCTACAATAACCATTCTGTTAAGGTTATACTGCGCTATACTACAATTATTTATATTAAATTGAAGATACACAAGTCGTTTTAGTGTGAGTGGATTGCCTATAAATGAAATTAAAAAAAACGTTTTAAATTTTTATTTTTTAACTGAAACTTCCATAGGCGCGGTAGGGCAAATTGGCCTGGACGTCACGAAAAGTGAAACGGTGTATTATATTATTATTATTAAATTATTATTTTTTATTATTAAATATCTTATTTATTAATAAGTTATTATTAATTATTTTAATTTTAATAATTATTTATTATTAAGAATAATTAATATTATTTAATATTTTTACGTGTTTTATATTATTATTGAAATTATTATTTATTAATTTTATATTATTTTATTTAATATTTATTTAATATATAATTATAATAATATATGTGTTATTATAATATTGTTGATTATATTTGTTTTATTTTTTATTTATTTTGCACACGACAAGAAATATATATAATTTGCGAAAACACAACAGGTAATTTTATTTGGACATACAATTTCAATGGATCTGGGTTTGTTACCTTTCATTTGTCGTGTCCCCAGTAAACTAGGCTTTTGCCTGTATCTCACTGAGGATATTATTATATTATAATTAATTACAATATAATTATTAAATATAATAATATTATTAATGATATATTATTAATAATATAATAATAAATAAATAATTAAACAATTATTTCAAAATAATTAATATTAACATTATAAATATTAATTTATTTATTATTAAAAAATTTTATCTAATATTATTAAGTCTATTATATTATTATTAAAATTATGATTTATTAATTAAATTATTATTATTTGTTCTTAAAAATAAAAATAATAATATTTTTTTATTTAATTCCACATAAATTCCACATAACCATTTCCTAATCTTAAAAAAAAACAATAAAAATCGTTAACAAATGGAAAAAAAAGCAATGCATAAAATCAACTTTTCCTAGGAGTTAAGAAGTTTCACTTCTACCGCGCGAGAGTCTGACGCATCTGTTTTTGTTCCCTACTCGACATCTTTCTAAAAATGAGTGCATCAAAACATTCGTTACGAGTATACGATCGTATATTAAATGTGTTGTGTTTTTCCAGTGACGTGATATATAAAAAAAGGTCTAGTTAATTCACATTTCATCTGCTTCGTACAATGAACGTTTGGAAAAAAAATACCATCTATCATCAGCCACTAAGTCTGGCGGAACGGGAATTTACATAAGTACACTACTTGACCCAGTGCATTGCCTAATGGCATAGAATACATTTGAACTGTTCCATCAGTCACTTTGGTGGGCAATACGTCTTCAGGGGTGCTTCTGTCAAATTTAGCAAAATACACCATCAGAAAAAAATGTTAACTTGGGAAGCCTTTTGAAGGCATCTATCTTATACTCGTACTGATATATCTAATGTACTCATAAACCACAAAAAAGGCGCTGTCAGATTAGTAGTTACAAGAAATTACAAAGAGCGGGAATTTCAAATTATTCTTAGAAACTCGAATACTCAAACTTTCTAAATGTAGTTGTAAAAATTTAACATATCATACTTCCTGCTCGGTATCCCACGGCGGAGCTTTTCAGAGAGTATCAGGTCCTGAACATAGCCAATTTACATCTCAAATCCATTCTCTGGCACTACCATCGAGAGGAAGGGAAGATGCAGACTCAGCAGACACATGACACGCATGGCAACTAATGAAATGTTCACCATCCCTAGAGTTAAAACCTCTTTTGCTCAAAGGCAATATGCTTATTTGGCTCCCATTACATACAATGGCGTGCCGACTTCAATAAAGGTAAAGGTAGGAAAACCATTTCGACAATCGCTCGGCGCGTGGTTGTTATTGCGACAGGATTTTGAGTACTTGGGCTTTCAGGATGAATGACGAGTGGAAAGGATTTGTGTGAGTTCGTGAGTGTGGGTTTCTTCTTGTTGTTTTAATTTTGGTTGTTTTTGTATTTGTGTTTCTGTGTATTTTTTGTTTTAATTTAAATTTAATTTTTATTCTTATGATTGTGTGCGGTATATTGTGGGATGAATATTTTTGGTCTTTCTGGAGTGATAATGTGTGAGGAGTTGAATTTCGCAAGATGTTTCCAGTTGTAGTTGAGTGTTACTGTTTGTCAGGTTGATGAAAACGCGCAACGGGGTTTTGTTTTTGTGTAATCAAAAATCGGAAAGAAGTATCGATTTATTTTTTCATGCTAAATATCCTCAGTGAGATACAGGCAAAAGCCTAGTTTACTGGGGATACGACAAATGAAAGGCAACAAACCCAGATCCATTAAAATTGTATGTCCAAATCAAATTACCTGTTGTTTTTTCGCAAATTGTGTATATTTCTTGTCATGTGTAATAATAAATAAATAAATAAAACATATAATACTTTGTTAAATAATAAGCATAGTATAAATAGGCCAAAACCCATACGATGGTTGTCGTCAAAGAAAGAATATGAAAATTGAATTTTGAATACAAGAGAGCGAGAGAGGAATACTTCGAAATTTGAATCTCGGTGGGTCCGTGATAAAAATTATACTGAACGAATTTTAAATACCTAGCTAACAATTTTTGAACCGGTATGAAAAGGGACGATGTATAAATGATAAATATAAACAAATTCTTTATTTATGAATATATATTTTCATAAATGTACAATAGAATTTGTTTTTCTTTCGTGAATATTTCACGGGCTGCAACTAGTAAGCATTATTGACATTGTTAATTCTCATTTTCTGGGAGGACCCGTTTTAAAGTGGGAATGAGCTTGCAAAAGAACGTAAATCATTTCAATAAGTACCGCACTTAACATATATTCAAAGGTAAACACATATATACACATACGAGTATATCCATCGCATGTTCACACATATTCGTTCAAACGAATTCATCAGTATGGTGAAGTTACCAAATTTGTGTAGGATGGTCCAGAATATATATGAAGTGTATATCTATTTTAAATACATTATTACGAGTATTATTCCATATTATATTACTCTTGTTATTTTCAATACAATCTGGCGGGTTTAATACCATGTGGCGATCTCGTCCAACCAACCATAAACATGGAAAAAACGATCTTACGTAGAAACCAGACTAGAATCTTGTTTTTAAATCTGGGATCCAACCAATCGCAACCCTCAGGTTAAAAGATAGGTGTCTTATCAACAAGGCCACTTATTTTATCTTGTATATTGCAATAAAATAAATATCGGCCCAAATATAAGAGGTAGTATTACCGGTTCTAATATCGGCCCAAATAGCATATAAAGGTAGTATTGCCGATTCTAATATCGGCCCAAATATAGGAGGTAGTATTACCGGTTCTAATATCGGCCCAAATAGCATATAAAGGTAGTATTGCCGGTTCTAATATCGGCCCAAATAGCATATAAAGGTAGTATTGCCGATTCTAATATCGGCCCAAATATAGGAGGTAGTATTACCGGTTCTAATATCGGCCCAAATAGCATATAAAGGTAGTATTGCCGATTCTAATATCGGCCCAAATATAGGAGGTAGTATTACCCAAATATAGGAGGTAGTGAACAATCGACTTCTTATTTATTATAGACATTCAATTTTTTTACTTACTGTCAGACATTATTGCACCTTACTCTTTTTAATAGCGTTCTATAAAACCGCGTTAAACTAACCCTCTCTTAGTATCTCTTATTGTAAGAGTACCTTAATAATTATTGAAGGAAATATAATTAAATACCTTAATAATTATTGAAGGAATGGTACCTTAATAATTATTGAAGGAAGTATAGTGCTTTAATAATTATTGAAGGAAGTATAGTTAAACTAACCCTCTCTCAGTATTTCATATTGTAAGAGTACCTTAATAATTATTGAAGGAAGTATAATTAAATACCTTAATAATTATTGAAGGAATGGTACCTTAATAATTATTGAATGAAGTATAGTACCTTAATAATTATTGAAGGGAGTATAGTTAAACTAACCCTCTCTTAGTATTTCATATTGTAATAATACCTTAATAATTATTGAAGGAAGTATAATTAATTTTTTTTTTGTGAAAGCCTTCGGAGTCTCCTTTACGTATAGCTATACATGTAAGCCATTAATTACAAGTGCATTAAACAGGTTCACCGATACTAAAAGAATTATTGGAAAACTTGAATTTGTTGATCATGTTTGACTACATGACTCTGTTCCCCACTAGAACACTGATGATGACTTGAAACAAATATATTACTAGACCGAGTCCCTAAGTATTTTATTAGTCGAATGTAAACACCCCTTCAGTGTTTTATTTCGTTCACTAATTCTGGCAAAGTTCCAGATATTGAAGATTCTCTCGATGCGATAGCATTTTGATCTTTCTCGATAAGAGTATTTATTCCCAATCCATTCTATTTATCTTGTTACGTTTCATTTTCCCGAATGATTTGTATTTGTTTGTGGTTAATAAAATCCTTGGCTCTGAGTCATTATATTACTGGACCAGATGTTCAACATTCGAGATAAAATCTAGTTTGAATCAGATTTTACGAACGAAATAAAAAATAGTCGAATTATAAACCTTTATAATCATCGTAGATATTCTCTGTGGGTTATTCATAAAGAACTCACTCCGTCTTGGCCTTCGTATAAATGCTGAGAAGACCGAGTGACCCATGGCCATAATAAGGACACCCCCTTTCCCTAAAAGTCATTCCTTTCAACAGAGTCAATAATAAATTTAAATATTTGGAAGACATTCGGTTGCAGAATCTCTTGCAGATCTCAGAAATAAGTGACTCACTAGGATAGACGCTGTCAACAATACCTTTGACAATTGAAGGTTAAATGGAAAAATCCTCTGTGTTTAGTATAAAGGCCTTCGCGGTTCGTATCAGTTATAAGGTACAAGCGGCCCTCGACGGTTCATATAAGGTACAGGCGGCCCTCGACGGTTCATATAAGGTACAGGCGGCCCTTGACAGTTCATATAAGGTACAGGCGGCCCTCGACGGTTCATATAGGGTACAGGCGGCCCTCGACGGTTCATATAGGGTACAGGCGGCCCTCGACTTTCGCACTGAAAATGTTGAATGTTCGAAAGTAGAGGGATGTAAAAAAACGTCAAAAATTATATTTTAAAATGTTTATTTATCAATAATAATATTTATTTATCAATAAATAATATTTATTTATCAGTAATATATTAAAATATTTATTTATCAATATACATAATTAAGTTAACGAGGCGTGTTTATTAAGTGCTTTCAGGTGTTTTCTTTATAAACTTGTCAAGAGTTAGTTGAATACCACCTTTTTTTTCTTTTCTTGATAAAGAGTTCTATAACACGCTGTGTCTTTCTCAATCGCCCTACGTACTCGAGATATACGTTCTCCATTGGGATCACATTCTTCCATCATAGTCACAAATTTGTCAAGATACATGAAGGCTTCATTCATATTTTTTATTGTTAAAGTCTTGGTTTTTTTTCAAAATAAACCCGTCTCGTCTACATTGAATATTTATTTGGCTAGGAGAATATTCTCCATCTACAATAATTTTGGTATTGTAGATGGAGATTAATCAGTACTGATAATAAAACTCATCATTATAGTTCAATACCACTACAGAGCGGGAGCTACCGCGCTACGTAGGAGCGACTGCATGATGGAAGCGAACATTTTTTGCATTATCGACAAAAATCTTTAAAAAATAGAATTTTTAAAATGTGCGAAATAGCGAAAGTAGAATGTCCGAAAGTCGAGGGCCGCCTGTATTTTGGAGTGTTGTCGACGTTTCGAAAATGTTGCAGTTTTCACCTTCAGGACTAATTTTATTTAACATTTGATACAGGTTTAACCCAATCACATCAAATAACAAGATATTTTTCAATTATTCAGCCTAAATATTGCTATACTAAGCATAATGGCGATAGCAGCAATGTTACTCATGTTTCCTTGTAAAGTGAGTCCTTTATGCCTATAAAGTTTTTTAAGGAGTTTAATCCTAATTTATACACCGATATGTGGAATATGTCAATATCTGAAAATTCAATCACGTAGTTATTCCGTGTGCATCCATCCGGTGATTTTCTTTAGAGCTTGATCGTGAACCGACACCGAAAACAATCTTAATTCATTCAACATAGTCATTCCGTGTGCATCCGGTGATTCTCTTTACAGCTTGTTCGTGAATCTGGCACCGAAAACAATCTCAATTCATTCAATATAGTCATTCCGTGTGCATCCGGTGATTCTCTTTACAGCTTGTTCGTGAATCCGGCACCGAAAACAATCTAAATTCATTCAATACAGTCATTCCGTGTGCATCCGGTGATTCTCTTTACAGCTTGTTCGTGAATCCGGCACCGAAAACAAACTTAATTCATTCAACATAGTCATTTCGTGTACATCCGGTGAAGCTCTTTACAGCTTGTTCCTGAATACAGCACCGAAAACAATCTTAATTCATTCAACATAGTCATTCCGTGTACATCCGGTGATGCTCTTTACAGCTTGTTCGTGAATTCTATTTTTCCCATAAGCAACTTATACATATGTGTATACACCTTTTAATAGATCTCTTCTTATCCTTAAGGAGTAATATCTGAGCTTATTTGTAGACTCACGGTGAAGTTAACTATACTTGAGAAAATATAGGATGGTCCCTGTGGCATTTGAAATGTCATGTCTCAAAGGGATGGGGTAAAATAGTTTTTTTTCCCAAATCGAATCGTTTTTTTATAAATCGAAAAATTGTTTTTCTCTAAACTGAAGTTTTAATTCCTAATTTTCATTATACTGATTTTCTAATGTATTGTATGATTTGTATCTATCTTTAAACAGGCCAAAATTCACTATGAATTAATACTATAGTTCGGAAATTCTAGGATGAGTCCTGTGACTACAGCTCACAAATTTGCCCCAATACAACCTTGTAACGATGTTCAGTAACTTTAATTATTTTATAAACTTTAATATAAGCCTCAATTCTAATAAATAGCAAGTTGTTTAGGTAAATACATTACATAAGGTTGTATTGGGGCAAATTTGTGAGCTGTCACAGGACTCATCCTAGAATTTCCGAACTATAATTACGAACATTTAATTTTAGGTATAAAAAAATCGAAAATCCAATTATCGTATACCCCATCCCTAGCCAATGCGGACTAACGTAGTGACTTTTGACAAAAGTCACCAAATATTATTTGATTTTAACAAACTGCCACATTTTTGCTAATTTGTAACAAGATGTATTAATTTGTCATTATTGTTAGTTTTATGTAATGTATTTACCTAAATAGCTTGTTATTTATTAGAATCGTGGCTTATATATTCAAGTTGATAAAATAATTAAAATTACTGAACGTTGTTACAAGGTTGTATATAGGGACAAATTTGTGAACTGTTACAGGAACCATGCTAAATTTTCTCAAGTATACAAACAAACCCTGAAAGTGAAAACTGCAACGTTTTCGCAACGTCGGCATCATAATCCAAACCACGCGGTACAACACTCCGAGAGAGCGTATTTATTCAAAGTATCACCTGTTTGGCGCGTTCATCCTACCTATTTTACTATACTCTGAATATTGGCATGTTATTCGGCATTAGTTTAATAGTCGTTTTACTTGACCGAGTATACCGTTAATGTATACATCAGAAATATTGCATTATATTTCGCTTGTGTATAATACAACCTGGCAAGCTTATTGCCGAGTGACAATCTCTTACAACAAAGCACGTAGATTCCTGATTTTCCTTTCCCCTCCACCACCCCTACCTTTTTCTTTTGATTGATGATATCTCACTTTTATTTTTACTGTTTAATATTTTGTTCATGAATTTTTGTACGGGTAAATAATGATTTGAATACGTGTTGCGACCCATGTAAGTTTCTTTATTTACTTTTGTCTGGTTGATTGAAAGAGATTGATGCCTGGCAATTTGCCCTCTAGATTGTTTTATAGTGAATTGTTAAATAAATAAACGTTTTAGAAGCCTGAAATGGAATCTTAACTTAAATCCTTTTTTAAATCAGGGACCAACGAGAATTGAAACCGCTACCCCCGGGTTAGTAGACAGACGTCTTACGCTACTCAATGATTGCAGGTTATCACTCAATGAGTGCAGGTTGTCACTCAATGATTGCAGGTTGTCACTCAATGATTAAAATCCCGTCTCGTTTCGGATATTCTACTTTCAATTTATTCCATTTATTTTCTAAATATTGTCAGCCTATTCTTTTCGTCAGGGTATATCTCAAAACTGAGGCTGAATTTCCACATGAATTGTTTCCACCTTAATTCCCCGAATTTCCACAGTCAAATGATCTAAAACACGTGTGTAAAGGCATGCTATGCTTAGCTCACAGTGACCCAAATGCAGTTAGTTCATGACGTAACCGTGATCAAGTGGGGTTTCAATCAAAATTTTAGTATTTAAAGTAACTTTGTAGTTATAGATTTGTGAGGGTGTGGGCTGAAAAACATCTGGTGTCTCCGTGGCTGGGTTCGCCTTATATTAGTGGGGTGTATCTTGGTCGAGGGGATGTTATTATATGAGCCCAGACCTTTTGATAGCTTCTGTCTTTAAATTATTCTCTGCAATTTATGTGTTTTTTAAGTGTTATTTAAATATATTATGTACATACTATGTTGCTGTCAATAAACCTATATTTATTTATTTATTATCAGAAGTCTCGGAAATGAAGAAGGAAGCGACCACGTCATGCGAAAAACCTACGTAAGTGAATCCTTAAGTATAATCGAAAATCTCCTTATGAGTGGAGTGCCATCAAGTGGGATCTTCCTATAGTAGCTTAGATGTAACGACCTACTTCCATTTATCATCATATGGACACACGCATACAAAAAGGATACATCACACAACACACGTATGTTTTTGGTTAATTTAAATAACAATGCATGAATATTTTTTATAACGCTGTTTAGAGAGATAAATTTCCACAACAACGCTCTAATTCGGGTTCGGACCCACTTTTATTGACAGATTAGAAATATTGCAAAATAAATGTATATAAGTTGATTGTAAAGGCAGGAAGTTAATGGCTGCGGCCATTAGATTAAATACATTCCAGCACCTTCTAGTGTTCAGAAAAATGTACGAGTATTTAGTAAGAAGCCCGTAAAAAAATTACCAAGGGAATACGAAATACTATAGTTCGGAAATTCTAGGTTGAGTCCTGTGACAGCTCACAAATTTGACCCAATACAACCTTGTAACGATGTTCAGTAATTTTAATTATTTTATCAACTTTAATATAAGCCTCAATTCTAATAAATAGCAAGTTATTTAGGTAAATACATTACATAAGGTTGTATTGGGGTGAATTTGTGAGCTGTCACAGGACTCATCCTAGAATTTCCGAACTATAACAAAGTTTTGTAAATCTTCCGACATGTGATAGTAATACACTTGACTTTAAGTATAGTGTAATATATAGTATGTTATGTGTGTAGTGTTTATATTTGATCATAAATCCTTTCCAAAAAGGGTTATTGTCAAGTGCTTCCTAAACCTGCACACGCCACCCATATACCTAACACAAAGATGCAGACAATTCCAATTCACAGGGCCCACCCTATTACAATAGATCGATTAAAAAAATATATATTTATTAGTTGAAGAATAAATCGATATAAAAATTAAAATCCTGTCTGAAAGAACATCTCTCAGACACAGATTCGAAAGAAACGATGGAGGCATTTAAATACCGATGAAGGATCTCATATCACGTCATTAAAATATGTACTCAAATTTCATCGTTAAACTCCTTTCAAACGATGTTTCATTTCATACAAGCCCATAAAAGCGTTTCTTCAAATATTTAAAACGGTATTTTGAGTATTGAGTTTCCCAATTTGTTCAGGATAAAAGTAAAAATTAAGAGATGACTTTAAGAAATAAAAACCAATATATACGTATATTCACGCCATTTACCTATCAGGTGAAGCAAATATGATACAGCGCCAAACTTTCCCATCTTGATACACATACTTCGCCTTTTCCACATCCATACAACTACGATTTCTATTACTTTTTACATATCCTTTGTTCCAAATATCATTCACTTATCCCACCATACTTTCCTTGGTCTCTCTTCTACCACGCATTTCACTCACATATACACTATTTACTTGTTTTGTTAGTCTTCATTTATTCGTTTTACATAGCCAAACCATCTCACAGTACCCTTTTTCATCTTATTCAACACATCAGCATTAAGTTCAAATTCACCCTTACTCACTTATATATGTATTTTATTATTTAAAATCTTGAAAATAAAATAATCAAAACAGAATTTATAAAATGTTGAATTTGTAATACACTTTTCTTACCGCGTGAATGTCAAGAATGACGCTCGGTGTAGGCAGGTGCGGGTGGCCTAACTCGAGACGGCACCATATCGTATAATCAACACTGTATATTGTATTTTTTTTTATCATTGAAATTGTTTTGACTTGTATGTTTGCTTACTGATATGTTATTTAAATTGGTTTATTGTGTTAGTGTGTCTTTATTTGGTTTGATTCTAATTATTATAAATTGTTTTCTTTTTAATTTTTGTACTATTTTTCTTCGTAATTAATGAAACACTCACAGCTTCAATTTTTTTAAACATTGTTGTAATGTATTAGGTGTTAACATAAGTTGTGTCCGTTTTTTTTTCAATGTAAAAATGGGCACCAAAAGTAAAACAAAATGGTGAAGGTTATACGTCATTCGAAAGAAAATTTACTGATCTATAAGATATTGTGTTTGCTTTTACGTTACTGTATTATTTTATTTGATTACAAACCTTCAAAATGGAATGTCAAGTAGACGAAAGTGAGCATTTTCGACATCTCCTTCTGTTCGCATTCAATCGAGGGAATAAAGCTGTCAAAGCTGCTCGCGATATTTGCGAAGCGTATGGTGAAGATGCTATGACTTAAAGGACAGCTCATCGATGGTTTTTGCGTTTCAAAGACGGCAATTACGACCTGAAAGACATGGAGCGTTCCGGACGATCAGTGGACTTCGATCAGGACCGCTTAACCCTGAGAGATCGGCGCACTGCTATAGCAGTGGAAGAAATTTGTTCAACCCTTGTATTCTAAATGAATATCATTAATTTAGAATACAAGGGTACATATTCTAAAATATATTTATGTTGTAAAAATATTTGTTTTTTGTTTTTTTGTTGTTAAAAATTAATATTTATCACGAACGTCCGCATCGTAAATATATCTCAGCACTAGATAGACAATTGTATTTTTTTCTCGTAGCGCTCAGGGTTAAACAATATTATTCATGAAGATCCCCTTACTTTTGGTGCTCATTTTTAAATTGTAAAAAAACGGACACAACTTATGTTAACACCCAATACATTGTACCGTTGATGAAAATAAATAAAAATTAACGATAAAAGTTTCAGGTACAAAACACAAAACTAAACTTTTTTAAAAAAATATTTTATTCCCGATAATTTCGCGTTAGCAAGAATGTGCGCTGTCTCCGTGGCTGTTTATTGATTCGTGTGTAAATTAGATGATGAGTAAAACAAGAGGAGAGAAAGTGTTTTTTTTTCTTTGAAATTTTCGTAAATATTTAAAATATTGATTGAAAAAACTTACAGTTTTATCGCGTATTTCTCTTTTTAAGCTCGATTAATTTCAACGCCTCAATCGGTCTCTATCCTCGTAGACCCATTACTTCCGAGAGATTGATGACCTCAAAAATACGAGTATCTCTGCAACTGTTATTAATGACGTGGTTGCATGTAAAACTCAATTTAGGCAATCTACTATGCGTATCCAGAAAGTAAGTGTACTGAGGCTCTCACGACCGGATGGATTTTATTTTCGACATGTTGGCTACACTTCCGTGTAGCCTGACCCTTCCCCTCCGCAACGAGACCGGTTCGAGGTCAGTACGTTGAGAAGTGTCGACGCGACAACACGTTTCGTGAAAAATGTCAATCCAATCTTCCGCCAAGTGCGAAATACGCGGCGTCATCCGTTATCTCGTTTGGAAGGGAAAACCTCCGGTTGAGGTTTATAATGAGGTGAAAACTGCATATGGTGATAAAGCTATGAATCGTACGAGTGTGTACAAGTGGTGTCGCGACTTTAAAAACGGTCACGTCACACCTCTTCACCCTCCGCCAAAAAGTTCAAAACCACAATTTCAGCCAAGAAAATCATAGCTTCCGTGTTTTGGGACTGTCAAGGCATAATTTTAATTGAATATATGCCTCAAGGGAAGACCATCAACTCTGCAAGATACTGTGAGACCCTAAAAAAATTTGCGGAGGGCGATTCAGAACAAGAGGAGAGGCATGCTGACAAAGGGAGTCTGCCTGCTGCACGACAATGCCAGACCACACACGGCCAACGCCACGAAGGAACTGCTCACCTCGTTTAAATGGGATGTCCTGAACCATCCCGCGCATTCCCCTGACCTAGCACCTTCAGATTACTATCTCTTTACCTCCCTGAAGCTGCACATGGGTGGAAAAAGGTTTTTAACCGACGAGGAGGTAAAGGAGGAGGTGGAGAAGTGGACGGAGGGGTTGGCGGGAAACTACTTCGAGGAAGGCATCAAAAAGTTGATACCCCGCTTCACCACCTGCATTGAGAGGAATGGCGACTATGTTTAAAAATAGCTTACATATGTACTACGGTAACCACGTAATTTTTTTGTTTAAATAAAAAAAATTGTAACCTACAAAAATTCAGTACACTTACTTTCTGGATATGCCTCGTATATGGCTATTGTTTGGATTTTTATGTGACTTCGACTTCTAACAGGAGGATGGCACTTGGTGGACCCTGGTTTTTATAGAGGTGTTGTGTCCTTTATTGGGCGAATCATTTGGATGATTTTCCTATGTGGTCGTTAGATACAGTGTAAATACAATGAAAGTTTATTAAAAACTAGCTTAATCAACACTGCCAAATCGCGATGAATCAAAATGGAGCTTGTCTGCACATCATAACTTGTCGTGGGTTAATTACAAGATGTGTTATTTTAAACATATTGTGGCGAGATATCGTCTGGTGAAGAGGAGGTGACGATTTGTAATGCTTTGTGGTGAAAGATAAATGAATGGTCATTAAATTATTCACATTTTCCTTTAAATTTTCAACGAGTATTTAATTAACTTCACCCGAATCGAGGTCTCCGTATTGTTGCATTGTCTCCGTGCAACGGGAACTCGAAATAAAATATATTTGTAAAAGCGAATAATTTAACTTACATAGAAAGACCCAAAAGTATCCTAACTTGTTCAGGCCAAACAACTTTTGTGCCTTACTAGATGCTATATGTAGCATCACGCTGTTTCCCTATTGAAATGGGCGGAGCGGTACTAAGTTTTCTTATTGTGCGTGCGTGATATCTACGGGCTATAACTTTTTCAAGCCATATTTTTTGGACATACCATCAAATCGGAGATTGTGCGTACGTGTTTGTGCGTTATCTTCTCACTCATTATTTTAAAACTATTTAACTATTTCAATGTATTGGTATACAAATTAGTTCGGTCCGTTTTTTTGTGTTCAAAAATGCTTTGATTTCTAAACAAAATGAATGAACAGATCAATTAAAGTATTGTCCATCGCTGGCTACTACTTTTTCCCATCTCTCAAGCAATTTTCGAATTCCATCTCGAAAAAATGACTCGTCTTTTGAAGCGATCCAAGTTTGGAGCCTATTTTCGGTTTCTACGAAAGAAGTGAACCGGTGACCTGCCAAATCGTGCTGCATCCTTCGGAACAACCAGTAATCAGAAGGAGCAATGTCCGGAGAATTCCGCGGGTGCGGTAAAAAATCCCATTTGAGCGTTTCCAAATATTTTTTTACGACTTTTGCGACATGAGGCCGAGCGTTGTCACGAAGAAGAATAACGTTATCATGTCTTTGCTCGTATTCCGGCTGTTTTTCTCGCAATGCACGGCTCAAACGAATTAATTATAGCCGATACCGATCGCCCGTAATGGAATCGCCAGGTTTCAGCACCTCATAGTAAACAGCACCCCTTTGGTCCCACCAGATACAGAGCATGATCTTTGAACCGTGTATGTTCGGTTTTGGTGTTGATGCTGAGGTCGATGGCAACGATTGACCGGGCTTAGCGTAGTATTTTTTCTTCTTGGGGTTGTCGTAGAATATCCAGTTCTCATCTCCAGTTACAACCCGATGCAAAAAACCTTTTCTTTGTTGCCTTTGAATCAGTTGCTCGCAAGTGAAAAATCGCCTTTCAACGTCTCTCGGTTTCATTTCATAAGGCGCCCAATTTCCTTGTTTTTGAATCATTCCCATGGCTCTCAATCGTACGGAAACGGCTTGTTGAGTCACTCCCAATGATTCTGCAAGCTCCTCTTGCGTTTGACTCTGATCTTCTTCGAGTAATGCTTCTAATTCTTTGTTCTCGATTTTTTTTGGCTGTCCAGAGCGAGGCTTGTCTTCGACGCTGAAATCTCCATCCTTAAAACGTCAAAACCATTCCCTACATGATTTATCAGTTGGAGCAGCGTCACCATAAACTTCGACAAGCATTCGATGGTCCTCAGCTGCACTTTTCTTCCAATTAAAGCAGAAAATTAAAACCTCCCGCAAATGCTGCTTGGTTAACACAAAATTCGACATTTTCAACACTGTACAAAACAAGGTTTTTGCATGAAACTCAAAGCGATATAAACTGAATATTATTGTCAGATGTCTAACCTCTCTGAAACCGCAAAAATCGGCTGTCACTATGAACCATTCATATCAGCCAGAGCCATCTTTTGGAAACGGACCGAACTAATTTGTCCTCCTAATATTACTGCCTAACTATTTCAATGTTTCAACCATTTCATTTCCCATTTTATAAAATTCGTATGTATGTCTGTAAATAAATCTTGTTTCTGACTTTTGTATGACATGGCCAAACCGTCTCAGAGTGCTCTTCTTCATCTAACTCAGCCTTAAGTTCACATCCATCCTCAATTACTGCATTCCGTACTCTGCCATACATTGTCACCCCATGTATTATTCTAAGGACACACATTTTTACAGCACTTATTCGACTATTTTCAATATTATTTTACGTCAACGTTTCACTCCCATACATCAATTCTAAAATACTGTTGTGGACTATCATCTTGGCCGATTTTAATACTGTCCGTTTCGAGTATATATTTTTAGTACCCTATTGACTTTATTTCCTATTGATACACACCCTTCAATATATCTCGTAACTCTTCCATAATCTGAGAAAATACTACCCAGCAAGTGAAACGGATGAATGAAGAAAGACTAATGTAAACAATATATGGTACAGTACAAACGTGAGTGGAGGGTGGGGTAGAGGAAGACCAAGGTGGGGTAGAGGAAGACCAAGGTGGGATAGAGGAAGACCAAGGTGGGGTAGTGGAAGACCAAGGTGTGGTGGAAGAAGACGAAGGTGGGGTAGAGGAAAACCAAGGTGGGGTTGTGGAAGACCATGGTGGGGTAGAGGAAGACCAAGGTGGAGTGGAAGAAGACCAATGTGGGTAGAGGAAGACGAAGGTGGGGTAAAGGAAAACCAAGGTGGGGTAGAGGAAGACCAAGGTGGGGTAGTGGAAGACAACTTGGATAAAGTGTACGATGTTTCGAAAAAAAAGAAATGTAAAAAGTCATAGAAATCGTTGAAGCAGAAGGTGTATGAATATATTTTCAGCGTCTTTCCAATCATGGATTAACGCAACGCTCAAACAGAGATTGTTTATTGCCCTTTCCAGTTCACCGCTCGTCTTCACCGGGTTCGTGAGCGTGTGCTCACGTATATGTTTATGGATTTCGTGGGGATGGATAGTCATTTGAATGATTTATGCGACCACGTAACTTGCTTCATTTACTTTTGTCTGGTTGGTTGGAAGAGATTGCCGCCTGGCAATAAGTCCGCCAGATGATTGTATTTGCAATAAAAGTGTTAAATAAATAAATAATATAGAAGAGGCGAAATAATTGTGTCTCGATAGGAAAGTCTGGCGCTATCTCCTCTGCCTACCCCGACAAAGAAACGGCTTAATGATACCATATGTGTACGTATGATATGCCCCACAGATTTTCTTCCCATGGGATTCCATATTCACGGTTCAACGAATTTCTTTTTTTCTCTCTACGAGTGATCCCATCACCCTTCACAGAAATCTCATAACTTGAAATTGAACTTACGAGCCTTTGAGGTGGAATTCGCTTAGTCGCTTTTGAATTTAAACGGAACTGTCAAAGAGAACAGAATAAAAACAATAAGAAATAAACATTTCTTTTTAAAATGTTTTCGTTTTGCCTTTCGTCTTTTTAGAGCTTATTTGATTTTTAAATTTGCAATGGCGAATTATTGAATAAATGTTGACCATGTTTTTGTTTTTGTCCGATCATAAAAAATAATATTTTTTATCAGCCAACTTTAACTCATCATACTGTAAAAATAATGTACTACGCTTACCTGGCAAGTTACATCAAAAGTTGGCTTGTTTAGTCAGAATTTCAAAATGGTACAATACATATCTACTACTCGTTTAAAAATAATTTTAAAACATTAATTTCTGAAATTAAAGATCGAATTCAAAAATTTTGAGCGAGACAAACGATACGGCGGATGAACGAGTTAGAGTAAGACACCATTTTTGACAGGAACTAGATATTATATATCAAAAACGGCGACACTAGCTGTATTACTCTAACTAGTGCATCGCCGTATCGTTTGTCTCGCTCAAAATTTTTGAATTCGATCTTTAATTTCAGAAATTAATGTTTTAAAATTATTTTTAAAGGAGTAGTAGATATGTATTGTACCATTTTGAAATCCTGACTAAACAGGCCAACTATGAAAGCGGCGCCCCTGACCACATAATTAGAAACATCACCTCCACCCACAAATTTAAATTATATTTATAACACTTCACTTAAAAAAATTCCGTCACAAGTCAACAAACCATTTTTCCATGTTCAAAAAAAAAACATCACACCACATGTTACGTTCTTTATTATCTTTGACAGAGACAACCAAACTCACCGTTATCTTTAAAATCTTTCTCCAGACTTTTTTTTAATTTGAAAACATGTTTATACAAAATTTTCCAAACTTTCGCTTGTTTATTCACAACCAATATTTCCACGGAGTTGATTTATTTTTATAACAAAAAAAAACTTGTTTGTTCAACGCACAAATTCCCAACGGGTATATTATTACGCCCTGGGGGACGATTTTTTATTTTTAAGGGGCGTTGAGGTGTATAGAGTGATTAGGGTGCGATTAAATTCTTAAGGGGGTCATTATGATATTCATTAAATATGTCAGAAATAAAGTAAATAATTCTTTGTAAATGTAGTTCACCCTCTGCTTGATAAGTTTTCAACGGTACGAATATTTTTATTTATCTCTCTTACTAAATATGTTTTTCTGAACATATGCAGATAACAAGTACCTAATCTAATGACCGCAGCCACTACCTTCCTATCTTTACACTCAACTTGTATATACATTTATTTTATAATCTGTCAATAATAGTGGGTTCGAGTCCCGAGTATTCGCGCTATTGACGAGAGTTTGTCCTCTAAACGGCGCTGTTTAAATCATCCTTTTATTATTATTATTTAAAAAATTGGTGGAACAACTCTCTCGTAAAAATGGTTCATCTTAGAACTGTAAAAACTGCGTATGTTAAATTGAAAATATGTCATTGGTGGTTTTCAGTTACATTTATGACAATAAAATCTATGGTTTCTCTAATAATTACAATAAAATCTATGGTTTCTCTAATAATGACAATGTATCCATTTATGATAATAAAATCTATGGTTTCTCTAATAATTACAATGTATCCATTTATGACAATAAAATCTATGGTTTCTCTAATAATTACAATGCATCCATTTATGACAATAAAATCTATGGTTTCTCTAATAATGACAATGTATCCATTTATGATAATAAAATCTATGGTTTCTCTAATAATTACAATGTATCCATTTATGATAATAAAATCTATGGTTTCTCTAATAATTACAATGTATCCATTTATGATAATAAAATCTATGGTTTCTCTAATAATTACAATGCATCCATTTATGACAATAAAATCTATGGTTTCTCTAATAATGACAATGTATCCATTTATGATAATAAAATCTATGGTTTCTCTAATAATTACAATGTATCCATTTATGACAATAAAATCTATGGTTTCTCTAATAATGACAATGTATCCATTTATGATAATAAAATATATGGTTTCTCTAATAATTACAATGTATCCATTTATGACAATAAAATCTATGGTTTCTCTAATAATTACAATGTATCCATGTCATTGTGCACGTTTCAAATTTTTTGTTGCAGGAATTTAGGAGAATTCCATTTTGTGCTTATACTGATTCAATGTGTATGTATAGTTTTTTTTAATATTACATTCACTGTGATAAATAATAAAGATGTTAATTCCAAATGTTCTTTGCGAAACCCTGGTCCAGCGTTACTCGAAAGAAAAAAATTCGTTCGAGATAATTCAACATGCGTGTTATGCTTGAAAATTCACGTTTCCTATCAAAATATACCCAACTTTCTAAATAAACGCTGCAGAATAACCTTTATTTTCTTTCCAAATATCATTCACTTGATCCAACCGTACTTTCCTTGGTTTTCCTAAACCATGCCTTCCACTCATATTTGCACTGAATATTAATTTATTTTTATATATTATTTATAGTTAATGCATTAACATTGTGGAGGTTTAAAGACATTGTAATTTGTTTTATCAAACACTGTTTATTCCTCTTTTTTGTAACGGTATAACCCTACCGGTTTCAAGGTTTTCCCCTCATCATCACGGGAGCACAAATAAGACTGAATTTTGTTCGAACTGGTACCGAGATACACGCTTCTGACGGTAAAAATCCGGGCTGGGGACTGGGGGTTGGGGGAGGCATGGGACAACCTCGGCGTTAATACTGCCTTAACAAATCCTCTAATTTATTCTGAAATGGCTAATCATTGTCACCATGAAAACCACACTTTTTCTATCGATGATGTCAAATGCTTACATACTCGTGTCAGTAGTAACGGAAATAAATTGGACAGATTAGAGGCTCTAGAAATGTCTAAGTCAGTGCATCAAGGTGAACATCTGGCAAACACATATGTCCCAAGAATCTCTCCGCTGCTCGCCGAGCTTGTCCCATGCCTTCCCCAGCCCCCAGTCCCCAATCCGAATATTTATCGTTAGAAGCGTGTATCTCGGTACCAGTTCGAACAGAATTCAGTCATATTTATACTCCCCTGATGATGTGAGGCGAAAGCCTTGAAACCGGTAGGGTTATACCGTTACAAAAAAGTGGAATAAACAGTGTTTGATGAAACAAATTACAAATACATTAATTTCGTAAGACTTTCTTCATTCATTCGTTCCACGTATCCAAATCATCTCAAAGTGTAACTCTTTATCTTACTGAACATATCAGCGTTAAGTTCATAATCTTCCCTAATCACTTCATTCCGTATTCTATCATACATTGCCACCCCACGTATTATTCTCAGGGCACGCATTTCTACAATACCATACATATACGTATTATGATATTCCGTTTTTATTTTACTTTTAGGTTTTTTCCCGCCTCAGCTTTTTTGCTAGTACGACCTCCGTTTCCAGGTTGGTAAAAAACATGTATTCCGACCCGGGAGTTGCGTGTTCGATTTGTGTTGGAACTCGGATTAAAAAAAGCCACTCATATCTATCATATTTTAGGTGACGCATACGTCCGGTACACTGAATCTTCCAATACACAATGAAGATGCTTCTTTCGATGTATTCAGAACATTCCAATGAACGTGACTAGTTCACTTTAAAGTTCTTCTATTATCTTCATTGTTATACCTCTTTAGTGTATTAGAAAGTGAATTCACAAGAATTAGTATCGTAAATCTAAAAGTTGAAATATTAACCAGGAACAGATACTAGTACCAGAATGAACATACGGGCTGAAACAATCTACGAGTATTAGACAACAATGCGGGTCTATTTAGGAAGATATGACAATAGATACGAGTATAACTTGTATCAGACTGAATCAGCTGTGATAGTTGAAGGCAGGTGAATGACAGGGCATTGTGATGTCATTTAAACTATACCAAGAAAAACCGAGTATTTGCATTGAACGAAATTATATTATGAGACAAGCAATTTGATTCATCACTGTAAAATTTTATTATTGTATTATTTATTATGTATTGTTTGATGCTTTCAAGTTTTGATAATTTTTAGTGCAAAGCATATTTAGGAACGTAAATAATTTGCTTTTACGTATAAGAAAATTAATTAGTTCCTGCCAAATGGAAAGTTCACACTAGTAATTTAGTGACAAATGGGAGGGAAATGTGGGTATGAAACGGAACTGAAAAGAACTGAATAAATACTGTAGAAATGTATGCACTTACAAAAAATAATGAGGTGATTATGTATGACAGAATGTGGAATAAAGTGATTAGGGATGAATGCGAAGTTAATGCTGATGTGTTGAGTAAAATGAAGAAGAGCTTTCTGAAATAGTTTGGGCGTGTGGAAAGAATGAATGAAGAAAGACTAACAAAACAAATATGTAGTGCAAGAATTTTTTTTATTATTTATTATTTATTTATTTATTATTACACATGACAAGAAATATACACAATTTGAGAAAAAACAACAGGTAATTTAATTTGGACATATAATTTTAATGGATCTGGGTTTGTTGCCTTTCATTTGTCGTATCCCCAGTAAACTAGGCTTTTGTCTGTATCTCACTGAGGATATTTAGCATGAAAAAATAAATCGATACTTCTTTCCGATTTTTGATAACACAAAAAAACCCCGTTGCACGCTCTCATCAACCTGACAAACAGTGACACTCAACTACAACTGGAAACATCTTGCGAAATTCAACTCCTCACACATTATCACTCCAGAAAGACCAAAAATATTCATCCCACAATATACCGCACACAATCATAAGAATAAAAATCAAAACAAATTCAAAACAAAAAAAAAAAGAAGAAAAAAAGAAAAACACACAGAAACACAAATACAAAAACATCCAAAATTAAAACAACAAGAAGAGACCCACACTCACGATCCTGTCTACTCGTCATTCATCCTGAAAGCCCAAGTACTCAAAATCCTGTCGCAATAACAACCACGCTCCGATCGACTGTCTAAATGGTTTTCCTACCTTTACTTTTATTGAAGTCGGCACGCCATTGTATGTAATGGGAGCCAAATAAGCATATAATGAGTGAAAGGTTTGATAGAGAAAGACCATGGAAAGTAAGGTTGGATAAAGTGTTTGATCTTTTGAAAGAAGAAAATACCAAAAATCTCTCCACTGCTCGCTGAGGTCGTCCCATGCCTCCCCCAGCCCCCAGTCCACAACCCAAATGTTTACCGTTAAAAGCGTGTATCTCTGTACCAGTTCGAACAGAATTCAATCTTATTCGTGCTCCCCTAAAGATGAGGTGAAATCCTTGAAACCGGTAGGGTTATACCGTTACAAAAAGTGGAATAAACAGTGTTTGATAAAATAAATTACTTGACTAATTATTTTTTTGTTTACATCCCCTTAAAATGTAAAATTATGCTTTACTTGACTGGTTTTTTTTCTCTTTCCTCTTCTCTGGGGTGATGTCTGATCGGGAGTTTGTAACAACTGATATAACTTATTTCTTATATGACTTATATGAAACTGTATTTATGCTTTCTTGTATTGTTCAGTGTTTGTTATCAAAAAACGAGATTATCATTATAATTTATGGAAGGTAGTGTATCTTTTACAAAAAAAAATGTGTCAAGTCTCAGCCTACCTAAATCAACGTTTATTTTTTTTTTTAATAAATGCATTTACTACATTTTTCCCTTGTAGAGTCGATATGTTTGCTCTTCGTGGTCTTGACTGGACTGAATAACGTGATAAGCAAATTTGAAAGCAAATATTTTCCCTGACTTGTGGCTGACTTGTGAGTGACTGACAATGTATTGCGCAATTGTATCGCATCATATTTATGGGCTATTTGCATTTCGCTTATTTGTTCATAGGTGTTATAACGACTGTTTATTAGAGATGAAAATTTTCAATTTAAATCAAAAGATTTACTTCTTTAGACTATTCCAAAAATTTCAAATTTAACTTTTTTTTAATTTTAATTTTATTTTATACATGACAAGAAATATACATAATTTTCGAATAAACGACAGGTGATTTAATTCGGACACACAATTTTAATGGATCTGGGTTGGTTGCCTTTCATTTGTCGTATCCTCAGTCCCAAACTAGGCTTTTGCCTGTATCTCACTGAGGACATTTAGCATGAAAAAAGAAATCGATACTTCTTTCCGATTTCTGTTTATGTAAAACCCCGTAGCACATTCTCATCAACCTGACAAACAGTAACACTCAATTTTATATTTATATGATACATCACGCGAAATCAAACTCTACTTGTTTATGTTGTTTATAGTTAAGGCATTAACATTGTGGAGGTTTAAAGACATTGTAATTTATGTTTATCAAACACTGTTTATTCCACTTTTTTAGAGATTTTTGGGATATAACTCGATCCGAACATCTGGTGAACAGTTATATCCCAAAAATCTCTCCGGTCTTGGCTGAAATCGTCCCATGCCTCCCTCACCCCTCAGCCCCCAACCGATGAAGCGTGTATATCGGTACCAGTTCGAACAGCATTTAGTCTTGTTTGTGCACCCCTGAAGATGAGGTGTGCACCTTGAAACCGGTAGGGTTATACCGTTACAAAAAAGTGGAATAAACAGTGTTTGATAAAAATAAATTACAATCTACTTGTTTATTTAATCTACTTGATGTTTTACTCATCTTGACTATTCAATAGTCTTCATGTTGAACTCCCCTTGGCTATCCATAGACTTCCTATACAACCCATCTTACATATTTAATAGATTTATTGTTTTATTTATCTAGACTTTTCAATAAACGTCATGTTTAACTTCTCTCGGCTATTTAATAAACTTCGTGTTTTACTCATCTTGAATATTCAGTAGACTTAATATTTTACTCATCTTGGCTATTCAATAGACTTTATATTTAAACAGTTTGTATATTCTGGATATTTTACTTATCTTGAGAATTCCATGAACCTCATTGGTTATTAAATAGACTTAATATTAAACTCTTCTTGACTAGGAAATCCCTTCAATGTAGCACAGTTATACTTCAACGTAGCACACAGTATCGTCATGTACAATGTAGCACACAGTATCGTCATGTATTGTACAATGTAGCACACATTATCGTCATGTATTGTACAATGTAGCACACAGTATCGTCATGTGCAATGTAGCGCACAGTATCGTCATGTACATTTCAACATTTCCTTCTTTATTATTTGCCAACATCTTCTATTTTCCTGTAAAAAAGTATTACAGTAATCCATTCATTTAAGCGGGTAATTGGTTTCGAGAAAACGGAGCGTGAATAAAAACCGCGTAAATGGAACCTTTGAATCTCTCTCCCTGGCTCCATCCCAACTCATTGTCTGCGAAGACTGTTGGGGTCAGCTCTCCTCGTCCTCAGGTTGTATGCTCTTCTGTCCCGAACTACCTCCCCCAGGCCGTGCCTCTGCATCAGGTTATCTTTTTGCACCACCCATGAATTCTTTGGTCTTCCTCTGGTTGTTATTCGAGGAAGATCCATGGAGATTGCCTGGTTCACAATGTGATCGGGTGCTCTGCGTCCAACGTGCCCATACCATCTCAATCGCCTCTCCTCCATCTTGCTGTTGATGTCTGTAACACCTAGGCTTCCACGAATGCGTGAGCTTCTTATTTTGTCTCTTAGGGACACACCTGCTGATTATCTTAGCATGCGAATTTCAGCAGTTTCTAGTTGCCTAGAGTAAGAGGTATACATCGTCCAGCATTCGGAGCCATAGAGGAGTGCGGGTCTGACAATCGTTTGGTATACTTTTCCTTTTAACTTTACTGGCATTTTCGGATCACATAGAACTCCCGTCATTGACCTAAACTAAATGGAAGCTTTGAATGATATATGATTATAGATGATGCTTGTTAAATGTATTTTACATTTACTATTTCGACATATTCATTTACTATTTCCAACATATTTGAATGATAATAGATGATGCTTGTTAAATGTATTTTACATTTACTATTTCGATATATTCATTTACTATTTCCAACATATTTGAATGATAATAGATGATGCTTGTTAAATGTATTTTACATTTACTAGTTCCATATATTCATTTACTATTTCCAACATATTTGAATGATAATAGATGATGCTTGTTAAATGTATTTTACATTTACTAGTTCCATATATTCATTTACTATTTCCAACATATTTGAATGATAATAGATGATGCTTGTTTAATGTATTTTACATTTACTATTTCCATATATTCATTTACTATTTCCAACATATTTGAATGATAATAGATGATGCTTGTTTAATGTATTTTACATTTACTATTTCCATATATTCATTTACTATTTCCATATATTCAATTCCTACTTAGTTAAAAAATACTTGAAGTTGTTCTTTTAATTAGACTATATTGATAGTATTTATACAAGAGGTCATTGATAGCACACAAACACACATTTTGATTACAGCTATTGTATATGAAGAGAAACAAAAACACTCTCGCTGAATAGAACTTTCATTGTTACCGTGGTCACTCTTATAGTTGGAACATATACAAAAAAATCGATTTAGAAACCCAATTATTACATATCAAATGTCACTTTTATGCATTTAAAATTTCAAATATAATAAACTGCTTTAATGGAAACCGCTTTATTGAAGGATTACTATACTTATTTTGATTGGTTCAAATGGCTTTACCATTTTGTCCAGCGGGTTCAATGAACATTTTAAGAGATCAAACATTTTTTCCCAACTAAATATGGATTATGGGTGAGCGCTGTCAATTCTAAAATAGTCTTGTTTTCATAAGTGCTTAAAATACTGCAGGATAAACACAAGTCGTGACCTTAGTGAGTGAAAGCCGGATGCGAGAATAATGTGGACCATTTTACTGAGTGTTGCTGACAGATCGGACATAAGATAACATTTGGTCATTATGTTCAGACTCGACAAGATTTTAAACGACGTCCGAAAGTAGATGTGTATTACAACAATGATGTTGGACATCAATAGCAACCGAGGAAGGCTGTCAGTTCAGCCTGTGAATGGATGAAGCCTGTGTTATGGCATTTTGCAACGAAAACACTTTTAGAATTTCAACTGTGTAATTTTATTTGTATAATCGTTGAATTATGAGGCATATCCAGAAAATAAGTGTACTGAATTTTTGTAGGTTACAATTTTTTTTATTTAAACAAAAAAATTATGTGGTTACCGTAGTATATATGTAAGCTATTTTTCGACATAGTCGCCATTCCTCTCAATGCAGGTGGTGAAGCGGGGTATCAACTTTTTTATGCCTTCCTCGAAGTAGTTTCCCGCCAACCCCTCCGTCCACTTCTCCCCCTCCTCCTTTACCTCCTCGTCGGCTGAAAACCTTTTTCTACCCATGTGCAGCTTCAGGGAGGTAAAGAGATAGTAATCTGAAGGTGCTAGGTCAGGGGAATGCGCGGGATGGTGCAGGACATCCCATTTAAACGAGGCGAGCAGTTCCTTTGTGGCGTTGGCCGTGTGTGGTCTGGCATTGTCGTGCAGCAGGCAGACTCCCTTTGTGAGCATGCCTCTCCTCTTGTTCTGAATCGCCCTCCGCAATTTTTTAGGGTCTCACAGTATCTTGCAGAGTTGATGGTCTCCCCTTGAGGCATATATTCAATTAAAATTATGCCTTGACAGTCCCAAAACACGGATGCCATGATTTTCTTGGCTGAAATTGTTGTTTTGAACTTTTTGTCAAACACTGTTTATTTCACTTTTTTATCAAACACTGTTTATTCCACTTTTTTGTAACGGTATAACCCTACCGGTTTCAAGGTGCACACCTCATCTTCAGGGGAGCACAAACAAGACTAAATTCTGTTCGAACTGGTACCGATATACACGCTTCTACGGTTGGGGGCTGAGGGGTGAGGGAGGCATGGGACGATTTCGGCCAAGAGCGGAGAGATTTTTGGGATATAACTGTTCACCAGATGTTCAGATCGATGTACTGACTTAGAAATTAGTTTGCTATTTAATTTGTTTTTTAATTATTATTGAAAATGTGTCTCAAGTAAACGCTGAAGTTAGACCAGATGTTTTTCCATAACATCTAGTTAACATACAACAATGGAGTAGATTTGCAGAAAACCTTCCAGAAAACCAGCTTAGAGATGGAATGAATATCCCAGAAGAAGACCTCTCTAAAAGATTAGACGGAAAATCTAGAAGAAGAATAATAACTAACGAATAACTTATTATTCTAACCGCGATCTGATGAACAGTTATAAATTTGAATACCCATTGTTATCTACACAAGTAAATCAGTTAATGCTTTCAATACTTTATAAGAGTGCAATGATTTACGAGTATTACTTCACGTTACACGTGTTGCAGCGTTTATATTATAAGTATGTAACAGGTAATTTAGCATTTTCAGATCGTATCCAAACGCAGAATTTCATCAAATGCTCGTGGACAGTGGTTTTTGATATTCTCAATATCTCAGCAAGCTCGCGTGGTGTAGAAATCTAATTATTCTCTATCAAAGTCTTGATTTGGTTGTCATCAGTGGTATTCGACCTTCCAGAGCTATCTTCGAGTGTCGTTTCACCATTACGGACTTTTTCAAACCATGTTTAACATACACAATCACTTACTGTATATTCGCTGTACACTTGTACATTTTTTCGTTTTTGGAAATCAATAAAAAAATTGCATGGAAAAACCACGTAGGCTGAAACTTCAAAATTACACCAAAAAAATTGCCACCATTCAGTAATTCTACGAGAATGAACCATATCAATACTATTTTCTTCATTTCTAGCCTTTCTTCCACCAATCGAAATGTTTTTATAAAAAAAAAACTGGGTACCAACAAGAATCAATCTCACTACCTCAGGGCTGGATGAAATACATCTTACTTACTAGTTAACGGAGGTAATCAAATGTATTGGGTGTTAACATAAGTTGTGTCCGTTTTTTTTTTTCAAATTTAAAAATGAGCACCAAAAGTAAAACAAAATGGTAAATATTATACGTCATTCGAAAGATAATTTTCTGTTCTACAAGATATTTGCTTTTACGTTACATATATTATTTTATTTGATTACAAGCCTTCAAAATGGAATGTCAAGTAGACGAAAGTGAGATCAAGCAGACGAAAGATCGAAAGTGGGATCTTCATAAATAATATGGTTTAAGCGGTGTTCATCGAAGTCCACTGGTCGTCCGGAACGCTCCATGTCTTTCAGGTCGAAATTACCATCTTTGAAACGCAAAAACCATCAACGAGCTGTCCTTTCATTCATAGCATCTTCACCGTACACTTCGCAAATATCGCGAGCAGCTTTGGCAGCTTTTTCTCTCGATTGAACGCGAATAGAAGGTGTCGAAAATACTCACTTTCGTCTACTTGACATTCCATTTTGAAGACTTGTAATCAAATAAAATAATATATGTAACGTAAAAATAATCGTATTTTTCCCGCCATTTTATTGGAATATGCATGCAATTTCAGGATATTGTTTGACAAGAACGTGTGCTGCGAAACCCGAAAAACTATTTGGCATAAGGCATTAAAAAAACACTCACATACTACATGATATAAACCGTGATGCTTTATTATTAATAAGTTGTCCAGTCTCCTCCACTAGTATTATTTGCCCGGCATCTCCGAGGCATTCTTTCTGCTAATTTTGTAGCATAATCTAGGAGCAAAGACAAATAGAGCAAATATAAATCGAATCTGTCGAAATAACTACTTGACGTTCCAGGTCTTTTTCCTTCGGAGCTTGAACTTCATGAGTGCCCAAACATTTCCTATGGGATTTGCATCTGGTGACTGCGATGGCCAATCCATTAACGTCAACGTCATTTTCCTGTTTCCATGCAGTTCAAATAGGACTCCGATGTTTTGCGTCATTGTCATGTACTTGACATTCTATTTTGAAGGCTTGTAATCAAATAAAATAATATATGTAATTTAAGAGCAAACACAATATCTTGTAGAGCAGAAAATTTTCTTTCGAATGACGTATAACCTTTACCATTTTGTTTTACTTTTGGTGCTCATTTTTAAATTTGAAAAAAAAAAACGGACACAACTTATGTTAACACCTAATACAAAGTATTTGCTAAATTGCATGCGTTCATTGGATCGTATCTAGAAGCCGTTAGTGCGCAGATTTATCATTTCGCGTTACACGTGTTTAGAACTTCCGATGGATTAGTTTCAAATAAGTTACATACGAGTATAATGTGTAAACATCTTATGTAAGCTGCTTTGGTTGTGAAAAGGATGTTTAGTTAGCAATTCAACTACAAATGAGACGCTGTTGTGGCCTTTTGCTTTAATAACCGTTTAACTTTTCCATTTTTCCGTGACTATCTTTTTTTTTTTTTTTTTATTTTTATTTTTTATTTATTAAACAAGTAAATTATTATACAAACATTTGTTGAGGCTATACCTATGTACAAATTTATTACTTAACTAATCTTAATTATATGTTATAATTTATGAACTTATTTAATCTTATTTTCCTACATATCATTTTATTTTATTTATTCAATCTTAATATATGAGATCTTAGAAATAATTAACACCTACATACTACTTATAACTAGATAACAATTCTTACACTAATTATTCAGCAAAAACAAGTCCACTCGTTCAGGCTACTTGTATTCCATCACATTCACTCAGACCTTGGTCGTCCCAGCTAATACTGAAGGTGGACTAGTCAGGCAACAGATAATGCTTCGGGAGCTTGTGCTTATAACGGAAGGGTAGGTCGGATTTACTCTCGTAAGCCCCCAGGGCAGCGACTAAGGGATTTCTGTGATTTTGTTGGCTTTTATAGAACTTCACGGTCCAAGCGAGAATGTGGTGTTGTAGGGTTTCTTCTCGCTGTTCAGCGTGAAGTCGGGTAAGATTTGTTCTGGGATGGGTGTTAAAAGATATCTTGAATGCCTTGTTCTGCACTCTCTGGAGTTTCAGGTGATCCGTGTTGCTCACACTACCCCAAACGGGTGCAGCATAGGTCAAGATAGGACGAATAAGGGTTTTATAGAGGAGGAGCTTATTTTTGGGTGAAAGGAAGCTGCGTCGATGAAATATCGAACTGATAGCCCCTATGCCCTTGTGACCCTTCTGTCTGATGGTATTCAAATGGGTTTTCCACGTCAGTCACCGGTCAAGGTGCAGGCCGAGGTATTTAACCACGTCCTGCCACTCAACCAGGCAACCACCGATGAATAAGGGCATCGATGGCACTCTTTCCTTGATTTTTCGGGAGAACATGATGGCCTCAGTTTTGGCGTCATTGATTTTGAGCCTCCAGTCCTGGTAGTATTTCTCAAGGATCTCAAGAGCAATCTGAAGACGGCGACCAGCTCGATCCACCTTGAGTGACGATGCGTAGCATGCCGCATCGTCAGCAAAGAGTGCGAGTTTACAGTTTGGGGGAGTAGGAATGTCGTGTGTGTAAATGTTAAATAGACATGGTCCAAGTATACTGCCTTGGGGGACACCCATAGGGATGGGCCTGGCGGATGACGTAGAATGATGAGTGGTGACTGTGAAACTTCTATTGGAAAGGTAGGATTGAAGTAGTTTCACGAGATAGAGTGGAGTGCCAGTGAGGAGAAGTTTGTGAAGAAGGCCATCATGCCAGACAGTATCAAAAGCCTTCTCAAGGTCCAGCAGTACCATGCCAGTACTTCTGTTCCTATTGAAGCCCATCGACACGTCTTCCACGACACGGGTAAGTTGCTGGACCGTGTTGTGTCTTGTTCTAAATCCAAATTGCTCATGAGGGAATGTATTATTGGATTCGTGATGGAACACTAGCCTTGAGGCAACCACTCTCTCAAGGATCTTGCCAAGACCTGGAAGAAGGCTGATGGGCCTGTAGCTAGTTGGATTTTCGGTAGGTTTATTTGGCTTGTGGATAGGAACAATGTTGGCTACTTTCCAAATACTCGGAAAATACCCATTAAGGAGTGAGGCATTTATTATTTTAGTAAGAAAAATCCTCACTTTGAGTGGTAACTGTTTAAGAAGGCTATTGTGTATATTGTCGGGACCGGGTGCTTTTCGTGTTTTAAGTCTGTCAAGGATACGACCAATTTCGGACGGGGTGCAGAGTTGCACCTCGTTTTGGTTGGTCGGGGAGTAAGCAAAGCTGGTGAGAGTGTCCTCGACAGCTTTATTGACATCAACATTTCCAAGGTCGGAAGTGATTGAGTACGTATTCTCATAAGCGTCCGCCAAGGCATTAGCCTTGTCACTGCCAGAAACAGCCAACCCTGAGGCTGTGCGCAGAGGTGGTATGCTTTGAGACGAGCACTTGATACCCTTGACGACTCGCCAGAGAGTACCGTTACCCGGTTCTAGAGCTGCCAATTTTCTCTGCCATAGCTGGTTTTTAAGTAGGCGGATTTCTTTTTTGATTTCATCTTGGAGGACGTTTAGAAGTGTTTTGTCACGTTTGTCTAGTGTACGTCTGTAGGTCTGTCTTTGTTTGTTTTTTAGAGATATAAGGAGTTTGATATGAGGAGTAAGAGTTATTTTGTATGGAGTGACAATTTTGAGGGGAACATTTTCATCACGGGCATTATGGAGTCCGTGACTATCAAATTACGACAATTTTGTTTTAAACAAACTTTGTGAATCAACAAAGGGTTTGCTGTTTTCCCGTTAGCGATTTATATAAACGTAGAATAAAAATTAAACGATTCAGCGAACAACTATTCGTGAAAACATTGGAGTCGATTAAGTACACTTAAGTTGATTTGTGTGGATGGAGGAGAGACGATTGAGATGGTATGGGCACGTTGGACGCAGAGCACCCGATCACACTGTGAACCAGGCAATCTCCATGGATCTTCCTCGAATAACAACCAGAGCAAGACCAAAGAATTCATGGGTGGTGCAAGAAGATAACCTGATGCAGAGGTACGGCCTGGGGGACGTAGTCCGGGACAGAAGAGCATACAACCTGAAACGAGGACGAGGAGAGCTGACCCCAACAGTCTTCGCAGACAGTCACCTCACTGTGAGTTGGGATGGAGTCAGGGAGAAGAAAGTTGATTTGTGTGGATTTAAGGGTAGTTTAAAATTATCTATGTGGTACAATGTCCTTATTTATTACCGAACCTTTGCAGCCAATTATCTTTTAAATGTATCCCTTGGGCGGGTGCATCTAATCTGTGAGATTAGGTAACTAGTTTTTTTTGTGCCAATGGGCGAGGTTTACCGACAAAGAGGTGAGGCTTATAGTAGCTTCCTGACTCCCTACCCCTCACACAGGGGTATCTTTGTTATTTCTCCAGTGCACCGTTGGTCTCCGTGACGGACGTTTAAATCTGCTGGATGAGTTGCGCCCGATTACGTAAATGGTTTTGATTTCAAAACATTCATTTTTTTTTCTCAATATTTCTTTTTATATACCTGCAATAATTCGTATATCTATGTTGTAACTCCTAATTCAATGACATTGATCATTATTTACTATATGAATACAAACATGCACGCGTGGTGTGGGAAAATTGTTATAAGAATTTTTTCGAAAATGTTCAGCGTGAGCCTGATCAGGAATAACTTTCTTATCATATTTTGATTACTCCCTTTTGTTTTTGTGAAGACGTTTTATGATCACAAGTGAATTTAAATTTTACATTCTAAATTATGTTAGAAAAAGTGCTAGCACAGTGTTGTCTAATGTTAAGTTAATGCTTTTATTTTCGTCACATGAACACTTACCTTATGAAGATGTGACAGTTAATTCCACATACTTTCTATTGTGCTAAATGTTTTTTACAAACGTATTGTGGGTATTAAATGACTGAAAAAAATTGTGATGTTACTGATTTGTATTAGTTGTGTTGATAAGCTGCCAATAAAAGACTGGGAATGTTGTAAACTAGTTATTTTCTATTTTAAGAAAAACAATATTAGAAAATTAAAAATTTTGTTATTGAAAAGTGCAAAGAAATGTACAAATGTTATATAATCATGTTTGAGTGAAAAGTTCAGTTTAATAAGTTTCCCCTTTAGCGTAAGCAGAAAGTTAATTTTTAATCTCACATATGAGTTGCGCCCGAACCTGTTAGGATTTATATTGCGCCCGACGGAGGGATAAGGTAAACGATCATGAGACATTATTTCATACAAAATAAGAATACAGGTCAGCACACAAATAAATGTTGAAAAACAACACCTTGAAGATGATTTCTGTGGATTTAGGGGGAATTGAAAAGGGTCTATACAATGTACATACAATAGTAACTTTGTATATTTGTTGTTTTATTTAAGTTAAATTATCGTCAGACATTACTTCATACAACATAAATAATAGTAATAAATAGCTCAAATAAATGTTAGAACCAGGGCTGTACAGTGGGTTTATTTTTTTGTGGAGTCGGCATCAGAGTCGGAGTCGGAAGAGACTATTCTAAAATAGACTCCAAATTAAATTTTTTCCCATTTATAAAACCTATTGGCTACATAAATTACATTATGAAATTATGAACTATGTACTATCTAGTACAAATAAAAGCACGCCGTGTGATGAGTACTCCCCATAAACATTATTTCCCAAAACCTAAATTTAAGTAATTACGCCTCGTAATAAGTAAAACCTATGGTTGGTCATATACGCACTGGAATGAAGTGGCAATGGGCAGGACACGTAGACAGAATGTCAGACTCCCGATGGAGATCCGAAATAATCCAATGGTACCCAAGAAGCATACAGAGGCCCAGAAGAACGAAGGTACGCTGGATAGATGAAATCAGGAAGCATGGCAGCATCACATGGCATCAACGAGCAAAAAACTGAACTATTTGGAGTCAACTTTGATGAGACCTTCATCCAGCAGTGGATCGACCCTGGTTGACAATGATGATGATGATATGCACTAGACTTGGAGTTGGATTCTTTTTTTTAGATTTGGCGGAAGAATCTTCATAAAAATAAAAATATTCAACAAATAACTTTAGCACATTCTCGGAAACATTGGAATGGAGAAAAATCATTCCTTTAAGCTGTTTTGCATATATATTATAAAAGAGGAGGTTAACTAGTGATGAGGCATAAGACTTGCATTCCAGTTAGCATCTTTTTTTTAAATTGTCCCAGATTGATTTCCACTGCAGGTTTTTCTAACAACTTTCTAGTTGATCGGAACAACTTTCTGGTTGATCGGAACAACTTTCTGGTTGATTGGAACAACTTTCTGGTTGATCGGAACAACTTTTTCTGGTTGATCGGATCGGAACAAATTGCCTAATGAAAATAAACACCTCAAATTGTATACAACGGAAGTGCGTGTAATAAAATGATACAAACAATGTTACATTTGTTATTCACATAAATAAATCAAAAATAAGTTCAGCACTAAATAAAATTGGTTTGCTTTTTTAATTCAGTTACGCTTTATCACAGCTAAACTTATTTTAACCTTCTATCTCGTGACTCTCCATAGGCGGAATATTATTGGCTTATTAGCAATATCAATTTTTAGATCTAACTGGGGTCAGTTAAGTTGTTCCGGGGGTCAAAATAAGCCCCCATACAGCGCGATCTATACTAGAAGATCGAAATGTTATTTACTTTTTATGAACGCAACGTCAAAGATACACCCCCGGCGGCGACACACCTGAGTGTTTAAAGAATAGTGCCACAACGGACTTAAGGTCCGACATCACGACATACGAGTATACTTATAAAGGGGCACAACGCCCGAAGTTCAAACAGCCTAACAAGTTGCCAGTACAGAATATTTCAAATACAGTAAAACTATCCTTAGACGACACTAGAGTGGAGTGGCCAATGGATTCGAAGATGAAGAAGGAACTGCGGTGGCGACACATCTTATTGTGGAAAGAACAGTGTATCGGCGACTTACTTAAGGTCCGACGTCATGGGAGAAAGAAAATAACTCGTAGCGTAGTGAATATAATAAAAAAGGGGCTTAAGACCTGGAATTCAAATACCCTAGTAAGCCTTCTAACTGGGAGCATATTTTATAACAAGTGAATGTGATCTATATACCAGACAATATAGACAAGACATTATAGACCAGACACTATAGACCAGACAGTATAGACCAGACAGTATAGACCAGACAGTATAGACCAGACAGTATAGACCAGACAGTATAGACCAGACACTATAGACCAGCCACTATAGACCAGACACTATAGACCAGACACTATAGACCAGACACTATAGACCAGACACTATAGACCTGACACTATAGACCAGACACTATAGACCAGACACTATAGACCAGACACTATAGACCTGACACTATAGACCTGACACTATAGACCAGACACTATAGACCAGACATTATAGACCAGACACTATAGACCAGACACTATAGACCAGACACTATAGACCAGACACTATAGACAAGACACTATAGACCAGACACTATAGACCAGACACTATAGACCAGACACTATAGACCAGACACTATAGACCAGACACTATAGACCAGACACTATAGACCAGACACTATAGACAAGACACTATAGACCAGACACTATAGACCAGACACTATAGACAAGACACTATAGACCAGACACTATAGACCAGACACTATAGACAAGACACTATAGACCAGACACTATAGACCAGACACTATAGACCAGACACTATAGACCAGACACTATAGACTCAAAAACAAAAGATTTAACTGTGCCCGTCACTAAAAAAATCTTAATAAATGTCAACCCTCATTAAAATATTATTTTGAATGAACTCCTGTGACGCAAAACTTCAATATTGAAAGCCAAATCTCACAATTCCCGGAATCATTAATGAAACTGGAAACATTTCTTGTATTTATTCCAAAGCCCAACATTGCATTTCAATGCTCTGGTTCCATATTAACTTGCTTAGACAGCGTGCAGTTATTTGCATACAAAGAATCTTGGCCCCAGTTATTTCGTACTTCTGCAAATATTTATTTCTTGCGGTGTGTATTATATTTTATACATCAAATAATGTATCTAGGAATTTTTCCAGCTTAGTTCGAATATGTAACCATGCATTTTACCTGTCAGGGTAGGCGAGAAGAGAGATCGCCAGACTTTCCTATCGCTACACGCATGTTCCACATTAATATACCATACACCTCGTACAATTTTTGTTATTTCTCACATTTGCTTCTTTCAAAATATCATACACGTGATCCAGCCATTAGTTAATTTTACTCAATAATGAGGAACCATCTATCATAATCATTAGCAATATAGTTATAGATTATTTATGATATAATTATTAGCTGTTAGTTATCAATAAACAAATTACTTAACGGGTTAATTAAGCCATTAACACACTGGTAATGAACGGTTACAACTTAACTATCGAGTCATACAAATAATAGAAATAATACAATAAAAACATCCTTACTTCATAGATCTTATAATAAAAATAGTGTGACAAGGACACGTTACATAATGCAAGTCCTGAAAATTAGTGTAAAAAATCTAAATCATCACCATCACGCTGTGTCGCTATTGGGGTAGGCCTCTATATTCTATCGTGGCATACATATTTTGTTTTTCCTACACCCTTCCACACTCTTCTACAAGAAAGGCGTTTCACTCTTCTCCCTTTCACAATTGTATCAATTAAGTCTTGCCGCATTTTTCAATGTCTTCTCAAACTACTAGTTCCTTCTGTACTATTGGGTGTTAACATAAGTTGTGTCCGTTTTTTTTTCAAATTTGAAAATGAGCACCAAAAGTAAAACAAAATGGTAAAGATTATACGTCATTCGAAAGAAAACATTCTGCTCTACAAGATATTGTGTTTGCTTTTACGTTACATATATTATTTTATTTGGTTACAAGCCTTCAAAATGGAATGTCAAGTAGACGAAAGTGAGTATTTTCGACACCTCATTCTATTCGCGTTCAATCAAGGGAATAAAGCTGCTCGCGATATTTGCGAAGTGTACGGTGAAGATGCTATGAATGAAAGGACAGTTCGTCAATGGTTTTTGCGTTTCAAAGACGGTAATTTCGACCTAAAAGACACTCCACTCTAGTGTCGCCAAACGATAGTTTTACTGCATTTGAAATATTCTGTGAAAGTACTTGCAACTTGTTAGGCTGTTTGAACTTCGGGCGTTGTGCCTCTTTATAAGTATACTCGTATGTCGTGATGTCGGACCTTAAGTCCGTTGTGGCACTATTCTTTAAACACTCAGGTGTGTCGCCACCGGGGGTGTATCTTTGACGTTGCGTTCATAAACCAGAAACAACCAGAAAGTTGTTCCGATCAACCAGGAAGTTGTTCCGATCAACCAGAAAGTTGTTCCGATCAACTAGAAAGTTGTTAGAAAAACCTGCAGTGAAAATGGTGGTGTGAAGGGTTCGCTCCATGTCTTTCAGGTCGAAATTACCGTCTTTGAAACGCAAAAACCATTGATGAGCTGTCCTTTCATTCATAGCATCTTCACCGTACACTTTGCAAATATCGCGAGCAGCTGTATTCCCTCGATTGAACGCGAACAGAAGGAGGTGTCGAAAATGCTTACTTTCGTCTACTTGGCATTCCATTTTGAGGGCTTGTAATCAAATAAAATAATATATGTAACGTAAAAGCAAACACAATATCTTGTAGAGCAGAAAATTTTCTTTCGAATGACGTATAATCTTTACCATTTTGTTTTACTTTTGGTGCTCATTTTTAAATTTAAAAAAAAAACGGACACAACTTATGTTCACCTAATATTTATTGTACAATATATAGATTATTTCTATAAATTTTACGTATATATATAATTTATATGTAAAAATAGATATTTTATTCCCATATTTTTCTGTCGCTTTGTATGGACCTACGAGTATGTGGAATGTTTTGAAGACTTGACTTAACTATGCAATATACCAGTTACTGACTTGTATCAGAAAACGTACTGAATTGAAGCATACTTTTTTCAAACAAACTTTAATTTGTACCTAACTGGAAAAAATGTTCTTTTTTAGTTTTATCAGTTAAATCCACTCGGATTAATTACAGACTCCAGTTGGTTCAGAAGATGGCTGACGTTGGGTCGAAAGATGGCTGAAGTTGGTTCGAAAGATGGCTGACGTTCGAAAGATGGCTGAAGTTGGTTCGAAAGATGGCTGACGTTCGAAAGATGGCTGAAGTTGGTTCGAAAGATGGCTGACGTTGGGTCAGAATCAAAAAATGTTCAAATACATCAAAAAGTAGCGAAAATTAAAAAAAAAATACGTAATACCTCATATTAAATCATAGACATAGATTAAAAATCGTTCGAATACTCGTCTATCGGAAATATCCGATAATATCAAATAGTCCCAAATTGACAAAAATGATCGAAAATATCTCACAACTTCGAAAAGTCTTCCTAAATATGCCAAATATAACAAAAAGTATCGAAAAAGTCCTTAGATAACAATAGGTTAGTTTGAAAAAGTCCTTAGATAACAATAGACTAGCTTGAAAAAGTCCTTAGATAACAATAGGTCAGCATGAAAAAGTCCTTAGATAACAATAAGTTAGCTTGAAAAAGTCCTTAGATAACAATAGGTTAGCTTGAAAAATATTTTCAACTAACAAAACACGGCAATCATCGAAAACTTTTAAAACGCATTCCAATAGGCGTGAATATGTTTTAACGAACTTAAAATATATGTACTTCTTAAATGTATCTTGGTTAGTAAAACATTTTCGCTTTGAAAAATATTTGGATTTCAATTTCTACACATTGGATCAAAAGTCAAATAACGCATAAACAAACTTTACGTTCGCACATAAAGTTTAGTAATTATTAACCCAGTTGTCTGTTTCGTCCTGACAAATTGACACGTTGACATTTAGGTTATTTTTCCTGGATGGTACTAGCAGGGCCGGCCTGGATACTTGCGCAGCTAGGTGCAGAGTTTGGGCGTGGGGCCTTCTTATTTATTTATACATCATCTATATCTGAATGAAAAACAGACCAAGTATTGCACAACTATTTTTTCCTATAAAAGACCTATTTAAAATGTATTTATTTATTTCACAAAAAACTTCCGTACCTGTAATCAGCTCGAGGCCTCGCTGAGCACGGGACCAGATTTGGCTTCATACTTTATGTTATGTTGATATAACAAAAATAATTACCGTATTTTACGGACTATAAGACGCACTTTTTTCTTAAAAAAATTGCCTCCAAAATTCAGGTGCGTCTTATACTCGAAATTAACATTAAAATGTCCAGTGTTTGATTTAAAATAAGTGATAAGTAACGCTCTCGATGGCAGTGAAGGCCATCTTATATATGAAGAGGACAACGATGACGATGAAGAGGAAGAAGAAGAAGAAGAAAGTTCAGATGACGATTTTCAGGGATTTTAAAGGTCACTTCGGTTTTATAAACTAAGAATTTTTTTAGTCTGGCTTTGCAATCTAATAATAAAAATGGTAAAAATGTTATTTTTTTTTTAAATCGCCTAAAAATTAAGGTGCGTCTTATAGTCAGTAGCGTCTTATAGTCCGTAAAATACGGTAAACATGAAACATTTACAATTGTAAATTATTAAAAATATGAGTAATACGGAAGGTACAAAAATATTGGCATATACTTCCTAACCAAAGTCTCAGAGGAATGAGTAAAAAATATTATATATTATTTATAGTTAAGGCATTAACATTGTGGAGGTTTAAAGACATCGTTATTTTTTTTTATCAAACACTGTTTATTCCACTTTATATAACGGTATAACCCTACCGGTTTCAAGGTTTTCACCTCATCTTCAGGGAAGCACAGACAAGACTGTATATTATTTATAGACACATGTATTATTTATAGTTGAGACATTAACATTGTGGAGGTTTAAAGACATTGTTATTTGTTTTTATCAAAAACTGTTTATTCCACATATAGTGGAATAAACAGTGTTTGATAAAACAAATTACAATTAAAAATATTAAATGTTGGTATGTACGCATGATTATTTTCCATAATGACTTGGATACTTAAAGTACGCTATAGATAAATTTATAGCTTTTGAGATGTTTTTACGCTTTACATGGACTGACAGAAGAATTAATCGATCGATTCTTGAAAAGCCCTGAGCTTTTCAAAGCTCAGGGTTGAGACGCGTCTCTCTACGCCAGACCTGAACAAATATTTATGCTGAAGGGCCGCATTAAATTCAAATATAAGAAAAGGCCGCCAAATAAGACGCGATTATTTTATAGACGTAATTTCTTATCATAAAAAAGGAAATTATAAGGTGAAAATTTAAAACAACTTCTAGTGACATAGAAAATCAAACGAATCGTAATGACATATTCACTCTTAACCCTACAATGTGCGATTTTTTTTATTTCAAAAATAAAAATATATTTATGCATTAAATATGTACTGGAACATGAAAAATACAATTAAACTTTTTTTTTGTTTTTATATTGTATATTTATATTTAAAAAAAAAAGAGTAAGGTTCATATATGGATCATTGCGCATTTGTAAGTTAATTATATGATATAATGATATAAATGAAATTATATATTTTACTTCACTTATTTTACACATATGTACAAAAGAATAAAAGAAAAAAAATAAGATTACCTTGATCACCAATAATAAAGTAATTTGATTTCAAACTGGAACAAATCACAAAAGTCATCTACGCGCAACAAGTCAAACTTCAACTGCCAAATTGACCGGTAAAACAGTTTTCTATTAAACCTATGTGGTTTTAAAGCATGAAGATTATTGTATCACATTTGTAACAGCGCATGAGTCCTTGTTTATATACCACTCAACACAAAAATATTTAGAAAAACTTTGGTTGATTCATATGTGCATCATTGCGCACTGTAGGGTTAAAATGCGACTCGGGAATGAAAAATACGAATTTTCGATAGACGCTGGTAATGATTAATGCAAATTAAAATTAGTTATACAAGACCTCGCGAGTCAGATTAAAATACGAGGTAGACCTTATATGGCACGCTGTTTATAATTTGACCAGAACTGTTCTATGCTGCGTGTAAAAGTTGTAATACAAGTATGGCTTCAGTAAGATACAGGAAAAAAGCTTAGTTTACTGAGAAGACAAAAAATAAAACCCAACAAACCCAGATCCATACAAATTGAGCAGTCGCTTTAAATTACCTGTTTTTTTATTTATTGTTTGTGTTGTTTTGCATAAACCAGGTCATGAAAAAAAATTGTTATACTTGGAACAATAGTGTGGAGGGGGGAGGGGGGGTGGTAGCTTTGAGTAGTAAATTCTGGCGGGAAAAATGTATGAATGACAAAATGAAAAGAGACTGAGCATCTACCCGATGGACTGACCAAGTGAAACAGCGGAGTGATATTGTAATTTCAAAAGACGTTATATAAAGCAAGAGATCGCTTGTGCTGGAGAAGGATTGTTGATGACCGATCTTCAAAATTGAAATCACGATCTTCAAAATTGAGGGAAGGAAAAAAATATATATTTTAACCCTTCAGGCACGTATGACGTGCACCGCACGGGCACCAAAAATCCCAAACAAGGATGGACGAAAACAGTGCCCTGTTTTATCTTCTATTTATAAGAACAATAGTTGAACGATATCGTTAACCCTGAGAGCGCTACGAGAAAAAAATATAATTGTTTATCTAGTGCTGACATATATTTACGATTCGGACGTTCGTGATAAATATTTATTTTAAACAACAAAAAAAACAAAAAAAATATATTTTTACAACATAAATATATTTTAGAATATGTACCCTTGTATTCTAAATGAATGATATTCATTTAGAATACAAGGGTAGAACAAATTTCTTCCACTGCTATAGCAGTGCGCCGATCTCTCAGGGTTAAAAACGATCTCCATTAAAAAAAATTAAACGTCCCTGCGACTGAAAAAATGTTTTAGGCATACGGGCCTGAAGGGTAAATGTATTATACATGACTTAATGTAAACTTAAAGTAGAAGTGTTCAGTAAGATGCAGTATTGTGATATAGTTTGGGCGTGTGGAACGAATGAATAAAGTAACACTTATGATACAAATATAAAGCGTAAATTTGAGTGGAATGCGTGCAAGAGGAAGACCAAAGAAAGTATAGTTGGATCAAGTGAATGATATTTTTAAAGAAAGAAACGACGAAAGTTAGAGAAATTGTATAAATTGTATGAAAAGGTGTAATACGAGTATATGTAAGAGGCAAAGAATGTATATAGAGAAAGGAAAATCTAGTGTTCTATAATATCTGTGTCTAAACTGACAAGAAAATGACGTGATGTATATTTATATGTAGCTGAAGCAAAATATTTAGTTTAGAATATAAATACTCGTATGTTGAGATCTACTGGGTCTGATAAGGACGTGGCCGGTGGTGATGAAAATCAGGTATAGATATTATAAATCTAGAAATGTTACTGAAGAGACACGCTCACGCGAACCACACATTGAGATTGCCTGCTGCGCGTGTTATTTATAAAGATAGGAGATATCCACCGTTTACACTTCTAAAATTAACTCCGGTAACTATAAATATTGTGTATAATTTTAGTTTGCCTAAAAGATTAAATTTGATATATTTTTAGAGCGTTTCTAATTATGTGTCAATAGAAAATACGGTGACAAAACGTTCTAACAAATGTTTGTAAAATCTCAATTTAATATATTACCACATTTTGTTAGCCCTCGGCCACACAGGTAGGAGCCTCGCTTAGTGCTTAGAGCTACGCTGTGAGCTAGGTGATATATCCTAGCGAACCAACGCACCGCATACTATCGCAATGGCCACACCGCATACTTCGCGCCACGCTACGTGTCACCAAGCGATTTTAGAAGATGGAGGAAGTTTTAATAACAGCTGTGTATAAAAGGGAGCCTTTGTGGAACCCATCGAGGAAATTATACAAAAATGTACCTGTAATAAAATCACTATACACAAAAGTAAATAAAGATGGTAAGTTGTAATGAAATTGGTTAGTTTTGAGAGTGACATCGTTTGTTGACTCAACCGCTCCCAAATGTCACTTTGGTGTGGCCAAGCATGAAGTCACCTAGTATATTAGTCACGTAGCACCTAGCGAAGCACTTTGGTGTGGCCTTTGGAGCATAAGATAATTGTATACAATGAAACTGATTCTTATGAATCATAAAGGCTTTGGATATCTTATTGGATAATTGATCACATTTATCAAACTAGGCGTGTGCGAAATAGTCAGCATGCTACGAATACACGTCAACGTTACCAAGCAGCTCAGCATGATCCACATGCCTGTGACGTCTGGGGGGGGGGGGGGGAATTAGCGTCTAGGATCAGGCTGTTCTATCACAGAAGATCACAGGATCATATCTTGAAGGAGAAGATCGAGATTGACGTTGGAATGGCGAAGGGATCATTAACTGCGAGGCCCAGCAACGACGATGACGAGATTGTAATTTTTTGGTTTCTTATATTACCACATTTATTGTTTTTCAGCATTTACCATTTAGTTTGATGTATCTGTTAAAAAACAATAGATAGAGGTTTCACTGTTTTTTGTAAAAAGAAAGATCCGAGGAAATGTGAAAGTTTCAAGTCTAAAGTATACAACAATTTTAAAAATACTGTCTCCTTACACATAACATATCTTAGGTTGAAAATAGTGTAAAAAGTATCTCCGTAATCTCTAGTGTCGTATGACATGACACACCGAAGTGAGACGATCGGAGCACTGTTTGGATGTTTCTTTTTCTTTTTGAAATTATAAATATTACCGAATTCGTAGGTATTCTTATACCCTCGAATACTAAGCAGAAAAAATCTTGTGTCATTCAAGGGGGCACAGCGCGGAGTTCGAACCAATGACCTTTCGCATGGAAGTCCAGTGCGTTACATGCACCTCTATAAGAGGGAGAAAAGTGTAATGTATCCTTACCAATGTTAATCTTATCATATACTCTGTTATCCACATCCAATAAATACGAGTATTATAAGTAATCATGTAACGTATTTAAACCAATGTTAAGCTTATCAATGCTAACCATATCATGTTCTATGTTATCTACATCCAATAAATATAATAAGTAATCATGTAACGTATTCAAACCAATGTTAAGCTTATCAATGTTAACCATATCATGTACTATGTTATCTACATCCAATAAATATTAGTGTTATCACGTGTATATCAAACTTAACTCAATGTATTATGTTTAAATTAATTATCTTGCTGGAATTATCAGGAGCGCTTTACTATCCAAATTCAATAAAGATTTGGTATCACTAAATTGAAGTAAACAGCGAACGAAACATTCCAAATAATCGCCTGATATCGATTTGACCTTAAGGGCAACGATAACATACCCGACCCATTCTCTTTTAATTATCTAAGGGTCGTGCGTACGTTATCTTTGCTTTAAATAGGACGTCATATCAGAAACAGAATCATTATTATTAAATCCCCCTCGATGTTAACATCATCGTTATTATTAATTCCAGAATACTGTTATTATTATGAATACTTTAATGTAATTCAACGATTATACAAATAAAATTACACAGTTGAAGTGTTTTCGTTGCAAAAGGCCATAACAAAAGCATCACAGATGACGACTCGCAGCTCTCAAAGCCATCATTTGTTATGTGTTAAAAAAGACAAAGACATAATAATGATGTTTAAAATAGAATACGATCTCACAGTCATCTTCTGACCTGAAATATTCTCTAACCACTTGCCACCACAGTCCCGTTTATAAAATAAAGACTTGTCTCTCAATAATGAGCATTCAACGGTGGTTGTTGACGAAATAACGCTTTACCAGTTACCTAGAAACTTCAGAACGGCGACACAGTGGATGTAGCGATCAACAGTGGAGTAACGTGCGATTGTTTATTTTGATAACACTTCGTCGCATATTTTAATAATAAATTATAATTATTTCTCGAAATAAACTAGTCGACAGCTCGGTGGGTTTCCCTAGTTACGAAACGAGATTAAATCATTTTACTGATAGAATAAGTTTATTTAACGAATGCTTTATTTAACAAATTATGAATTATTTCTTATATCTCAATTTTAAACTTAAATTTTGTGTTCAAATATTAGACGTGGTTTAGAGAGCAGATTCTTCTCATAGGTGTATGACCAGTTTAAAAAGTAATTTGAATTTGACTGTTTTCAAAATTGGTATTAATTTGTTTCGTATGGGGTATTTGCATCTAATCAATTCTACATTAAATCAGGTGTTCCTCAGGGATCAAATGTAGAGCCAATGTATTTCATTTTTTTATATAAACGAGATGAGATATAGTATAAACGCTCAAATCTATTTGCAGACGATTTTAAACTGTTCCGAGCTTCCCGAACGAAACTCCAGAAATACATTAATATTCGACATCAGTGGTTCTTAACCATTTCATACATTAAAAACCTCGAAAATCAAAATTTAAAATTTCAGTAGTACCAGCAAAAATATTTCTTGTATACAAATAATTAGTTTACACTTAACGAAGTTATAGTCACATATTTTATTTTTTATTTATATTTTTATTATAATTTTTTTTTATAAATAATAACAAAAACGATCGATAATGTGATTGATTAACAAATTGATTTATTGTATTACTTGTGCAGGTCTATGTATATCCTTGAATACAGAATATATATCCTTGAGCCAAATATTTAGGTGAAGAGCAGCGGCGGCTGGTCTGGAGGTGCGTTGGTGCGCTGAACCGGAGAAATAATTCGCAATAATTAAATTATATATTCGCAAACACGACTTCCAAAAATGTAAAATATTTGTATAGATTAAATATGTATAAGAATACTGAAAAATAAATAGTATGAGTATTTTTATTGAAGTGAAAATTAAAAAAATATATTAATTTCAAATTGACCGGCCAAGTTTGCCAATACTACCGGAGCGATCTCCAATGCGCACCGGACGGAAACGCACAATTCATATACGGCAGACAGAGTACAGTGAACCGTGAGACAGCGATATTTCATATTCGCTCAGCGTCTCGAGATGCGTTGGTGCTCAGCGCACCAGCGCACCTCGGGACCAGGCGCCGCTGGCGAAGTGAACTACAATAATTTAATAAATATAAATGGTTATGTAAATACATAAATGGAAATTAAGTAACAAATAAACTCCTACATTTTAAATCAAGATTTGAATAACAGAAATTATCAGAATATATAATAGTAAAATCATTTGTTATTCCACTAGTTACATAAATACTACTAGTTACATAAATACCACTAGTTACTTAAATACCACTAGTTACATAAATACCACTAGTTACATAAAGACCTATGATAAAAAACACTTAAGAATCCTTATTTTTAGAAAAGAGGTTAAGAATTCAATCAAAAGTTGCGTGGTTCAGAACCTGCGATTGGAGTACCAATTTAAGTTACGTATTTGCAACGTTCGACCCTCCGATCCAATAGGGGGGAGTATTATGATAAAGCTTTTGTCATTGCTGGCCCTGTGGGGTGGAATAGTCTGCATCTTAGTTTTAGTATATGAGTGTCATATACAGCTTTAAAAAGCACTTGAAGACAACATTTTTTGGGAAGTTTTATCAAAATTTATGATTGTGTAGGGAATACCGACGTCCCTAAATATTGTCAACATGCACGGTCAACGATCGATGAATCAACCTTTGAATATGTACAAAGATCACATACCAGAACGTCAATATTGTTAACACGCAAATAATTTTTACGTCGCATTCCACGGTAGAAAGAGAACGCATCGCGTTGTCTCACCGTTTCGGCAATAAATATTCTACCCACTACATCATTGGCAACGTCTGCGACCACCTCGGCATGCACAGGAGTGAGATCAACATATACTGCGGACGCATTCACGCGCCCCGTTCTGAAATTGTATATATACCTACTTATCGACAAATAAAAATCACTTGTTATTATTCGCTTGACCATTCATTGCTGTTTACTATTTATTGATTATTCACTCTCACTTTTTCGCATTCCTCAATCGACGTATTTTATTTTAAATACAAAACAGAATTCGACTAAAGCGAATACAGCGATGTCAACAACATCATCATCAGCACGTCCTACTAGGACATACACTAAAACTGTATATGAACACTGTATACATACTTTACACTAATGTAATTATAAATTGAAACTCTGTTAAATCCACTTTAAAATATATATTTATCCTAACTTGTTAATCCCTGAAGGTGAGTCGCATATGGCTTGAAACAAGTTGCGTTAAATATATATTTTCAAAAAGATAGTTTCAATTTTCAATTATATTTGAATAAATATGAATTTTCACTATGTTTAACGTTAAAAGTCCGAAAATATGACACTATACTATACCTAAATACTTTGTGTGATGCTGGCTGCAAACCCTTAATGAAGCGAATCGAATGCTATCTCTGATAGTTTTACCAGAGATTTTCAAGTAAACAGTATAATTTTATAATTCTATTAGCGGTTACTATATTTGCTGTGTCATTGGTGTGTGCAAATATCCAGGACAAACAGTGCAATAAACAGGTCCGGGAGGATGGTGCAATGGTACGAGATGTTATCGCGGCAAGATGTTGACAAAACAAGACGAGCCCCCGGCCCCTAGCAACTGGACGACAGTAATAACATATCACATTTTTTGACGTCACCCAACACTATCTTCTGTTAAATAGACCGATAAATACGTATTTCAACATGTTAACTAAACAAAATATCTGGAATTCTATACCTTATTTTGCAAAGAGATATGTTCTTAAAAATATAAAAACACTGTCGGGGTAGGCATAGAAGACAGATCGCCAGACTGTCCTAGCTCGACCCACACATCCATAGTCTTCTCCGCACCCATACACCTTCACATACAATTTCAACGATTCCCTTGACTTTCAGCGTTTCCTCCTTTCAAAATATCATTAACTTGAACTGTTGTCCTTAAATTTGAATTCCGTATATCGAATTTATTTTTCACTAGTTGCAGCCCGTGAAATATTCACGGAAGTAAAACAAATTCTACATTTATGAAAATATATATTCATAAATATAGAATTTGTTTATATATACCATTTATACATCGTCCCCTTTTACACCGATTAAAAAATTGTTAGCTAGGTATTTAAAATTCGTTCAGTTATCACGGACCCACCGAGTTCAAATTTCGAATTAATTTCGCAGAGAATCTTAGTATTCGTGTCTCGCTCTCTTGTATTCAAAATACAATTCTCGTATTCTTTCTTTGACGACAACCATCGTATGGGTTTTGGCCTATTTATACTATGATATCGATGATATGTTCCATAAGGAAAAAATCAAATAAATTTGAAAAAAGTCTAGAGCACATTATAAATTATGTAGAATAGAGAAAACGTATACACATGAAATACAGACATAAAGAAAAACAGCATTTATAATGAAGAATAAGAAGATTGCTTATCAAAATCTGTAAATCGGAAAGCAGAAATTTGCCCGAAATGTCTATCCAATATTTCCTGCGTTACAGATTTTCTCTTTTCCTTTTCAAGCTGCCCAAAATACGAGTAATACAGTATCTCATTAATTTTCAAGCTGCCCATAATACGACTAATACTATACAGTATCTCATTCAAGCTTCCCATAATACAAGTAATACAGTATCTCATTCATTTTCAAGCTGCCCATAATACGAGTAATACAGTATCTCATTCATTTTCAAGCTGCCCATAATACGAGTAATACAGTATCTCATTCATTTTCAAGCTGCCCATAATACAAGTAATACAGTATCTCATTCATTTTCAAGCTGCCCATAATACGAGTAATACAGTATCTCATTCATTTTCAAGCTGCCCATAATACGACTCATTCATTTTTTTTTATTTCGAGAAACTTTTGATCTTATCTCTTCATTGAGAACATTTTCAATTAGGATTTTAACACCCTTTTCAAAATTTAAAAAAGCGTCGACTAATTTCGTCAGCGTTAATTCTTAAGAACGTCTTTGCTTTCTCTTCCGTACCGCTTGAGAGTAGATCTTGGTCCGTTTCTCTTCCGTGCCGCTTGAGGGTAGATCTTGGTCCGTTTCTCTTTCGTACCGCTTGAGGGTAGATCTTGGTCCGTTTCTCTTCCGTGCCGATTTAGGGTAGATCTTGGTCCGTTTCTCTTCCGTACCGCTTGAGGGTAGATCTTGGTACATTTATCTTCCGTGCCGCTTGAGGGTAGATCTTGGTCCGTTTGTCTTCCGTTCCGTTTAAGGGTAGATCTTGGTACGTTTCTCTTCCGTGCCGCTTGAGAATAGATCTTGGTCCGTTTCTCATCCGTGCCGCTTGAGAGTAGATCTTGGTCCGTTTCTCTTCCGTGCCGCTTGAGGGTAGATTTTGGTCCGTTTCTCGCAAATCTTCATTTGAATTCCGATTTAAAAATATTCCGTATACATTTTATTCCCACAAAACGAATTTGTTGATTTTTTTTCAATTTTGTAAAGCGTAAATGCGTATATTATATTCAGCTTTGCAAAAAATATCCGCTTTGCAAAAAAAATATTGCTTTGAATTAATGTCGCCTAATTTCACAACTGAGATTGTAAAATATCTTCACGCAAAAAACCAGGGAAAATATGGATTTTTAGCTTTTGGTCGCAAATGGGAAAAACTTTTTTTTTTAATTCTTGGGCTTATGTTAACTAACCTTGTTGGTAAGTAGGTTTATGGTTCATGTTAACTAGCCTTGTTAATAACAAAATAACAGACTCTTGAGTCTACAGAAAGTTGAAGAAGAAGAAGAAGAACCTTGTTGATAAGACGCTATCGTATTTAATCTTGGAGTTTCGAGTTTGATTCCGACTGATACACGAAAAAAACATATTAAAAAATACCAGTCTTGTAAAAATATTTTTCTTTAAAATACTATTGCGCACTAGATGAGAGAGAGAGAGTGATATTATTATAATGAACTGCGAGCTATGTGCCTAATACAATTGTTGTAAATCCGATTGCTCTATTAATGGACAATATTGTCTCCTGGTCATGCTCTTCAATACATCCGCATCACTTATTGAGATGTATTGAAGGGTAAAATTTGAATGAAACAATCGATCAATTTTTAAAGGGCTTAGGGGTTAAGACGCGCGTGTAAAGACCTCTCTATGTATTAGAAGAATCATACACTACTTTCGACATAGCGCGATGGCTGAACGATTGCCTTGAGCGTTTAATTCTAACGGGAATATGAATGGCAAAAGAAGAGGGCGAGCACCCATCCGATGGAGTGACTAGGTGAAAAAAGCAGCGGAGTGATTATTTCAGGAAGCGCTACATAGGATAGGAGAGCAGAAAGAAAACAGAGTATCTGTACCTACCATTCGAGAACACAAATGCTGTCACTCCCGTAATGCAAATGGATGGAGAAACATTACCAAATTGTGACTCCTTTAAGTATCTCGGGTCACTCATCCATAGCGATGGAAGATGTGCAGCAGATGTAACACATAGAATTAGTGTGGGATGGATGAAGTTTAGATTAATAACGGGAAATCTATGTGATCCGAAAATACCAGTAAAGTTAAAAGGAAAAGTATACCAAACGATTGTCAGACCCGCACTCCTCTATGGCTTCGAATGCTAGACGATGTATAACTCTTACTCTAGGCAACTAGAAACTGCTGAAATGCGCATGCTAAGATGGTCAGCTGGTGTGTCCTTAAGAGACAAAATAAAAAGCTCACGCATTCGTGGAAGCCTAGGTGTTACAGACATCAACAGTAAGATGGAGGAGAGGCGAAAGAAGAGCATACAACCTGAGGACGAGGAGAGCTGACCCCAACAGTCTTCGCAGACAGTGAGTTGGGATGGAGCCAGGGAGAAGAAGAAGATACACTCCTTTGGACACAGCGCGATGGGTGAACGATTGCCTTAAGCGTTTAATTCTAACGGGAATATGAATGGCAAAAGAAGAGGCCGAGCACCCATCCGATGGAGTGACTAGGTGAAAAAAGCAGCGGAGTGATTATTTCAGGAAGCGCTACATAGGATAGGAGAGCAGAAAGAAAACAGAGTATCTGTACCTACCATTCGAGAACACAAATGCTGTCACTCCCGTAATGCAAATGGATGGAGAAACATTACCAAATTGTGACTCCTTTAAGTATCTCGGGTCACTCATCCATAGCGATGGAAGATGTGCAGCAGATGTAACACATAGAATTAGTGTGGGATGGATGAAGTTTAGATTAATAACGGGAAATCTATGTGATCCGAAAATACCAGTAAAGTTAAAAGGAAAAGTATACCAAACGATTGTCAGACCCGCACTCCTCTATGGCTTCGAATGCTAGACGATGTATAACTCTTACTCTAGGCAACTAGAAACTGCTGAAATGCGCATGCTAAGATGGTCAGCTGGTGTGTCCTTAAGAGACAAAATAAAAAGCTCACGCATTCGTGGAAGCCTAGGTGTTACAGACATCAACAGTAAGATGGAGGAGAGGCGAAAGAAGAGCATACAACCTGAGGACGAGGAGAGCTGACCCCAACAGTCTTCGCAGACAGTGAGTTGGGATGGAGCCAGGGAGAAGAAGAAGATACACTCCTTTGGACACAGCGCGATGGGTGAACGATTGCCTTAAGCGTTTAATTCTAACGGGAATATGAATGGCAAAAGAAGAGGCCGAGCACCCATCCGATGGAGTGACTAGGTGAAAAAAGCAGCGGAGTGCTTATTTCAGGAAGCGCTACATAGGATAGGAAATCGCTTGTATCAAAAACGAATAGTTAATGATAATAGTAATTACATTTCTAAAAACTATCAAGAAAACCAAACAAATTAATGAAGTACTCTTTTCTATTGCGTCATATCTCAAAACTTTTGAGATTATTGCGTCAAAGTGTAATTTATTACACTTCTTAACTGTATTGATATTTAATTTGTGTTGTAATTAACGCAAAAATTAATGCTAAGTATATTCAAACAGGTGTATTTCTTGGAACAAGTTAATACAAAACACCCGCAAAATACTTTTAATTCCGTCATTGAAATACGCCATCGGATAGTATATTTATTTAAACTGTGTACTCGCACTTTCAAAATGGATCATTCTTGCCTTTATTCTGCCAGCCTGCGTCAGTCAGACATCTGCGTGAATAATGCTTCCGGCAATTGCTTCCATAAATGTCTTAATAATGTTGTTAACTATCATCTACGAGTATAATGTATGGCGCGCATCACTACCTAACGAATATCGATATTTTATCAATACATGCGAGAATATAAATTTACTCGAACAATAATATCAAGATTCACCGTTAAATTTATTTATTTATTATTACACATGACAAGAAATATACACAATTTGAGAAAAACAACAGATAATTTGATTTGGACATACAATTTTAATGGATCTGGGTTTGTTGCCTTTCATTTGTCGTATCCCCAGTAAACTAGGCTTTTGCCTGTATCTCACTGAGGATATTTAGCATGAGAAAAATACATCGATACTTCTTTCCGATTTTTGATTACACAACAACAAAACCACGTTGCACGCTCTCATCAACCTGACAAACAGTGACACTCAACTACAACTGGAAACATCTTGCGAAATTCAACTCCTCACACATCATCACTCCAGAAAGACCAAAAATATTCATCCCACAATATACCGCACACAATCATAAGAATAAATATTAAAATCAAAACAAAATTAAAACAAAAAAAAAATACACAGAAACACAAATACAAAAACAACCAAAATTAAAACAACAAGAAGAAACCCACACTCACGAGCTTACATAAATCCCTTCCACTCGTCATTCATCCTGAAAGCCCAAGTACTCAAAATCCTGTCGCAATAATAACCACGCTCCGATCGACTGTCTAAATGGTTTTCCTACCTTTACCTTTATTGAAGTCGGCACGCCATTGTATGTAATGAGAGCCAAATAAGCATATTGCCTTTGGGCAAAAGAGGTTTTAACTCTAGGGATGGTGAACATTTCATTAGTTGCCATGCGTGACATGTGTCTCTGCTGAGTCTGCATCTTCCCTTCCTCTCGATGGTAGTGCCAGAGAATGGATTTGAGATGTAAATTAAATACAATTGTGGAACCATTACGCCATTTCACTGTTAGGTCAAGCAAAGAGGACAGAGCGTCACACTTTCCTTCGCCTCTTCCTCATTCGTACATCTTATGCTCAACATTTAATTTATTTAACACTTTTATGCAAATACAATCTGGCGGGCTTATTGCCAGGCGGCAATCTCTTCCTAGCAACCAGACAAAATAAATTAATCAAGTTACATGGTCGCATAAATCATTCAAATTACTATCTATCCCCACGAAATCTATAAACACATACGTGAGCATATGCCCACAAAGACGGACAATCACCTCGAAAATTACTTTCATATAAAGTGAAATATCATTAATCAAAGGAAAAGGAAGGGATGGTGGAGAGGAAAGGAAAAGAAAAATCAGGAATGTAACACGTTATTTTACTGACTAAAAAAACCATGTCGTCCTTTCCAGAGAATGCCAAAATTTGTTAAGATGATAGTCCATAACAGTATTTTGGTGCAAACTTTGATGTATGGGAGTAAAACGTGAACGTGGAAAAAGATTGATAGGAGCCGAATAAATACTGTAGAGAAATGTGTACATTGAGGAAAATACGTGGAGTAACAATGTAGTACGGAATTTAGTATTTAAGGATGAATGTTAAGGGTGATGTGTTGAGTAAGATTAAGAGGAACAAGCTGAGATGGTTTGGGCATGTGGAACGAATAAATTAAGAAATGCTAACAAAACAAATATATGGATATAGTGAATATGTTAATGTGAGATGAATATTAATTCTAGCATGGAACTCCTCCATGTTAAATCCGAAACCTTTGATGAATTCAAATATGTTTATTTTTATAATTGAACCCTTTACCATGGGATCACTTAGCGACAAAATGAACGATGCAACTATTTAGCCGAGCGAATGCACCGCCACGTGATGTGTGCAAATGAATTCACCTCGCACGTGACCGAAGCGGGTCAGCTCTAGCACTTTTAATATATTGTTTGCTAATTCATTAACTGGGACTGGCGGACTTCATTGTGTCGATTAGCCACTTCTTATGTGGCAGTTAAACAGCTGGCAAATGCCTGTCACACTTAATGAAAAGGGTTTTAACAACTGCGGAGGATTCTCCCTGTGATATCTTCACATGCACGCTGTTTGATATAACGTAAGGAAAGAGCGTGGAAAAATTTGGGCATGTGTGTGTCCACCGAGTGCCTTATATGTACATAAGTTTAAAATGAGGAGTTGTACTTAAAGATCTGTTTCGTCTTCATTGAATAAATTGATTATTCCAAATCGTTATTATGACAGAGGTTTTGCCGTTGCGGGTAGTGTTAAAGATACGGTTGACGTGTGCAGCTTTAGGAAGCATTTGAAAATAATCATTGTTGGAAGGATTGTATTCAAGCGCTTCTTAAACCTACCATTATTGTCGCTATTAGAACGAAGATATTAAATATATAAATCATTTGAAATCCAAACGGTGCTCAAAACGTTAATTCATTGCTAAGTAGCAAACTAGAAAGTAATGCTTGCATTTTGAGCCCGCTGGAACACAGATCTCACTTATGGCAAAGTACGAGTATATATAGAAAAAATGTCTACGATATATTTGCATGAGTGAGTTTGAACATCCATGACTTTATCCTACTTAGTTTCTACTGAAAACAAAAATGACTTTCAGAGAATGCTCACAAAGTTCGATGAATCCTGCTTAAAGTACAACATGGTTATCTCCGTAGCAAAAACTAAGTGTATGACATTCTCCAAAGACCTGCTAGAGTGCAGAATTTCAGTACGTGACGAGCCAATTGATAAAGCAACCCAGTTCAGATATCTCGGCAGTGAACTGCTCAGCTCTCATGACCTCCCCAGAGAAGTAAGGCCTCAGGTAGATAAAGCTTCAGTTGTGGCGGGCTGCCTGAGAGATATCATATGGAGGAATGAAGATATGAGAACTTAAATGGCAAGGTACGCATTTATAAGACCTGTGTGCGACCTATCCTCACATATGGCATCGAAGTGAGAGCGGACACTGTCAAGACCAAAAGTATGCTAAGGTCAACAGAAATGAGAACTCTACGTGCTATTGCTGGGAAGACTTTGCGTGATCTTATAAGGAACACCACAGTCCGAGAGGTCTGTGAGGTCCAAGATGTGGTCAGATGGGGACGACAGCGTCGACGATACTGGTACCAACATGTACATAGCTCTGCATGGGGTACCGGATGGACGGCGTCCACCAGGGAGATCCCCGAAACGATGGAGAGATAGCTGGAGCTCAGCATCACAAGAGGATGATCTTGTAATAACAGACTCTTGAGTTTACAGAAAGTTGAAGAGAAGAAGTGTTTCTAATGAGCGTGTTTGGATATAACTCCTTGAGCGTAAGAAGAAAACTTCGCCTCCTGGTATACATTATCAGACTCGTTCGTGCAGTTGTGAGCTGTCCAGCATTCGGCAGTGATGCTAATACGCTAAGAAAGACTGGCCGAAGGAACAACATGCGAGGATGAGACAAACATAATAAAAAAATAGGGGCACTCTTCCTCGTCCACACTTTAAATTATAAAAAGTAAAATATTTTTTTAAAAATAAGTTGGAAATTTCTTCATAAAACAGCGGATTTCTCATACGTGGAGGGAACAACAGACAGATTTAGCTAAATTCTAGAAAAATCAGAAATCAAAACAATATTTAAGTCGTATAAAAATATTTCGTCGCTTTTACGACAGTTTATATAACATACATTTACGCTTGTCTAAATGCCAATAATAATATTCTCGATTAAAAATAGCAAAAAGAAAGCAATACAAGAATAAAAAAATAGATTAAAATAAGTATCACATTATTCATATCAGAAACAATTTAAATCAGGTGTTATTAAAAGGTCTTGGCTCATCTTACTCGACCTCCTCAATAAGGCATCACCCCAGTGGAAATAGAAGAAATTTGACCAAGAGCATTATAGATGTTCCAACCTTCGTATGACTCTTAACGATGTATAACTCTTACTCTAGGCCACTAGAAACTGCTGAAATGCGCATGCTAAGATGGTCAGTTGGTGTGTCCCTAACAAACAAAATAAAAAGCTCACGCATTCGTGGAAGCCTAGGTGTTACAGACATCAACAGCAAGATGGAGGAGAGGCGATTGAGATGGTATGGGCACGTTGGACGCAGAGCACCCGATCACATTGTGAACCAGGCAATGTCCATGGATCTTCCTCGAGTAACAACCAGAAGAAGACCAAAGAGTTCATGGGTGGTGCAAAAGGATAACCAGATGCAGAGGCACGGCCTGGGGGGACGTAGTCCGGGACAGAAGAGCATACAATCTGAGGACGAGGAGAGCTGACCCCAACAGTCTTCGCAGACAGTGAGTTGGGATGGAGCCAAGGATAAGAAGTATGACACAAAAAAAAACGAAGATAAAACACAATTAAAGTATTTATTCATTTGATATATTTTTGGTTATACAAATACGACGCGAAACCATTCTTAAAAGCTACGTCATCCTATAAATTTCTGTCAAGAGAATAATTTAATTTTATTTAAAAAGCAAAAACAAAATGTCTCTGTCTCCATTGCCACATTTTGCAAATCAAACCAAATTTATGAATTAATTACAAAACGTTAAACTCTATGCTTTAAATTTATTCATACTCGTATATCATATGTGAAAATATGAGACAAAAAAGTCAAATAAAAATATATTTAATGTTAAGTGCCTCATAAAGGTCTTTAATAATGTGTACACTTCAGTATATTTAAATTATTTATTTAAACAGCCAAATAAATTTTTTGACACAAAATTAACAATAAAAAATCAATATTGACACATAAGCAGTGTAATAAAAAAATATATACAAACCCGGTACAAGATGAACACAATACAAACGAAAATGAAACCCATAATATTATATTATTCATCTTGGCAGAATAAATACGTTATTTTACCATTGTAATCAAAGTTATACGGAATTAGGTACATACCTATACAATGGCCAGACTGATTGCCCAAATCTTATTGAAAAATACATACATATCATCAAGATAGTTCCCTGTTGGAGTAGGCAGAAAGGACAGTGTGGCAATCTTTCAAATTTATCATTTTATCTTAATCCTTATTTTCTATGTCTACGTTTCACTCGCGTAAATCAATATTGATACTTACATATAATTGTCATGTGGTAATTTATTCTAACCAACCAGAAATATATTAAATATATCTTAAGTGAAAACCAAATTTGAATCATTTTTACAACACATTGGGTTCCAAGGGGAACACAATTTTTATACTCTCTTGACCCTTCCTGTCCTGTGATGTGTAACTAGTACACATTGCTTCTAAAAACTTTAATATCTCTATAAATATAATAAAAACTGGGTTCAGACTTTAGGTATTCCTTAATACATTTACGCATTGAATGAAAAAATAATATTAATAATAATTAGCACTTATTTGCCACATCAGAGATATTTTGTGAAAATCGGGATTAAATTCACCAATACAATAAAAACTTTAATATCTCTATAAATATAATAAATACTGGGTTCAGGTTTTAGGTATTCCTCCGTAATACATTTACGCATTGAATGAAAGAATAATATTAATAATAATTATAATTAGCACTTATCGGCCACACCCGTGATATTTTGTGAAAATCGGGAATAAATTCACCAATACAATCAAACGTGTGCCAGTGTGTGACGTAGGTATGTTCATTCTAAAAAACCGCTATGGGTGAGGAAACGACGCTATTCACGTCTCACTCTCACTCTACTTCGGTATTTGGGAACGCAAGAAATAGAATCTCAGTTCGCTCGCTTCTCTCGCTCAGTAGCCAGCGGACTTTCGTTAGAGGTGGCCGTTTTGCCCGTTTTGTGAACGTCGTCCGATGTTTTTTTTGTCCGAAGTTTAAGCAATTAAATTTCATTTAATTAATTTAAGCGATTGGCTATGAATATTGTTATTTTTCCAATTTTAAATCGGTCATTTTTACATGTGTATTGAATACACATCACCGGAACGGGCGGATTTTTTTAGCAAAGGAAGGGGAAGGTTAAGCGGACATGTTATTTTCTGTCTGTATTGAGTCATGTACCACTGTGTATCTATGCCTTATGCTTCCATTGCTTGATTAAGGTAACGTGTATCATTCATACCATCGATGAGATGTTGGCTAAGTTGCACCCGATTCAAATTTAACGTGTCAGAGTTTCGGAACAGACTTCAATGGCTTCAAAATCTGACAAAGAAAGAACTTTCATGCTATGTTATGAATCATCATTTTAGCAGATTTCTCTGTTATGAAAATATTTTATATTCTATCCATACATTGACACACAACATATTTTTCTCGGAGCATGTTTATGTTTACTCAACTCGTTTCATTCCAAGTATTAAACATTAACTAAAAGAACACAGGAAGTTTAATACAACCCACAATATTATGTTAGTCCCGCTAAGTAGTCATCGCCCCCGGTCTCGGGGTGTTGTCTTGTATCTGGGACACAATATCCTGCCCTGAGACACGGAACCCTCTGCCCTGCGGCCACACCTACACCTCCGACCTCTGCGGAGCAAGAGGAGGGGACGCGGAGGAACCTGTTATGACAAGTGGAGGCGTCTTGGATACAATTAACCAAAACATAAATCGAAGCGAAAAATCATTCGAAATCTTTCAAGCCATGGCTACCAACAGCAACAAATAGAATAGGTGTCCGTTGAATGCTTTTTCTTCATAACACAGCCTAAGGGACGCTTTGAATGTTGCATTTTATATGTTATTGCATATTACATATATAAATAATAACCGTCGCAACGTTTTCCTGTTGGGGAAGACAGAAAGGAGAAAGCGCTAGACTTTGCCACTTCATTCGGCAATGGAATGGATGAAGAAGAGGCAAAATACAGTTTCACGATGGAAAATTCCAGCGTTTTTTCCTTTTTGCCTTCCCCAACAGGGAAACGTCGCGATGGTTCTTATTTATATATGTAATATGCAATAAAATATAAAATGCAATATTCAAAGCATTCCTTGGCAATGGGCAGGACACGTAGCCAGAATGTGAGACTCCCGATGGACATCCAAAATAATCCAATGGTACCCAAGAGGCATAAAGAGGCCCAGAAGAAGACCGAAGGTACGATGGATAGATGGAATCAGGACGTATGGGAGCATCGCATGGCATCAATGAGCAAAAAACCGAACTATTTGGAGCCAAATTGGGGAGACCTTCATCCAGCAGTGGATCGACCCTGGTTGACAATGATGATGATGATGACATCCATTCATACGTACACCTCCTCACACAACTCCTACGTTTTCTCAGACTCTGCGTTTCCTTCTACATATCATTGACTTGATCCAACGGTATTTACTTTCATCCTCTTCTTCGCCTTCCGCTCACATATCGTGGGCTAAATACTACTCGTATAACTAGATAACTCAAAATTCTCTTTTCTGAGAAAATGGCGTTCTTAGTTTCGAGGTCCTTTTGTCTGGTAACTCCTCTTTAATGATGAGGTATCGCGCTAATATTTTTTATGAAACTGTAGGAACTACGGTCGTCGCTGAATATTGTCAACACACACGTTCAACGACCGACGAAACGACCTTTGGATATGTCCAAAGGTCGCATACCAAAACATTGAAATTGTTTACCCACAAATACTATTTACGATACATTCCACAGTAGAAAGAGAACGCATCACGCTGTCTCGCCGTTTTCGCCAACAAATTGTCTACCCACAATATTATTTGCGATGTCTGCAATATTTCAATCGACCATTTCTGCACGCACAGAAGCGAGATAAAAATATATTGCGGGCGCACTCCCGCGCCCATTCCGAAATGTTTAAATACCCACTTACCGATAAATAAAGCATCATTAATTATTATTTATTATTCATTGATTCATTCACTCTCTCTTTCCGCATTGCTAATTGACGTATTTTATTTAAATACCAAACAATCAAAGTCATCATCGCGTCCTTCAAGGACATCCGCTAAAAAACTAATAAAGGAGGTTTCAATAGATCGTAAAATGTAAGTTATATGAACTTCAGATATCCACTTTAAGCATTCTTCTGTTTCCACGTTTACAACTTACCTAATTATGAAAATGCTAAATAACTCAGCTGAGAAATAATATTTGAACATACATATCTATAGCATTGCAAAGCCCCTTCGATGAGCAATCCATTCATGTAAATAACTCAAAACAGCCAAATTTCGAAATACCTAGTTTAAGTATTGAGCCCACGATATTTAATGTGTATTTGTTTTGTTTGTATTTTTTCATTCATGCGTTCCACGTGTCCGATCCATCTCAGAATGCACTTCTTTATTTAGTTCGGATTCATCCCTAAACCCTTAATTCCATATCCTGGTATACATTATCTCTCCACAAATACGCAATAAAGTGATTAGGGATGAATGTGAACTCAAGGCTGATATGCTGAGTAAGCTGAAGAAGAGCATGGTGGATGATTTGGCCATGTAGAATGAATGAACAATATTTAATGCAAATGTGAGTAGAAAGCGTAGGTGAGAAAGATCAAGGAGACTATGGTTGGATCAAGTGAGTGATATTTTGAAAGAAGTAAATGTAGAAAGTCAGAGAAATTGTAAAGTTTTATTAGAAGGCGTATGGATGTTGTAGAGGGTATGAGTGTGTGTTGAGATAGGAAGGATTGGCTCTCTTTTCACTTTGTCTACCTTGACAGAAAATTGGCATGATGGTATGTACGAATATGTTTGTTCAAAGTAATTTATTGTTAAATATTGAAATTTCGTTTTTTTTATTTTATTTAATTAACGACACAACAGTGTCTTTTATAATATGCAAATGAATATAATATGGCGGGTTATACAAGTACTTAAAATTATTGATATATTAAACTAACATGGAGATACAAAAAGCAGTAGTAATAATAAATTACAGTCGTTGTTTAGAATTATTTAATATTAATATGTATATTTAAGTTCAATATATGTAATGTATGTATACCACAAAATAATACCAAACTTCACCAAGCAGACTTACGTAATTGTCGAACACTTATTTTATAGTGGTTAAGATGAAATGAACTATGTTCTCAATCAATTTCAAATTGATCGATAAAATTCAGAATTAATGCGAGTAAAGTAGCTCATTCTCTGCATCTGAAGAATTATTATTAATATCGAATACATTAAAACTGTATTTAGCATATAATCGGCGATCTCACTTTTCCAATTGAAGGTTGAATGATGGCAGTGAGGATAGTGTTTTATTCAAAAGAGCTCAAGCATAAACTACGGTTCCCAATAGGTATTCGCTTCGTTTGAAGACCGATCCGATAGGCGTCGATGAGGCAAAAAAGTGTCTCGCTGTCATGGCTCGGCAGAGCGAGGCGCCGCGGCGGTCCAGCAGAGATAGCGGGGGTAGTGGCATGACGCCAACCCTGCTCCTCGCCCCCTTAATTTTGTCAGTAGAGCCTCCGTACCAGTTGCTAGACTGGAAAACACCTCAGGGCCGGGTGGAGATTGTTTTCACAATTCGTATGAGGAAAAAGGGTGACTGATTTATTTTTTTAGAATATTTATCAGTAAATTATAATACTTTGTTTTTTCCACTAATTACATTAATCCACACTACACGTATTTCTGATTCCTATCTCGAGACTCTCTTCAGGCGGAATAATCACGATTTATTATGAGAGCAGTGATTAGGTCAGTATATCGGACGTATGCGTCACCCCTTGTATGTGTAGATTTATATATTCCATTGATATTGGTTATGTAAATTCTTGATACAATTTGATATAGATTCGTGTTATATTTTATATGTAAATTTGATGTAAAATACTTGTTAAAATGTTAGTTTGTTTGGATCCGATCGTTATCGCGACCGCAGAGGAAATGAGGATTTAACAGTTATGAACGAGCATCATGACTAGGTCGCTGACCGGTCGGTTTAAGTAATACGCAAAACTCACAAAAATTGTTGTATTTCCCGAGGTGTGAGCGCTTGTGATGACCGACTGACCGTTCATTAGAAAGGTCCCTTGGTTTTTTGAAATATATTCCCAGTACACTCCACTCTATTGTGTTTTACTTGAGAACCGCTACAACCTGCCATAAGAGGAATCTCTTCACCCCGCTACCTTCTTCTCATCGATCTACGCCTTTTGAAACCGCAACTGAATTCTCCGAGCATTGCGCAGCAACCATCGCACCTACGTTACAGTTCTTTGTATCCTGTCCGGTATAGTCAGACTGGTGTCAAGTAACATAGAAAGGTTTCTTCACGGTTTTTAAACATTTAATATTTGGGTCAATAGACCACGCCTCCCGATGTAACATAATACAAGTCTAACTTAAGCACTGCTCTCGTAACAAACCACGATAATTCCGTTTAAAGAGAGCCTCGGGAGAGGAGGTAGAAACACGTGTAGCGGGGATATATGTAATTAGTGGAATAATAACAAATTTATTTGTTAACAATTGTAATGTGGAGTTCCTCAAAGTTAAATAAGGATTCTTTTATTAATTTATTTTTCATCTTTGAGATCTCTTATACGAATGTTGGTCATCATCATTGGTAGCTTGAGCTTTCAGGCACCAGCTTCGAATAAAAATATGGTTTCATAATTTCACCCCTCCTTGTAATTCGGGTGAGACGATGGTCCTGACTGGGACATGTTCTGAGAATGCCCGATAATAGTTGACAGAGGAGAGCGCTGCTTTTCTATGCATTGGGGTCCCGACGGCCTGGAAGACCCTCTCTCACGGTGTATCATTCCTATGACAAGGAAGTCAGAGCGTTAGGAATGTCGTGGAAGGAGATAACCAACACCGCCCAAAACCGCTCTGAATGGAGAAGACTGGTGGCCTCCCTATGCTCCCTTGTGGAGCTTTAAAAGAAGAGTGAATATATATAATAATATATGTAAGGTCTACCAGGAGATGTGTTTATTTCCCGCACTTCTGCCCTAAATTTATTTCATATTTTTTCCCTCGTATTATGTGGCCTTAATGTCCTAACCTTTCTTCTTTTTATTGTATAATAGATAGTATTTTTCTATTATAATTATTCCATTACAATATTTATCGATAGTACCGAACCTGTATTTTTTGTGTGGCTGTCTGAAAATGTAACATGGTCCCTGTGATGTTTGAAACGTCACGTCTCAAAGGGATGGGGTAAAATCGTTTTTTTTACAAATCGAATCGTTTTTTCTTAAATCGAAAAATTGTTTTTCTCTAAATAGACTTTTTAATTCCTAATTTTCATTATACTGACTTTCTAATGTATTGTATGATTTGTATCTATCTTTAAATAGGCCAATATCCACTATGAATTAATACTAATTACGAATATTTAATTTTATGTATAAAAAAAATCTAAAATCCAATTATCGTGTACTCCATCCCTAACCAATGCAGACTAACATAGTGACTTTTGACGAACGTCGCCAAATATTATTTCATTTTAACAAACTGACATACGAGTAGTTTTGCTAATTTGTAACAAGATATATTGATTTGTCAAGTATTTACCTAAATAACTTGCAATTTATTAGAATCGAGGCTTATATATTAAAGTTGATAAAATAATTAAAATTACCGAACGTCGTTGCAAGGTTGTATTGGGTCAAAATTGTGAAACGTCACAGGGATCATGCAACATTTTCTTTAGTATAGTCGATATTGAAATCCTTGTGGCAGAGGAGATTCTGCATTTTGACGAAGCGGCTTCGTGCCATCTCAACTAACTTTGATCTCTTGAGATTGGTCTCATTGGTCATTCATATTTTGAGCTTATTCTTTGGTCAACTAACAGAAGGCAGAATAAAAGCGGTGGACAATGAAAGAGATATACTCGTAACGCACTGAATGAGACACATAAAAACACGGACTCTCAGCACAACTGATAGAGCCGCCAAATGTCGAAGAACTATTCCTAGTCAACAGGAACCAAATGTCGAAGAACTATTGCTAGTTATCAGGGACCAAGTGTCGAAGAACTATTGCTAGTTATCAGGGACCAAATGTCGAAGAACTATTGCTAGTTATCAGGGACCAAATGTCGAAGAACTATTGCTAGTTATCAGGGACCAAATGTCGAAGAACTATTGCAAGTTATCAGGGACCAAATGTCGAAGAACTATTGCTAGTTATCAGGGACCAAATGTCGAAGAACTATTGCTAGTTATCAGGGACCAAATGTCGAAGAACTATTGCTAGTTATCAGGGACCAAATGTCGAAGAACTATTGCATATTATCAGGGACGAAATGTCGAAGAACTATTGCTAGTTATCAGGGACCAAATGTCGAAGAACTATTGCTAGTTATCAGGGACCAAATGTCGAAGAACTATTGCTAGTTATCAGGGACCAAATGTCGAAGAACTATTGCATATTATCAGGGACCAAATGTCGAAGAACTATTGCTAGTTATCAGGGACCAAATGTCGAAGAACTATTGCTAGTTATCAGGGACCAAATGTCGAAGAACTATTGCTAGTTATCAGGGACCAAATGTCGAAGAACTATTGCTAATTATCAGGGACAAAATGTCGAAGAACTATTGCTAGTTATCAGGGACCAAATGTCAAAGAACTATTGCTAGTTATCAGGGACCAAATGTCGAAGAACTATTGCTAGTTACAAGTATCAGGGACCCGATGATGAAAAAAGACGCAGACAAGTAGCAAGCACTAAAACTCCTTTCCTTTTGTGCAACAGGATGTGCATATCACAAATTGACTTACATAGTCATCTCCGGAATTGACTTTCATAGTCATCTCATGAAAAATAAGACAAAAATCATGAAACAGAGTAGGAGAACAGACAATGGTCCACAAGGTAACATTAGATTCAGGGATGAATATGACTTTGAGGTGGTGCAAGAGTTCACCTACCTGGGTTCAACTATAACGAAGGAAAACGAGGAGCATGCTGAGATTAAGAGAAGAGTCACAACAGGGAACAGAACATTCTTCTCCCTACTGCCGGTGTTCAAGTCCAGAAGTGTCCATAGAAATACCAAAGTCACCCTGTACAAAACAATTATTAGAACAGTGGTGGCATATGGATGCGAAGCATGGACACTGACTGCTTAATCCGCAGAGTTGCTGGATGCTTTCGAGAGAAGAATACTAAGTAGGATCCTGGGCCCCGTGAATGACGGCGAAACCTGGCGAATACGATACAACGACGAGCTATATAATATCTACAAAGCTCCCAGGATATCTGTACATGTCAGACTAAGCAGATTGAGATGAACCGGACATGTGCAGAGAATGCCGTCATCACGAGCACCCAAAAGAATCCTGGAAAGACACCCGGGTGGGAGAAGGAGAGTGGGCAGGCCAAGGCTGCGATGGGAGGACGAAGTTGAGATGAACGCAACCTGGCTGCTACAGGCGCAGGATTGGAGGGTCAAGGCGGAAGACAGGAGGAGTTGGAGGCGAAGGTTGACGGAGGCCAAAGCTCGATATGGGCTTAGGATAATCGAAAAAAAACATTTCCGGTGACACCGACGTCAAGTACCCTGATCCCTCACTTTGTACTGTGCCTTAATTATACTCGTCATTCAATGATAAAATTGAAATTAATTAATTAATAATAATAATAAAGTTTGCTCCGTTTAGAGAAAAAAATCTTCTCAAAAGCACACTTACTCGGGACTCGAACGTAGTATTATTTAAGCTAAGGCAACACCGAAGTGCTTCGGTTAGTGTTTAGCTAGGTGCTACGTGACTAGTAGACTCGGTGACTATAATAGTCACGTAGCGTGGCGTGTAGTGTGGACATTGCGATAATATAGGAAGTAGGCGTTGGTTTGCTAGAATATGTCACCTTGCTCACAGTATAGCTCTAAGCACCAAGCAAGGTTCCTATATGTGTGGCCGAGGCCTAAATGATCAAAAATAATACAAAATAAATATATACATACATGTATATACGTTGAGTGTTAGGATAAGAAGGTAGTGAATGTAGTCATTAGATTAGATTAAGTGCTTTCCGCATCCGCACATGTTGAATGGTAAAAGCTCTTTCATAATACTACGCCCTATTGGATAGATTTTGAGTAACCAATTGATAAGATTTTAGCAGAATTGTTCTTATTTGAAGAGATGATGATGGTTGTTGATAAATAAATAAAACACGTTAGATCGCAATGCGGAAAGAGAGAGTGTTTATTTTTATAGTAACGTAGGTATTTATATGTTTTTTGGAATGTGCACGAGAATGCGCTCGCGATATGCTTCTGTCTCGCTTCTGTGAATGCAAATAACGATTAATATCGTATGTGGGTGATATTTTAGTAACGAAACTGGCGAGACAGCGTGGTGCGTTCTCTCTCTAGTATGGAATGCGGCGCGATGGCTCGGCCGGCGTCAATGGTTGGCATGTGACCTTTGTACTGTTTACTATAATTTATCGAGGAATCCGAAGGTCGTTTCATCGGTCATTGACCGTATGTATGCGACAATATTCAGCGACGACCGTGGATCCCTACAAGATGATGAAGAAATCAACCTTAAAGTTCTTTTTCTTCCCCAAGGAACATCTCTTTCAAACAAAGATTTGAAAGATACAATGGAGACATCCCATTAATGGGCTTGAATGCAAAGAGGCAAAGTTCGTAATCAATCCATTTGCGTCACTCAAGTAAGGGTAGACTCTTTAGAAGCGGACTACTATGACTATTTATGACTACCATATAATCAGCCTAGCAACTGCGTTCAAAATATACTGGACTAGATTTTTTTTAATCAGACTGACCAGAAAAAAATAGAATTACAATCATCTACACGCGATACAACAAATTATTTGATAAGAGTTTTTATTTGCCTTGTTAGAAAACATTGTCGTAGAAACTTGAACTCTCTATAACTATAGAAGCCTCTCCAAGTGATGAATATCTCGTTCGGAGTCTCGGTCCAATGGTAGGACGCCTTACTCCTTCATCGGATAACTGCTGACTTTTATGATATTTGGTTGGATATTTTGGATCTTTTGTGGAAACGGGGAAGGATAGTTTTTATGATTTTTGATGAATGATTATGAGAAATAATCAAAACGTTAAATACTTATATAAACGTGATGATATATAAATAATATAACATACAAATATACTTAGATTTGTGGATGTGCGATGTCACACACGGTTATATATATTAGATGGGTGTGAGTGAAAAATAATGGAGGTGAGATGATGGTGAGTGAAATAAAATATTTATCGGTATATATGGGGAGACATGTGTGACTTTTTTTTAAATATTAATACATGCATATGATATGTTGTTTATAGTTAAGGCATTAACGTTGTGGAGGTTTCAAGACATTGTAATTTATTTTTATCAAACACTGTTTATTCCACTTTTTTGTGACGGTATAACCCTACCGGTTTCAAGGCTTTCACCTCATCTTCAGGGGAGCGCAAACAAGACTGTCTTGTTTGCGCTCCCCTGAAGATTAGGTGAAAGTCTTGAAACCGGTAGGGTTATACCGTCACAAAAAAGTGGAAAAAAGTGGAATAAACAGTGTTTGATAAAATAAATTACAATATAGTACTCGTATATGATAGATATGGGATATACGCGGTTGACTATAGAACCCTGAAGACACCGTTATTTATACCTACTCGTATTTGTCTGCCAAAAAAGAATTTACTATCAAGAAAGGCACCACGGAGAAAACCGCAAGAAGACATACTACAAAAAAACCTTTGTAAATATTTCGATATCTTCTAATGACACATTCGCCTTTATTAGTATTACCATACCATCATAAATATAAATAAATTACTATTATATAACACAAATATGTGTAATTGGGTGAAACCGTGAAAGCTATGCGTCTTTTTCAGTAAGTGAAGCTTTCTGCTTGTGGAGTTCTCTCAAAGCAGCGGACCTGTGCAGCGTACACGAGTAGTGTGCACGGCCGGGCCGCCGCGTGGGCTGGGCTTATTATTAGATCCATTCATAAGCGGTGCTGTTGTCACCTGGGAGTTGTGGCCCACTTGCTCCACAATCATTCACACCATCATCGCTGATCATCATCAGCGTTACCCTCGCCTTTCTCAATTTACTTTAGGTCTGTTTCACGAGTCGCCTTTCTACAATGCGCTCTATTTAATAAGTTGAAAGTTATATTGAAGTTCACTGAGGATATTGAAAGTTCTAAAGATTTTTTACAGATATTTCTACTTACGTAAGTACCGTTTCTACCCGTGGCTCTATCCTACAAGGTTTCTTCTACGTATGTTGGCATACTATCTTCTAAGCGCGATGAGGAATGTGGTGGTCCCTTCTTATATACTATATTTAAGTTGCTAACGGGAGCAACTTCTAATCTAGGGGTGGGCATACATATGGTCAACGAGAGACACATTCTGGATTTTCATATATACGAGGCATATCCAGAAACTAAGTGTACTGAATTTTTGTAGGTTACAATTTTTTTTATTTAAACAAAAAAATTACATGGTTACCGTAGTAGATATGTAAGCTATTTTTCGACATAGTCGCCATTCCTCTCAATGCAGGTGGTGTATCAACTTTTTGATGCCTTCCTCGAAGTAGTTTCCCGCCAACCCCTCCGTCCACTTCTCCACCTCCTCCTTTACCTCCTCGTCGGTTGAAAACCTTTTTCCACCCATGTGCAGCTTCAGGGAGGTAATCTGAAGGTGCTAGGTCAAGGGAATGCGCGGGATGGTTCAGCACATCCCATTTAAACGAGGCGAGCAGTTCCGTCTGGCATTGTCGTGCAGCAGGCAGACTCCCTTTGTCAGCATGCCTCTGCTCTTGTTCTGAATCGTCCTCCGCAATTTTTTTAGGGTCTCACAGTATCTTGCAGAGTTGATGGTCTCCCCTTGAGGCATATATTCAATTAAAATTATGCCTTGACAGTCCCAAAACACGGATGCCATGATTTTCTTGGCTGAAATTGTGGTTTTGAACTTTTTGGCGGAGGGTGAAGAGGTGTGACGCCACTTTTGAGACTGCCTTTTGGTTTCAGGCGTGTAGTGTGCAGCCCAAGTTTCATCTCCAGTAACGATGGAGCGGAGAAATTCATCTCCATGGAGTTTGCAGCGCCTCAAAAACTCTTGCCTTTTTACAAAATTTCGCACTTGGCGGGAGATTGGTTTGACATTTTTCACGAAACGTGTTGTCGCGTCGACACTTCTCAACGTACTGACCTCGACGGGTCAGGCTACACGGAAGTGTAGCCAACATATCGAAAATAAAATCCATCCGGCCGTGAGAGCCTCAGTACACTTACTTTCTGGATACGCCTCGTATAAAGAGCCACACCATAGTTACGTTCTCACGTAGTGTTAAATACACGAATTCTAATTTATTGCATATTCTACACAAATCTTAATTGCTATATTCGCCGAATTCAATAAAGGTAAAGGGAGGAAAACCATTTATACAGTCGATCGGAGCGTGGTTGTTATTGCTACAGGAGTTTGAGAACTTGGGTTTTAGGATGAATGGCGTGTGGAAAAGATTTGTGTGGGCTCTTAAGTATGGGTTTCTTTTAGTTGTTTTGATTTTGTTGTTTTATATTTGTATTTCTGTACATTTTTATTTTTATGATTGTATGCGGTATATTATGGGATGAACATTTTTGGTCTTTCTGGAGTGATGATGTGTGAGAAGTTTGATTTCGTATGATGTTTTCAGTTGTAATTGAGTGTCACTGTTTGTCAGGTTGATGAGAATGTGCAACTGGGTTTTGTTTTTGTGTAATCGAAAATCTGAAAGATTATCGGTTTATTTTTCATGCTAAATATCCTCAGTGAGATACAGGCAAAAGCCTAGTTTACTGGGGATACGACAAATGAAAGGCAAAAAATCCAGATCCATTAAAATTTTGTGTCCAAACTAAATTACCTGTTGTCTTTTTTTTTCGCAAATTATGTATATTTCTTGTCATATGTAATAAATAAATAAAATATATAAAGTATAAAAAATACACATAAAAGAAAATATAAAAATAGCGCAGAATACGGTTTGCGTGGTTTGCGCACATAAAGAGGCAGGAGATGTGCGCGTACCCTACACATTAAAATCACAGCACACACGTATACACCAATAATTGCGTAACATAATGATTATGAGTGCACCTTGCACTAATATAATGAAAAACGCACTGCGATCTGTAGACTCCTCAGTTCTGACAGTTCCCAAGATATGACTGTCAACCAACATGTTGCTGATGAAATATGCCTATTGTACGCACATTGTTGTACTTCTGCAAGCTCCCTCGATCTTTTTAGAAGAAAAAATATGGAAAAGAACTACTTTTCTGATAGAAATCTCGACAGAAGTTGAGAAATATTCATTGATTAATATTATTACTCATTGTTCTAAAATGGGAAAAAGAAAACCGTATTTAATAACTACCCATTTCAAATAACACATGTTCTTGACAGTTCGAACCTAAAGTAACTAAACCTTTCCCTTCCTGTATTTAAAAAATCCGCTCGTTTCGATGCTGTGTATTTAATACACATCAATGCACATGTAAAAATGAGCGATTTAAAATAGGAAAAATTACAATATTCATAGCCAACGGCTTATATTAATTAACTTCGAAGTCAAAAGTGATAATAATTTAAATTTAATTGCTGAAAACATGAAAAAAGCCATCGGCCGACGTTCACAAAACGGGCAAAGAGACCACATCAAACGAAAATCCGCGAGCTACTGAAGCGAACGAACTGATATTATATTTCTTGCGTTTCCATATACCGAAGTAGAGTGAGAGTGAGACGTGAATAGCGTCGCTTCTTCACCTATAGCGGTTTTTTAGAATTAATATACCTACGTCACACACTGGCACACGTTTGATTGTATTGGTGAATTTATTACCGATTTTTACAAAATATCTCTGATGTGGCCAATAAGTGCTAATTATTATTAATATTATTTTTTCATTCAATGCGTAAATATATTACGGAGCAAAACCTAAAATCTGAACCCAGTGTTTATTAGATTTATAGATATATTAAAGTTTTTAGAAGCAATGTGTACTAGTTACACATCACAGGACAAGAAGGGTTAAGGACGTTAAACAACCAGGACTCTCAATAGCATTAATCTACTACAGTCGTTCGTTAAGTTTGTCGGAGTGTTTTTATTTACCATTATTTTTGCGTTACTCAATAGCGCTATTAGAATGTATAATAGCAGAATATGAAGCTATATAAAAACATTAATTTGAATGAAAAATAGTCTAAGAATAAAACTACTTCGAAGCAAATCCACCAGGAATTGAACCTTGGACGCCTGCTTAATTAGCGGAAAATGCTAACCATTAGACTACGGCTGCCATATGTATCATTGTATCACACTTTAGTTACACACAATACAACGTAATTAAATTATATAATAATCTCTTTCAACCATTCATAAATACATTAAAGAGGTCTTAAATGAAAACTAGTTTGGAATCCTATTTAAAAAAACCTGGGTACCAATGGGATTTGAACCCACAACCCCCGGGCGTCTTACCAACTAGACAACAAAGGTCGTCATCCTTATCATAAGAAATCAAATCCAAAAAACCCCGGGTGGAAAACAAGCATTTTACCAACTGGGCCACAGAGGTGGTCAATTAAGTTAATTAACGTATTTACGAGTACTCTCCGTTGTGTCGTGTTTCTGGCCAAGGTTTTCATTTCCGTACCCGTTCCCTTTCCACTGAAAGCGACTGAAATTCATGAAAGCTCGCCTCGTCTCTTTAGCAATAATTGCTGAGGTCTCGTGCTTCCAGACTGACAGAAATGCCACCTTAATTGAGTGCATCGTGTGAGAATCCTCACGTACGCACGTTTTCTGAATCATTTTGAAATCTCATGAAACGTGAAATTGCTTATTTTAAACTACATCTTTAGTAAACAAGCGACTGTTTTCATATTATCTCTTTATATAAATGCTACGTTCGGTCAGTGTTATTGCATGGAATCATGGACCCTCAAAGTTGGTAGTATGAACCGACTGGAAGCATTCGAAATGTGGATGCACTAGAGAATACTACGGATACTCTGAAAGGATGTGGTCAGCAACACGAGGGTTCTTCAAAGAGCCAAGATTGATAGAGAGTTGCTGACTAATATTAAAATCCGAAACGTCTCCTATTTGGGTCATGTAATTAGAGGAGAAAAGTACAAATTACTGCACCTGATCATCCAAGGCATAATAGAGGGTCGAATTATTGGACTGGTATAAGGAACGTTGGGAATCTTTTTCGGGCTACCGGGGACAAAGATGCCTACTCTCAGGTGATAGTCAACGTTGGGTGGACCTGACATGACACTGAGAAGAAGAAGATATAAACATGGATCTCTCTTCTTATTTCTTTTTTATTTATTCTTTGAATAATTTGAAATTGAAGATGGTAACGGAGGCTGTAGATGTGGGCTTCAAATTCAACCCGAGACTGGATTTTATTAGAAATATTAAAAATTGTACGGAAAGAGGAATTAAGATTTGGCGATCTCCTTGGCCTAGTCGGTAAGAAGCTTATATCCCAACTCGGAGTTTGCCGGTTCGATTCCCATTGGACCCTAGATTTTTTTTAATAATTCCTGTATGGTTTCCATTTAAGGCATATTTAACATCTTTCTGATTGGTGTGAAGATATTTCCACATGACAATAAGCTCGCCAGATTGTACTGAATACAACAAAAGCGTATTAAATATAAGATGTTGGAATTTGTCTTGAGAGCTAGAGAATTGCATTTTAAGCACTCCATGTATCACAATTAAAAAGTGCATTGGACTATTGCTCTACAATTTGATCACATAACTACTTTATTTATTCCAACACCAAAACCCCGACAAAACACAAAATTCGGGTTTTTACTGTACTAAGTAAAATATGAGAAACATTATAACATGCTCTAAGGACCGCAACATTTTAGATACAAACGATGTCTACATATTCGACTGCCAGGGACGGAAGGTGTATCAAGGGCAAATAGCGAAAACGGAGAATAAAAGAATAGCTGAACCTCAGAGAGCATTCAAATATACTTTGGCCGAACACTTCATCGATACAGGACACCGTTTCTCACATGAACCAAAAAAACAGCAAACCAAAGAGTTATTACGCCCGATTAATCAAAGACACAGTAAAAATCTATTAACAGAGATGACGGACTTGCCTTAAAGCAATATGGTATCCCATACTCATATCAAAGCGACAGCTAAATAAACATGAAAAATAACTTTAACGCTTGTTCTCCCGTAATAGGAGAGGCTCACGTTACGGTTGAGATTCCGCTACAGACTTATAACGATGTTAACTACACTAATCCCTTCGATAGCTCAGTTGGTAGAGCAGTGTACTGTAGGTCCTAGGAAACTACAACGCGAACACCAAATATAGGCACACACGTCCGAAATCAATTTTGGAAAACGTCCCTCCGAACCCCCCTTTAACCGTAAACGTCCCCTTAAACGACCCTCCGATCATCACTCTGAACACTCCACCCCGACACCGACACCACCACTGGCAGACAGCCTTCCTCCATAGACAACCGCGTATTTCCAATAATTAACATATATGTATTAATATTTGTATAAAAAGTCACACACGTCTCCCCACATATGTTATCTATATATACAACATTTCATATTTTATTTTATTCACCATCATCTCGCCTTCATTATTTTTCACTCACACCCATTCAATATACGAGTATTACCGTGTGTGACTACGCAAATCCACAAATCTATGTATATTTGTATGTAACATTATTTATATATCATCACGTTTATATAAGTATTTAACGTTTTTATTATTTCTCATAATCATTCATTAAAATACATTTCTCATAAACTTATCCTTTCCCGTTTCCTCAAAAGAGCCAAAAATCTCAACCTAAATAACATAACAGTCAGAAAGTTATCCGATGAAAGAGTATGGCGTCCTATCATTGGACCGAGACTCCGAATAAGTTATTCACCACTAGTACTACAAACTAGGACTGAAGATGAAAACTGCAATGTTTTCAAAACGTCGTTACCATAAATCAAATTAAACGGGACAACATTCTGAAAGGCTTTGTATAAGAAAGTTAACATTACACACCGTTAATGCCGTCATTTTTGAACACTCAAAGTATAACTTTGCAACATTAGTAGTCGTCTTTGTTAATTTAATTGTATGGCACTTTTCAACGTATCCTAATTGATGATTCACGCATATTAGAGACCGTGGCCGGAAGACAACATTACCCCATTAATCGAGCCTTCGGGTTTAGAGCCAATGGACAAGACACGATACTCGTTATTTGCATTTGGAAGAGGTTATACTCGCACTCGATTGTATTCGCATGGTGTCCGGCAAGTGTGAGTATTGTCATCAGACAAAAAATTAAAGGTACCATCGGAAATCGAACTCGAAACCCCAGGGTGGAAGTAAAGCGTCTCACTAACTAATCCACCGAGGTCGCTAAGTTGTATTTATTATTGAAAACAAAACACTGTTCATTTTGGAGTTCTCCCAAAATCAATTAATGTGTTTTGCGTGCTGTCATTGGTACATGCAACATATGTCTATACCACATCTCCAACACGTCTATCTTCTCGCGTTCCTTTTCTCTCAATGTATTATAATATACATGTATTTCGTTACCATACAGAAGATATGGTTTCAAAATATGAACATTTGATGGTTAAAGCTAACATATTCGCGTGGATGTGTCGAGGAAGCCAGGGGGTGTGTCCAGGAAGTCAGGGGATGTGTCGAGGAAGTCAGGTAATGTGTCGAGGAACTTTTTCAACTTACTCTAATTTTATTCTGGTCAAAAGTTCATTGAATCTTAAAGAGGGCAGAAGCTCCATGATATGTTTCTGTACAGTTCTGTAAGAAAATTAACTTTTTTTTTCACCCCTCATCGTATTTATTTTACGAGTATCATACAAGATGCATACATAAAGAAAACACAATAATGTGGTACGTGCTATTACTAATACTTGTAGATGTTATGTACATATTTAGGACCCAACAAACTAGGCTGTTGTCCATGTTTTGTTGGCCAATATGTCAGGACAATTAAAATTGCGAAAAATCAGAAAAGCATCAGAGGAAAGTGTTTAGACTTAAACCTTTATTTCGCAAAATAGCAACGCAATTACAAAATTGAACATAGCACTTAAAGACCAGATCAAAAGCAATGCAACCTTTCCCATTACTCGGTTGGTTTATGAAGAATTATGAATATGACGGATTTACTAAATTGGTATATACGAGTATAAAGTAAATATGTTAATGAAATTTTATATATTTATTTTAAATAATTTAGTTTAGAATTTTGCGATTATTTTTTTGTGAAGATTTGCATAACACTCCTTACAGGGTGTACTGAGTGTCACTTATCTTCTTGTGTGCAGCACATACCTTACAAGTTTACATACTCGTACCCTGCATGTTCTGCAGGGTTTTTCTTTTATGTCAGTTGACGGAATACGTATCAATACATATTTAGATATGTTATTTGACAACTTGTTTTGGATGATCCTGCATATGCCTTACTCGATTTGAACCCGAATACTGTAGTTGGTCTCCAAACGTCAAAATCTTCGAGATCTAACAGTGTGTAATGTATCCTTACCAATGTTATCTTATCATATTCTCTGCTATCCACATCCATTAAATATTATAAGTAATCATGCAAACCAATGTTAAGCTTATCAATGTTAGTGTTATCAAGTGTATGTCAAACTTAACTCAATGTATTATGTTTAAATTTATTATCTTGTTGGCATTATCAAGAGCGGTTTACTATCTAAATTCAATAAAGATTTGGTATCACTAAATGGAAGTAAACAGCAAACGACATATTCCAGATAAATCGCCTGATATCGATTTGACCTTAAGGGCAACGATAAAATACCCGAAAAATTCCTGCTTAATCTATCTAAGAGTCGTGCGTACGTTATCTTTGCTTTAAATAGGACGTCATATCAGAGGCAGCAATCATTATTCTTAAAGCCACTACGATGTTAACATCATCGTTATTATTACTTCTATAATACTGTTAGTACTATACTTCAATGTAATTCAACGATTACACAAATAAAATTACACAATGGAAATTCTAAAAGTGTTTTCGTTGCAAAAGGCCATAACTAGTGCACTGACATGCGCTAATGACGAGATGCCAGAATTCATGTACATTTTCATTGTCTAGGCTATTTTTTATGTTGGAAATATGGTTTAAAGTTTGAATTGTTCACAAAATATTAAGTAGATGCCAGTAAAATGTGCAGTTTGTTACAACCTTTCGTTACAGTGTTAAAAAAACGTGAAAAGAATTTCAAAAGCAATTAATAATAATTTGTTATTGAATTCATCGATATCCCAACACCACAGGGAAATAACATTTACGTTAAGTGTAAACACAACAATTATAAAATGAGATAAAAAGTGAAGATTTTTACCAATGCAAGTACAGTGATCCCTCAATTAGTGAAGTAAGTGCATATTTGAAAAAATCCACTCTAGTTGAAAAATAATATTTAATATACGGGCGTTCAAAGGGACATTAAAAATGGTAGCAATAGGGAACACGGTAAACAGAGCACTAAATGTTATATACAACAACCGCGCAACAGTAACAAAAATCACAACACATAATAGTGTGTTGATGTCCACCTTGATGTATGGAAGTGAAACATGGACTTGGCAGAAGAAGGATAAGATTAAGATGAATGTTATGAAAATGCGTGAAAATTTGTAGTCAATGTTAGAAAGAAGGCGGAATGAAGACGTCAGAAATGAATTCATGTATAAAATGGAGGCTTTGAGTAAGATGCAGAAATGAGCTTTAAGATGGTTTGGATATATGGAAAGAATGAATGATGAAATAATGACTTAGCGAGTATACAAGTTAGAAATGAAGAGGTTGACTGACGAAAACGTGACTGGATCAAATGAACTAGATTTAAAAAGAAGGTAAAGTGAAAAGTATGAATTATAGAAAGTTGTGTATGAATGTGGAGTAAGCAAAAAGTGTGTGATTAGATAGATACGTTTGGAGAGGTGATCTCTCGGTCTACCCAGCAAGAGAAACTTTGGCTTTAAGAGCATCGTCTCTGTCATTCATACCACACCCTAGAACGCTTGACAACGACTGACAAATCACGACGGAACATGTCTATGAATGACAAAGACGACGCTCTATAAAGCCGAAGTTAGCCGATTATGGCCGATAGTATCTTTCTTAATCCCGATGTGTATTATTTACCGCCGGGTACTGTACCTTCCTTGGTCATCCTATCAAATGCCTTACATTTGCACTTGATATTTATTGTGTTACCATTTCTTTATTTAATTTATCCACATGCCCAAACAATCCAAGAATTCTCTTCTTTATCTTACTCAACACATTAGCTTTAAGCTCACATTCATCCCAAATCACTTCTTTTCGTATTCTGTCATACATTGTCACTCCATGTAGTCTTCTAAGTGCCCGCATTTCAAATTGTTTTTTTTTAAATTCAATGAACAATTTTATATAGCACCGTTTACAGAACAAATTCTCATCAAGGGCGCTCTAGCTCGGGACTGAAACCTAATATTTTTAAATAAATGAAATCTGGTTGCTATAGAAGCGCCCGAGCGAATCATATATAACCCTTTCTTTGTTTACTATCGTCGTCTTTGCTGGGCCTCGTAGTCGATGATTCCTTCGCCATTCCAACATCCATTAAGCTGGAAAGCAAAGTTGGGGAGGAGTTTATGTTTCTTCCTTCTAAACTCTTCTTTAACCTTTCCCTCCCTGTGCTAAAAAAATCCGCCCGTTCCGGTGCTATGTATTCAATACACATGTAAAAATGAACGATTTAAAATCGGAAACTAAGAGTGTTCATAGCCAATCGATTAAATTAATTAAATTTGAAGTCAAAAGTGATAATAATTGAAATTTGATTGCTAAAACCATGAAAAAAAACATCGGCCAACGTTCACAAAACGGGCAAAGCGACCACCTCTACAGAAAGCCGCTGACCTACTAAACGAGAGAAGCGAGCGAACTGAGATTCTATTTCTTGCGTTCCCATATACCGAAGTAGAGTGAGAGTGAGATGTGAATAGCGACGCTTCTCACCAATAGAGGTTTTTTTAAATGAATATACCTACGTCACACACTGGCGCACGTTTGATTGTATTAGCGAATTTATTCCCGATTTTCACAAAATATCTCTGATGTGGCCGATAAGTGCTAATTATTATTAATATTATTTTTTTCATTCAATGCGTAAATGTACTACGGAGGAAAACCTAAAATAATAAAATCTGAACCCAGTATTTATTATATATATATAGAGATATTAAAGTTTTTAGAAGCAATGTGTACAAGTTACACATCACAGGGAAAGAAGGGTTAAGGGAATAAGCTGTTGCACATCAGCATATTCACCGGTTTTGTGTACAGTACAACTTTGTGGAATTATTGCAACAAGCCATGGAGGTCGTGGTCTTTATTAGGCTCTTTTCAGTCTTGTCCCATGTCCATATTTCATTTACATACATCAAAACCATCATTCTCAAAAATGCGATGTTGTTCTAAATCAACAAGATAATTATAACATATCTCTTCTGTATAAGATTCAAGTTATTTACATTGTCTGTTTCGTCTAAATCTATGTTTTTTTCCAGTGCTGGTTATTATTTTCTATAACTTTGAATTTCAACGTCACTAATATCAATTCCATAGTCCAGTTCAATTCGATCCCACCTCCACCCACGCTGTTTGGGGGACAAAATAAGTCCCCATCCAGCGCGATCTACACTAGAAGGTCGAAACCTTAATTTTTTGACGTGCGCAACTTCACATAGTGACGAAGAAGGAAGTGCCCAAAGAGACTCCTTCTTTCGGTGGTGACACACCTGAGTGTGGAAAAAATAGTGGTGCCGACGGACGTATGGTCCTACATTGCGGGAAAAAGGACTCGCAGCGCAATTTTATTTATTTCCTTACAAAGTGGCTTAATGCTTGGAGTTCACAACCGCCCAGCAGTTTGCTAGTGCTTTCACAAAAAAAAATCAAATACAACAAAAGTATCCTTTGACGCCACTAGATTGGAGTGGCCAATCGGTCCGAAGATGAACCGATGTCATTTGAAAACCAATTGGTGCTCAAAACATTGTTTAATTCATTGATCCGTAGCAAACTAGAAAAAAATGCTTGCATTTGGAGCACGGTGAGGGCCCAGAACTCACTCATGGTGGAGAAAGTACAAAAAATATCTACGATATCTCTATATGAGTGAGTTTTTTGTCTATCCATGGCTTTATCCTACTCAGTTTCTGCTGGGCACGCTCGGGTATACCTCCTTGAGCGTAAGAAGAGATCTGCGTCTCCTGGTATACGTTGTCAGACTCATTCGAGGAGTTGTGTGTGAGCTGTCCAGCATTACTACAAAGATTAGCGTTAAATGTTCCTGTAGGGAATACCGTCGTCCCTAAATATTGTCAACACGCACGGTCAACGACCGACGAACCAACCTTCGGACATGTACAAAGGTCGCATACCAGAACATCAATATTGTTTACACGCAAATAATATTAACGTTACATTCCACGGGGGAAAGAGAATGCATCGCGTTGTCTCACCGTTTTCGCCAATAAATATCCTACCCACTATATTATCCGCAACGTCTGCAAACACCTCTGCACGCGCAGGAGTGAGATAAAGTATATATTGCGGGCGCATTCACGCACATCTATAAATACCTACTTATCGACAAATAAAGATTATTATTCACTTGACCATTCATTGCTGTTTACTATTCATTGATTGTCCACTCTCACTTTCCGCATTCCTGAATCGACGTATTTTATTTTAAATACAAAACAATCATAATCATCACGACGTATCAATAAAGCATTCCGCTAAATTCCTAACAATTGCACTAGACTGCGCCGGCAAGAACTGTTCTCAATAACATACGCAAGAACGGGTCTTCCAGCCGCTATGCCTGTTAGAAGGGCCTTAACTCTTTTAAACGGGACTGCTTCGGATATTGACATATTTCATATCACATTACCAAAAGCAAAAGTAAATTTTTTTATAAGATTGAGCGCGTTAGAAAGCACTCATTAACGTACTTAAGTGACTGTGAATATATGTGTATCATATGTTTGTGTGTATATATGTATGCATGTACATAATTTTTTATTTTATATAATTTTTTATTTAATTCTATGTAATTTTTCTTTATTTTTAATATATCTTGTATTTTTCAAAGTAATTGGGCTAAGTCTGTTTCGAAAAAATAAATAAAAAAGGCTAAGTTAAGTTCCCTTCGAAAATGATATCATTTCCACAATGTGGAGTAATGTTTTTCCATATTCCAATCATATTTCGGGAGATTTACATTAAATCGAATTTCTCGCTGTTTACTGAAATGCGAGCCAAATGATAAATTGCACTGAATCTAAAAGCAAACTAATCAAAACAGCACTAATTGAAGAATACCTGTACTGTACTCCGTGAATATTCTCTTAATGCATTGATACGACAAATTTTACGAGTAAAGGTCTATGACAGGTTATACGAAGTAAAGCAAAAACTTTTTTTAATTCCTTAATATCACAATTTTAAGCTTTTTGTGCGCAGTTAAAAGATGTTAAATCTACGCAAATTATAAATCTCTTAACGAGTAATCTGTAGAGGAAAAGGATTAAGTATAAATTTCACCTACGTCACAAGTAATAACATAAATAACCTTCCAAATGCATCGAGGGACAACAAAAGGGTTTCACGCTCCTCGGCCCTGAATGGGAGTGAGTCAGGAAAATAATGAGAAAGGGAACCATTCGTCCATTCTTGTGATGTCTTCCTTATCTTGATGTTTTGCCTGGAGTGATCCGAATGCAACTTTGCTTTTTCCTTTTTCTTTGTTCAGGACATTCATATTTTACGATGTTTGAAACCCTACCGGTTTCAAGGCTTTCACCTCATCTTCAGGGAAGAACAAACAAGACTGAATTCTGTTTGAACTGGTACCGAGATACACGTTTCTAACGATTAACATTCGGGTTGAGGAATGCTGGTGAAGGGGGGCGGGGTAGAAGTGAGGGTGTGAGGGGAGGGGTAGAGATGGAAAAGAAACATGTTAAAGAGGAATGAAACAAACCGAGATCATTATGCCTGAAGAGAGCCTCGAGATAGGAGGTAGAGAAGCGTATAGAAGATAATAATGTAAATAGTGGAAAAACCATAAAATTTTATTCCAATTGTACCGGACAGGTACAAAGACTGTAGATAGGTGGTTGGTCGCCGCGTAGTGCTCAGAGAATCGAGCTAGCGAATTCCGTAGCGAAGATCCAGCAGAAGAAGAAGAGCAGGGAGAGATTCCTCTCAGGCAGTCGATGTAGGGTAGCGGGTCTCAAGTAAAAACACGCTAAAATCGATATTACTGAGAATATATTTTTCCGAAGAAGTGAGAAGCACAATGATTTCCAAATTGGGGGTCCCTCTATATTAATGGCCAGTCGGCCGTCACAAGCGCCCATTGCCCGCGAAAAACAACAACTTTCGGGGTTTGGGCCTTGCTTACGCCGACTGGCCCCCGACCTACTCCGATCGCACCGCCTAGCAAATCACTTCTTTCCAGTGCGGTCGCGAATGCGATCGGAGTCAAACAAACAAATATATTTTAACATATGGAAATACAAGGGTTTACATACAAGCATTTTACATATACAAATACAGGAACATTAGAATGACACAATACATATTTCCATAGATTTACATACAGAGTTAAGTTTATATTCTTATAACATAAATGTCTATATCGTGAAATAATTATTTTATCACACCTGCAAATATTGCCACATGCAAGCTCTTTCGTCAATCACAAGGGGCGACTGCACACGTCCGATACACCAATATTACAATTAATTTGGTTTTACTCACTGGTTTAAAACACCCAAGTTTTGATAAATTACCATTATTAAAAATGTAGAACTCCATGTGCCACAAAGTTGAAGCCGAAACCTTTAATAAATATAACACGTTTAATAGTACTTCAATATCTTGACTCGGTGATATTTTATAATGATACAATAACTCAAAGAAGTGAAACGTTGGTAGTTTTCCTTGTTCCTCACAGTGTGAATCAGCGATGGTTTAGCACTTTGAATATTCCGCGAATGATTTGCATTTACCTGAACATACTTGCACTGTGTACCCAGTCCCATGTAGAGATTCATTGCACTGCGCGTCAAGGACTTCCCCGGTTAGTTGCCCACTCTGCTCTACCCATATGGAATACCTCCGTTCAGAGTCATGGAAATGGAAGACGTTTTTATTAAACTTGCGAAATAATTCACCTCAATTATATACAATATAATTATTAACATTTTTACAGTAGATTCTCATTTAGTCATCACGTAAATGAACTAAACAAAGTAAAATACGAAACACAGAAATCCGAAGAACGTGTGAAGTTAAAGATATTGTCAGATGAGGACGACAGAGAAGAAGGTTCTGGAACGAACACGTATTCAGAATGGCGGAATCATGAGCCATAAGAATTGCCAGGGACAGTATCCCCCAAGCAAGCAGACCTCCAGGACGACCTCCCAAAAGATAGAAAGACAGCTGGCAGTCGACGTCACAAGAGACAAACAATGGAAGGGGCTTAACTCTTCTGAACGGGACTGCTTCGGATTTTGACATATTTCATATCACATTACCAAAAGCAAAAGTAAATTATCTTCTTAGATTGAGCGCGTTAGAAGGCACTCATCAACATACCTAAATGACTGTGAATATATGTGTGTAATATGTTTGTGTGTATATACTCGTTCGTATGCATATGCATTATTTTTTATTTTATATAATTTTTTAACTTACTTTTTTTCCCTCTATGTAATTGTTCTTCTTTTTTGATGTTTTGTATTTTCAAAGTAATTGGGCTAAGCCTGTTTTGAAAAAATAAATAAATAAATGATGCAAGACCATAACAGGCCAACAGGCCTAAAATAAGAAGAAAAAGTAAAGGAACTGTGTTCGTCTGTTTATAGAGTTAAGGATTTGTCATACGAATGTCTAAGTCATTTATAGGAGAAGAAGTTCTCAGATCCCTCTGCAGTGCGCTGGTACGTTAGCAAGTTAGAATGTGTAGCATTGGTGTGGAACCTGCGAGGGATTCTAAAACAGTGGAGAAAATCCAAAGATTTCTTCTAGTTATGTTATGTTGGGATACTACCTTCTTATTGTGAGGAGGGGTTTAAGGGTCTCCTCTTATATAGTTAAGTTGCTGACGGGAGCAACGTCTAATCCATTCTGTAAAATGTATGGTTTTATGTTTCTGATAACTATTCGATGTACAGAAATATCGATCTATTTCGAGTGACAATAAATACGAGTAGAACTAACTTGCCAAGAGCTCTTCCTCTGTGACACGGGCTGACCCTTTTGAACGGGGTCTGGAATATCAACATCCTCAACATTTCAGAAAATGTTTTCAAGAAAGTATTTTGTGTTTTCTTATTGGTGTTAGTTGTTTCGGCTCAATAAATATATGTTATTTATTTGTTTTATTTTATTCTTACTGTATTCGTATATAAATATCTTTAACCTTTGTATATAATTAGGTTGAACCTGTATTTATAAGTTTTATAAAATAAATGTATTAATATAAATATTTTATTTCAAAACACTTATAATAATGTAATTTGTTTTTATCAAACACTTAATTCCACTTTTATAACGGTATAACTCTACCAGTTTCAAGGCTTTCACCTCATCATCAGGGATGCATGGAGTTGTAGGACACCTACCTAGTAAATAAATAATTGTCAAAATAATAAGTGAATTGTTCAACACAATTAAATTAAATTAATTATTGTTAGTAAACATACAGGGTCAATGACCGATGAAGCATTCATATATTGTTACACGCTACGAGCAACAACAATGTTTACTATTTACAGTGTCTGCGACTTGGCTAGCCATCTCCAAATACAAATAATTAATCTACCGCCAATTCATGCGCTAGAGCAAGGCAGATATGTATCGCGAATGTATTCACTCATTTGTATAAATTGTCCGCGCGCCGAGAAATGAACATATTATTATTGTCATTCATTCAACTGTCAAGACTTGTTATTTATTTACCCGCTGTCCACTTATCGTTTTATATCCGCATTCCTGAGTCTATATTCATTGAATACAAATCAAGATCATCATGACTTATAGAGATAAGCAATCCGCTATATTGATGACTCTGAACGAGAAGTAACGCAGATCGACTAAAACGAAGATAGCGATGTCGATATCAAAATCATCAGCACGTTCTAATAGGACACACGCTACATTGATAACGACCATCGTTACAGAGTCTTGGATGATGAGGTGAAAGCCTTGAAACCGGTAGGGTTATACCGTTATAAAAGTGGAATAAACAGTGTTTGATGAAACAAATTACAATTTTGTAATTTATTTTATCAAACACTGTTTTTTCCACTTTTTTGTAAAGGTATAACCCTACCGGTTTCAAGGCTTTTACCTCATCTTCAGGGGAGCACAAACAAGAGGTGAGAGCCTTGAAACCGGTAGGGTTATACCGTTACAAAAAAGTGGAATAAACAGTGTTTGATAAAACAAATTACAATGTCTTTAAACTTCCACAACGTTAATGCTTTAACTATAAACAATATACAAATTAAAACGTCTTTAAACCTTCACAGTGTTAATGCCTTAACTATAAATAATGCACTCTTATATTATTTTTTTGGCAATTTTTTCGAGTTTTCCGTAGCCACATAAAATAACAAAACTTGTGTTAGAGGTGTGCTCTCTAGAATGTCTAGCCGATTGGATCTCAGAGAGAGAGAGAATTCTTTGTTGGGGCGTTTCGGGCAAACAAGTTTTCGAACCTCAATTTTCATTCGTAGAGTCAGAATCAGGCTTTGTCGCATGAAATAGACGTCTCTGGATTGTAAGAAAGATTTAAATTTGTAACTGGTCTAAAAAAATAAATTTATCTGGTTAAGTTAAGAAGGCTTACTCGTATGTGTCCTTTGCATGTCACAGCAACAATTGAAAAAGAAAGTAAGAATTGAGGATGTGAAGAATAGGTCCAAAGGCAAATTGGAAAGGCAAAATCAGGTGTAATAAGTCTGAAAAAGATATGGATTAACCGGCCTAGGATTCAGAAGATTTTCCATTGCACTTTATGATGTCAGAATGAAATAAATATGATATATGTGGTATTTGAAGCGATTGCTTCATATCACATGGACCAGAAGTCACACCAACGTTTCTATCATCCAACGATTGCAGATTACCGAAAGACTTGCGAAAAAAAAAAACTCCCAGCGTAGATAAAATAATATAAAAGTTTAGAGATATGTTATCTTGCCCTACCCCGCAAGGGACACGATGAGATAATATGTGTGTACCATGTGTGTTATATAATTTGTTTTATGATAATTTTCTATATAATGTTTATGCGTTGTACAGATAATTATTCTATATAACGAATGATATATACGAGTACATTGTACAGAAAATTATTCTATATAATGGATGATATATACATTGTACATAAAATTATTATATGCCAATTTATATAATAATTACTTTTAAAAAACGCTAATTTATTTACTCAATCTACAATCGATGCCGACCTCAAAATCCTAGTTTTTTTTATACAATTCCCCAAAGGGATTTATGTGGTCAAAAATATAAATTGTACGGAATATACACGTGATCCGACAAATTGTATGGAATACACACGTGATCCGACAAATTGCATGGAATATACACGTGATCCGACAAATTTATGTATACTTTTAATGACCAAAAATTAAATATTTATTAAGATATGTCTAAGATTAAAACTACAAATTAAAGAAAAAAAGGTATTTTTTCGTAGCTATCGCTAGTGCTCAATTTGATAGCAGCTCTAGTTCATGCACTGCTAATAACGTGAAATCACGAACAATTTGTTTTGGTATTTGTGCGCATTATCTTAGAGGCTGCTCTCAATTCATAAACTCTTGTCTGTTTTGTACCATAAACCATCCTTGATGAATTCAAATAAAAAAAAAATTGGAAACCCTACAATATCGTGCCAAGCGAGCTTAACCTTTCCCTTCCTGTGCTAAAAAAATCCGCCCGTTCCGGTGATGATTATTCAATACACATCAATATGTATGTAAAAATGAGCGATTTAAAATCGATAAAATAAGAATATTCATAGCCAATCGCTTAAATTAATTAAATTTGAAGTCAAAAGTCAATAATTGTAATTTTATTGCTGAAAACATGAAAAAAACATCGGCCGACGTTCACAAAACGGGCAAAAAGACCACCTCATATGAATGCCATAGAGCTACTGAGAGTTGAGACGGACTAACACTGTGTATGTTATACCTCAAAGGAAGAAACACTACTGCAAACTAAGATTCTATTTCGTGCGTTCCCATATACCGAAGTAGAGTGAGACGTGAATAGCGTCGCTTTTCACCCATAGCGGTTTTTTAGAATGAATATACCTACGTCACACACTGGTACATGTTTGATTGTATTGGTGAATTTATTCCCGATTTTCACAAAATATCTCTGATGTGGCCGATAAGTGCTAATTATTATTAATATTATTTTTTCATTCAATGCGTAAATGTTTTACGGAGAAACAACTAAAACTTGAAGCCAGTATTTATTATATTTATAGAGATATTAAAGTGTTTTGAAGCAATGCGTACTAGTTACACATCACAGGGAAAAGGTAAATAGTAAAGATTGGTGGGCCAGAAATTATTGTAGAGCGCATTTCAAGTTTAAAACAGGTCTCCCTACACTTCCATCACTGTCCGCAGCTATACGTGTATTTATTGCATTAGAATATTTATAAGCCGTCATCTGATAATACAATAAAAACATATAGCGTGCGTGTCCTGGGATCGGAATGAGTGGACTATTGCGTAATTAAAACGTGCAACAAAGCAGTTTGCCGGCAAAACTATTATTCGCAATATTCAGCTGGGACTTTCGCATCCACCATTGCATCAGAGTTCGCGTGAATTCCTCGAGGAATGATGCGACTTGTCAAGGAATTTTATTCAGGCAGCATCATGATGTGACTGTATGGATATATGTCGATTATTTTATATAATCGAAGCTCCATTTAACCCTTCCTGTCCTGTGATGTGTAACTATAGTTCGGAAATTCTAGGATGAGTCCTGTGACAGCTCACAAATTTGCCCCAATACAACCTTATGTGATGTATTTACCTAAATAACTTGCTATGTATTAGAATTGAGGCTTATATTAAAGTTGATAAAATAATTAAAATTACTGAACACCATTTCAAGGTTGTATTGGGGCAAATTTGTGAGCTGTCACAGGACTCATCATAAATTTTCTGAACTATAGTACATATCTAGTGCTTCTAAAAACTTTAATATCTCTATAAATATAATAAATACTGGGTTCAGATTTTAAGTATCCATCCGTAATACATTTACGCATTGAATGAAAAAATAATATTAATAATAATTAGCACTTATCGGCCACATCCGAGATATTTTGTGAAAATCGGGAATAAATTCACCAATACAATCAAACGTGTGCCAGTGTGTGACGTAGGTATATTCATTCTAAAAAACCACTATGGGTGAAAAACGACGCTATTCACGTCTCACTCTCACTCTACTTCGGTATATGGGAATGCAAGAAATAGAATCTCAGTTCGTTCGCTTCTCTCGCTTCAGTAGCAAGCGAGATTTCGTTCGAGGTGATCATTTCGCCCATTTTGTGAACGTCGTCCGATGTTTTATTCATGTTTTCAGCAATTAAATTTCAATTATTATCATTTTTGACTTCAAACATAATTTATTTAAACGATTGGCTATGAATATTCTTATTTTTCCGATTTTAAATCGCTAATTTTTACATATGTATTGATGTGTATTAAATACACATCACCGGAACGGGCGGGTTTTTTTTAGCACAGGAAGGGAAAGGTTAAAGGACACTTTGGTTTTATATACATATATAGTATTGTATGAAGCTAAAAGATCACCATTAGACCGTAAAAAATAAGACAAATCAAAGGAGTTGTGTGAAAAAATGTAAAGAGTAGATTAAATGAATGATGTTGAAATCGCGATAGGAAAGTCTGGATATATATCCTCTCTGCCTACCTCAACAAGGAGACGGCCTGATGGTATGTATGTGTTGTAAAAACTAAATGTATCAATTAAAATTAAGCAATTAAACAGAATCGATCAATTAGTTTATAGAGAAGGCAGAATACTTTGTTAGAATTTTAATTTGTTGGAACGATTTGACTTCTTTCAGGTTTTGAGGTATACGAGTAACTTTACAATGAAATACTGTGGAATAATTACTTCCAATGTTCTTCACTCATAATTCTTTGGAAATTTCACGAACGTTCCTTTTCATAACATAGGATAGCATGCCAAATTAACTAATGCATACTTATAATCACGCCGTGTCCCTTGCCGTGTAGGCAGAGAGAACAACTCTCCAAACTTTTCTATCCAAGCACTCAACTTTCGTTTTCTCCGATTCACACATCTCTTCATGTATAATCTTCTATTCTTCATATTTCTCAAAATCTAGTCAATTTGATTCAGCCACGTTTTCCTCGGTCTACTTCTTCCACGCCCACCTTGCACTTCTGACTTGTACAGTCGCTTTTAGTAATTTTTTCTTCATTCATTCTCTCCACATGTCCGAATCAACTTGGACGTGGAAAATGAATGAAATTATCCAAGTAAATACAGTGGAAGTGTGCACTGAGAAATATATGTGGTTTGTCGATGTATCACAAAATAAAAAATGTTATTATAATTTCGAAATGTGGATACACCGAAGAATGCTACGGTTAGCCTGGACGGATATGGTTAGCAACACAAGGGTGCTTCAAAGAGCCAAAGTTGATAGAGAGTTGCTGACTAATATTAAAATCCGAAAGGTGTCCTATTTGGGTCATGTAACATAAATAGAGGAGAAAAATACAAATTACTGCACCTGATCATCCAAGGCAAAATAGAGGGCCGAAGAGGTGTTGGCATGAGGCAATATACGTGATTGGATAAGTATACCATAAGGAGTGTTGGGGATCTTTTTCGGGCTGCCGGGGACAAAGGTGCCTACTCTCAGGTGATAGTCAACGTTGGAGGGACCTTACATGACACTACGAAGAAGAAGAAGATGAATGTAGGCTGACAAAGAGCACATTAAGATGGTTTCAACACGTGGAATGAATGGGTGACAAAAGACTGATTAAAAAAATACCATAAAAACATGAGTGTGAGTCGTATTGAAGGTGTGTGAGAGGGCGACCGAGAAAAGTGTGGTTGGACCAAGAGAATGAAATTCTGAGTGACAAGATGAATCTATGTAGAAGTGTATATCGTGATAGAGAAGTTTGGCAAAATGCCCACTATTCATACCTCAACAGTAAAATGGCGCGATAGTTTGTACATACAAAATATATTACCATATATAATTGTTGGTAAGTTTTGAGAGTGACATCGTGTGTTGACTCAACCGCTCCCAACTGTCAAATGAACTTGTGTGTAGCACTTTAATGTGGCTTGGCATGAAGTCACCTAGTATATGAGTCACGTAAAATCTAGCTTAGTACCTAACGAAGCATTTTGGTGTGGCCTAGGCCTAAGGGTAAACATTAATTTAATTACGAAGGGAAGGGACGCAACTTGCAAACTGCCTAGGGGCACCGTCTATACAAATACGACACTGCATATATGTATGTATACATATTTAAACATAAGCGCATACTCGTACTTGGTTGCGTTGATTAGACGGAATGAGACATTTATGGAATATAAAGAAATATGTTCAAGAGAAAAATTTAACTCTTGTATTTTCTTGTTTACTATCTTATCAGTAAAAAATCACTAATGATCGATCGATCCGAGAATTTCTCATTGCATCCGCAAACAAAAACACATGAGAAAGTACAAGGACACATTTGACAGGCAATACAAAATGGCGGTCTGACGTCAGCTGATCGTTGACGTTTAACCAAAGTGAAAATACAAGAGGGTCTCTTTATGCGATGTTTCGATTTACACATCGAATAATCCGACACAAAAGACGCACCTTTTAACTTAAAAAATCTACTTAAAATTGAAGCGCGTCTTATGATATTTCAAGGCAGAAAATAATTTAAACTAATAAAATAAATATTATTCACGCATTAAGTTTTTTTATACATGTGCGTGTATTTAATTTTAACATCTACGTATCATATTTTTATTCACTCATTTTACTTAATTTTAGTTAAACTAACATAAATATATTTTTTTATTACTTGACAGATAATTCAGCGCGCAAAATAAATAAATGATGTCCGACGCATCGGATCAACGGAAGCTATAAAAAAGAGACAATTATAAAGTATTTAAGAAATGTGGTATAAGTAACACGTTGGACGGTATCGAAGATGGATTTGTTTTTAATGAGAGTGACTACAATGGTTTAGACAATAATACAACAAAATAACAGTAACTCATACAAGATGAGTGACAGTCCCGAGACAAGAAAAGATAGACTGAATTGAATGCGGTAAAAGTGACAGTTACTCATACAAGAACAGGTGACAGTTCCGAGACAAGTAAAGATAGACTGAATTGAATGCGGTAAAAGTGACAGTTACTCATACAAGACGAGTGATAGTCCCGAGACCAGTAAAGATGGACTGAATTGAATGCGGTTAAAGTGACAGTTACTCATACAAGACGAGTGATAGTCCCGAGACCAGTAAAGATGGACTGAATTGAATGCGGTAAAAGTGACAGTTACTCATACAAGACGAGTGACAGTCCCGAGACCAGTAAAGATAGACTGAATTGAATGCGGTAAAAGTGACAGTTACTCATACAAGACGAGTGATAGTCCCGAGAGCAGTAAAGATGGACTGAATTTTTCCTAATCACTTGATTCCGTACTCTGCTTTACATTGGCACCCCATGTGTTCTTCTCAATGTAAGCATTTCTACAGCATTTATTCGGCTTCCCAATGTACGCCTTTCTACAGCATTTATTCGGCTTCTCAATGTACGCATTTCTACAGCATTTATTCGGCTTCTCAATGTACGCATTTCTACAGCATTTATTCGGCTTCTCAATGTACGCATTTCTACTGCATATATATCAGACTTTTCCACGTCCGCATTATACTCTCATACGTCAAAATTGGCACCAAAGTACTATTGTGTACTACCATCTTGGCAGGTTTACATACTGTTCCGATCGAATATATATGTTTAGTGCCACATTGACTTTGTTTCCTATTACTACACTCCGTTCGATATGCTTCTTAACTCTTACATCACCTGAGAAAATATTACCCAAATTCTTCAACCTGCTCCAATTTTTCATTATTCACCCACACTTTACTTTTCTTTTCACACTTTTTTTATCAACATTACTTTGGAATTTACAACATTCATTCTCAGATTTTATCTTCGCGTTTCTTGTACAATTTACTTATCAAATTCTGTAATACATTTTCACTCTCATCCAACACTATCATATCATCAGCTTTCTGTCATTCGCATCCGTTCCAATTCAACATTTGTATGCCACCCATTGAGTTATGTTGTTCCTTCACATATGAATGTATAAATATTGAACAACCAGGGTAACATAACGTGTCCTTACTTCATCCCTTTTGAAATATTAAGGGGGTATTCTCATTTGGATTTTTTTCCATTTTATTCTTCTATAATCTTTTCTGAATAATTTTCAGTAAGAAATGTTCAAAAATTCGAAAAGTTATGAGGGTTTATAGGTGCCAGTCGGAAAATAACCTGAGATTCGTAGCTGTCGGGTCGTCTATCGTTATGGCAGTAGCCTTATTTTCCAAGAATTCTCGTCCAATAGGATTTCTTGGAATTATGAATTGATATTTAGTTTGTCGTATAGAAGTGTAAAAAATGAGATTGTCAAACAAGTTTATATGGCCCTGGAATTGTTGATTTACAGTTAGTTGAAAATATTTACTTTAATTCGTGTAAAAATCGCACTTGTAACTTTAATAACTCCAAAACCAATTAACCGACTTTAATGAATAAGTACTTATTCTCTTTGTTATACCTCTTTCTATAGCCGGTATTAGAATTATTTCAATTGATTCATTATTTCGATTTTTTTCACTCGTCTCAAGGCAAAAAAAATGTTTAAATTTATTTTTAATTTCTACAAGCTGCCATTTTTTCTAATTATTAATTAAAAGAATTTTTTCAAGTAGATAAATTGGATAAATAAAAATTATCTGCCTCTAACGCAAATCGTGACTGAAGAGTACTTGTGCCTAATTTTCGTTTTTGTGAATTTGCAATTCGCATTGACGTCACCGAACTGTCAACACGCAGCCATAAGGACAGCGCTCATCTGATGTTGGTTAACATAATGTAAACAATACAAATTGACTCTTTTCATAAATCGTATACTTGTATGAAATATTATAATACGTGTTTATATATAACACTCCGGAACACATCTGGGTGATCGACCACATTTATCAGTTCATGAACAATAGAACACTGAATACTACTATATATACTTAGTGTTAAACGGGTGAAAACTTATTTTGGGCCAAAGGTATCATATTTGTTTAGCACCGTCTCGTGGGATGTAGGAGTATAACACATTGACAGATGGAAAGAAGTCATTTCTGCTTCTTCTTCTTCTTCTCAGTGTCATGTCAGGTCCCCCAACGTTGAATATCACCTGAGAGTAGGCATCTTTGTCCCCGGCAGCCCGAAAAACATCCCCAACGCTCCTTATACCAGTCCAATCACGAATATTGCGGAGCCAGGAGATTTGCCTCATGCCAACACCTCTTCGACCCTCTATTTTGCCTTGGATGATCAGGTGCAATAATTTGTACTTTGCTCCTCTAAGTACATGACCCAAATAGGATACCTTTCGGATTTTAATATTAGTCAGCAACTTTCTATCAACTTTGGCTCTTTGAAGAATCCTTGTGTTGCTGAACATATCCGTCTAGGGTATCCGTAGCATTCTCCGGTGCATCTACATTTCGAATGCTTCCAGTCGGTTCATACTACCAACTTTGAGGGTCCATGATTCCACTCCATGCAATAACACTGACCAAACGTAGCATTTGACTAACCGTTGTCGAAGTTTCAAGTTTAGATTATCACCGCAGAATACGCTTCTCATTTACTACAATATTTTAAATCTCAAATACAAACTGAAGTAAAGGATATTTTTTCAGGGCATTGCTGAATCTGCGAATGTATTGTTACACATCGAGAAATAAATCATGGCGGTGATCTTGTTTTCTTTTTGTCCACGAGCTGTTGCGTTAAAATGTAGAATCCTTAGTATTTATAAATCGACGGTAAGTAATACACATCGGGCTTAAGAAAGAAACTGTCGGCCATAATAGGCTAACTTCGGCTTTGTAGAGCGTCGTCTCTGTCTCTAGAACTCTTGACAAATCGTGACGGAACACGTGTATGAATGACAGAGACGACGCTCTACAAAGCTGAAGTTAGCCGATTATGGCCGACAGTCTCTTTCTTAAGCCCGATATGTAATACTTACCGCCGGTTACTGTACCTATTTGCAGTATTCTGCTACTGTTTTTTTTTTATTTTGTTCTTTGAACTATAAAAGTGCAAATCTCACCATTACCTAGATATGGTTATTGTATGCTATCTCAGTGATGCGTTACTTAATTTTAACTTTTGAGTTAATTACCTGCTATACTTAATTTTAATTAAAGAGTTTATTACCTGCATTACTTAATTTTAACTTTAAGTTTATTAGCTGCCTTACTCAATTTTAACTTTGAATTTTACTAGCTGCTATACTCAATTTCAAAGTTAAACATCCCAATAAAAGAGAAAAAGCGCCATAATTTTAGATGATCACAAACTTGCTACTAATTAAAGATTAAATCTCTTAAAGGAGTGAGCTCTTTGGTCGCGACCTTTACAAGGATATAATATTATTGGTTATGTGTTTTTATTTCTTTTAAAATGCCTTCATCCTATCTGATCGTTAGTCGCAGCCACCACCTTCCTATCCTTATACTCAACTCGTGTATAATCATTTTGTATTATTTTTTCTGTCAATGATGGCGGGTCCAAGTCCCGAGTTGGCACTATATAAATTGGCATTTCATTATTATTTTTTCAAAACACCTTGAAACAGTTAAATTAAGTTAAATCTCTAAACAATTTGCTAGAGAATACACACGTATTGTATATAATAAGTACGACTATCATTCATTTACATTATATGATGGGCTGATATTCTTTCCTGATCTCAGAAGAGAGTTGAAAACCCACCCTTTCCCGATCTCAGGAGAGAGCTGAAAACTCACCCTTTCCCGATCTCAAGAGCGAGCTGAAAACTTACCCTTTCCTGATCTCAGAGTGTTGAAACCCACCCTTTCCCGATCTCAGGAGAGACTTGAAAACCCACCCTTTCCCGATCTCAGCAGAGTTGAAAACTCACCCTTTCCCGATCTCAGGAAAGAGTTGAAAACTCACCCTTTCCCGATCTCAGGAGAGAGTTGAAAACTCATCCTTTCCTATCTCAGGAGAGAGTTGAAAACTCGCCCTTTCTCGATCTCAGGAGAGAGTTGAAAACTCACCCTTTCCCGATCTCAGGAGAGAGTTGAAAACTCACCCTTTCCCGATCTCAGGAGAGAGTTGAAAACTCACCCTTTCCCGATTTCAGGAGAGTGTTGAAAACTCATCCTTTCCCGATCTCTGGAGAGTGTTGAAAACTCACCCTTTCCCGAAATAGTTAAAAGGAATTATAACAGTTTCGCATATTTATATTTATCTGTTATATATATATTTTTTAGGCAACACTCGATTGGAGTATAATTTTAGACGACAATTTATTTCCATTATTGACACATGATATTTCCATTGACATCTAATACCTGCCTAAAGCTTACTAGACACGATATAACAATTATTTCAATGTGTTATTATGCATTCCTAATATTAATATTCGTATTAGTATAAAGTCGACCTCCGTAACCTAGTGATAAGACTCTTGACTTACACCCGGGGGTTTTGGATTCGATTCCAGATGATATCTAAAAAAAAATGATGCCAGTCTAATAAATGAGTTCGTTTACTAACAACACACACGCGCCGAGTGGTAGTGTTGCCAACATGTTAAATAAAGAGCCGCGAGTTCCGTACCTTCTCCGTAAGCTTAACCCGAAGGCTCGATTACTGGGGCCGAATAAAATATATTCTCCCGGCCACACTCTATAATATGGCCGAAACATTAATTCGAATATAGTGAAGGGTACCATACAAAAAAAAATATAATTTCGAAATATCATGGTACGTGATTTTTTTATTTTTATAAACGAGTATATTTGAACATCTCGTTGTAGTAACTAATTCTAGAAAAGAGCTTGAGTCTGTGAACCGTGTATAGTAGAGTGGGGGTCTCCGTGAGTTTTAAAATTGTTTATCCTTTAGAACTTTTGAATTTTTACTAGTTTAAAATATGATCAATACAACTCTCAATTCAGCTATTTACAAGGAGGTACCATCACGTCGTTTCCCTGCCGGGTAGTCAGAGAGAAGAGAGCAGCAGACTTTTGTATTCTATGCACATCCATACGTACATTCTTACAAGTTTGTTACATTTTTTTCTTTTAAAATATTGTTACACTCGATTCAATCACACATTCCTCGCTTTCCCTCTACCACCCTTTCCATTCATATTTACCCTTCATAAAGGGTCTTTCAAATTGAGCAGTTTTTTTTATTCAAATTTTTTAAACTCTTGAATAAAACACACAATTTGCTTTGATTTAAATAAAAATTATTGGCCATTGAAGTATAGTGTATGAAATTTAAACACAAAAAACAATATCCGCCAAATGTTCACCTCTTGCAGCTCCACAGATGTTCACTCTTTTATCAAAAATTTCGATGACATTTTGGCATAATTGCGGTTCTAACTCATCAATAACGCGAATAATTTCGCCCTTCAGCTCGGGAATTGACCGGGGGTCATTCTTATAGACCTGGCTTTTCACGTCGTAACCCCAGAGAAAATAGTCCAACGGTGTCAGATCACATGATCTTGGTGGCCAATTAACATCACCGTTACCGGAGATTATAATACATAAAATAATTCAACAATTTGAACGCGTTGTTGTATTGTATACGACTCCATTTTTATAAATTTCATACATTACACTTCTCAAATGTTACAAGACTCAGGCAAGTTAACGACGCCATCTGTGTTTTATCCAAGAATAAAAAAAAAGCTCAATTTGAAATAACCTTTAAATTTTTTGTTAGTCTTTCTTCATTCATTCTTTCCACATTTCCAAAACATCACATACAGCTCTTCTCTTGATGTTAGTTAATAAATCAGTATTAAATTCCCATTCATCTTTGAGCACTTGATTTCGTATTGTATTATAAATTGTAACCTCTTGTATCCTTCTCAGTGCACGCTTTTCTACAGTATTTGTTTGAGTCTTTCCAGTATTTTTTTACGCCCATATTACAATCCTAATACATGATATTTGGTGCCAAAATATCGTTGCGAACTATCGTCTTAGCAAGCTAATTGTATGTATTTTTGTAATGTGTATAGTGCGCTTAATTCACCGAAGGCACGGAATGTTTGGCAAGAGTGTTATTTTCTTGTATAATCCATCTGTTTACTCTCTGCCACCCTTTCAAGTGGGTGGTAAATTGTTTAATCATTTATCTAATATTTTTCTTTACCTGTCCCACTATTTTTGGACTATTTTCTTTGTCATTCAGGACTTATACAAACAAATGTGTTTTAGACCAGTGATGCTCAAACGTTGTGTTAATAAACCGTTTTTTGTATTAAAATCAAATAAAAATAAAGAGAACGACGTTCAAAAAATATTTTTTTTAATTTTTAGACTGAATTATTGTACAATATTAATAAAAATACAATTGACAAACAAAGATAACGTACACATCGAGCAAGTCATGCGATTCGCTTTCCTTGTTGTAGAGATCTCCAGCAACAGTGACCTATATCATATAGTGAAGTGCGAGCACAAACTGATAAAGAGACAGCTTTGGCTGGCTGCCTGCGGGACACTATATGGAGAAACAAACACATGCTAACCGAAAGTAAGGTCAGGATATATAAGACATGCGTCCGCCCTATTGTGACATATGGGATAGAAGTGAGAGACGATACCAACAGGACAAAAAACCTTCTCAGAGTGGCAGAAATGAGAACCCTACGCTCCATCGCAGGCAGAACTCTTAGAGATCGGATCAGAAACGAGATGATAAGGTATGTCTGTGGTGTTGAAGACAAAGTGGCGAAGAAGCAGAAGGCGCTTGTGAACATGTAGACCGCATGGAGGATACAAGACTGGCAAAAATCGCTAAGACTGAAAACTGGCTACTGAGCAAATCAAGCGAGTGAACTGAGATTATATTTCTTGCGTTCCCATATACCGAAGTAGAGTGAAACGTGAATAGCGTCGCTTCCTCACCCATAGTGGTTTTAGAATGAATTTACCTACGTCACACACTGGCACACGTTTGATTGTATTGGTGGATTTATTCCCGTTTTTCACAAAATATCTCTGATGTGGCCGATAAGTGCTAATTATTATTAATATTATTTTTTTCATTCAATGCGTAAATGTATTACGGAGGAATACCTAAAATCTGAACCCAGTATTTAATATATTTATAGAGATATTAAAGTTTTTAGAAGCAATGTGTACTAGTTACACATCACAGGGAAGGAAGGGTTAAGGCAACATTTTTAAATAGCTTACGTCTTAGTTGATCTTCTGCTTTTTTGCCACTCCTCTTCCTATTTTTTCTTGGATTCCACAAAGTGAATGGACATTCGAAACAGCGAGATCTGCTTGTCACGATCAGTATTGTCATACTCGGTTGTGTTTGCAGAATGTCAGCTCTAAAATGAATTGCAGTCCACTCCACTCGACCTTGGGGCACGCAGCGAGGTCAGCATCTCTGTGAAGAGAGAGAATATTAAAGTCTGTAAAGAAACTTGTTTAACGTGTGTATACATGTTTTCTCCTCTCGACTTATCGATAGAAATAAAATGTACAAAGCGATAAAAAATTGAATACTTTATTGCAATCTTAATAAGACCTGCTAGGGAAGAAGAATGTTACGATCGCTTGAGATAAACACTGAATATCGTCTGACAAGCGCTAAATTGTGCTCACTCTGTTTTATCGATACTGAGTTGTTCTCTATACACCGAAAGTGTAATACAATACATTATATTATAATACAATATAACCACACCATGTATCGATACTGAGTTGTTCTCTATACACCGAAAGTGTAATACAATACATTATATAATAATACAATATAACCACACCATGTATCGATACTGAGTTGTTCTCTATACCCCGAAAGTTTAATACAATATATAGTAATATAATATAACCACACCATGTATCAATACTGAGTTGTTCTCTATAAACCGAAAGTGTAATACAATATATAATAATATAATATAACCACACCATGTATCGATACTGAGTTGTTCTCTGTACACCGAAAGTGTAATACAATATATAATAATATAATATAACCACACCATGTATCGATACTGATTTGTTCTCTATACACCGAAAGTGTAATACAATACATTATATAATAATACAATATATAGTAATATAATATAACCACACCATGTATCAATACTGAGTTGTTCTCTATAAACCGAAAGTGTAATACAATACATTATATAATAATACAATATAACCACACCATGTATCGATACTGAGTTGTTCTCTATACACCGAAAGTGTAATACAATATATAATAATATAATATAACCACACCATGTATCGATACTGAGTTGTTCTCTGTACACCGAAAGTGTAATTCAATATATAATAATATAATATAACCACACCATGTATCGATACTGATTTGTTCTCTATACACCGAAAGTGTAATACAATACATTATATAATAATACAATATAACCACACCATGTATCGATACTGAGTTGTTCTCTATACACCGAAAGTGTAATACAATACATTATATAATAATACAATATAACCACACCATGTATCGATACTGAGTTGTTCTCTATACACCGAAAGTGTAATACAATATATAGTAATATAATATAACCACACCATGTATCGATACTGAGTTGTTCTCTATACACCGAAAGTGTAATACAATATATAATAATATAATATAACCACACCGTGTATCGATACTGAGTTGTTCTCTATACACCGAAAGTGTAATACAATATATAATAATGTAATATAACCACACCATGTATCGATACTGAGTTGTTCTCTATAAACCGAAAGTGTAATACAATATATAATATAACCACACCATGTAACGATACTGAGTTGTTCTCTATACACCGAAAGTGTAATACAATATAGCCACACCATGTATCGATACTGAGTTGTTCTCTATACACTGAAAGTGTAATACATTACAATATATAATAATACAATATAACCAAACCATATATTTTTTTCAAAAAATATATGGTGTGGTTGTATTGTAATTTTTTTTTATTATTTTAAAAAGAGTAGTAGGTATGTATTTTACTATTTTGACATTCTGGCTAAACAGTCCACCTTTTGATGTAACTTGCCAGGTTAGCGTAGTACATTATTTTTACGGTATGATGAGTTAAAGTTAGCTGATAAAAAATATTAATTTTTATGATCGGACAAAAACATTTTTTTTTTTCGAAAGTGAAGGTTTTTTTTTGTTTATATCGGACTCCGACTAATAGCAGGGCTATCTAGGATTGCGATACAACCATGAAAATCATAAAATATGGCAATTTGTAGTCACAGCATATAAACATTTGGCGCAGGGTAGCTACTTTCACAATTTTCAAACAAATGCATACAACTCGAAAACCAGAAGGTTTTGTTGCAAGAATTTTTTTCTTTCTCTGAACCGTCATAAGCTGGCCTTTTCCTCGATACCGGCTTGACGTTGAGGCACGGGACACCCTGTATATCGTAAGTTGTGATATACAACGTATGACGAGACCGACACAATAACAAAGTAAGCCCATACAATTTACCTTCTACGAGTAGAATACATACAGGTAAGAACAATTTCTTCATTCTACTCTTGCAAGTAGTCAAAACCATATGAAAGTCCGTAAAATGCCCATGCTGATTGCCAAATCAGCATATGCAGAAATTATACCAACATTTGAATTTGTAGTTCTTTTCTTTCCTCATGAATGTCATGGATTGACGCTCGGTGTGATGAGGTGCGGGCGGCCTAACTCAACATTGTACCATATCGTATAATCAACTATGTAACTATATTATTATTTTTTTTATATTTTACTTTGTGGAATTGTTTTATTGTGTTAATGTGTACTTTTACATTTTACTTTGTGAACTTGCATACTTATGTGTTATTGGAATGGTTTTATTGTGTTAATGTGTATGTTTTTCCATTTTACTTTGTGAATTTGTATACTTATGTGTTATTGGAATTGTTTTATTGTGTTAATGTGTATTTTTACATTTTGCTTTGTGAACTTGCATACTTTTTTGTTATTGGAATTGTTTTATTGTGTTAATGTGTATTTTTACATTTTACTTTGTGAATTTGCATACTTATGTGTTATTGGAATGGTTTTATTGTGTTAATGTGTATTTTTACATTTTACTTTGTGAATTTGCATACTTATGTGTTATTGGAATTGTTTTATTGTGTTAATGTGTATTTTTACATTTTACTTTGTGAACTGGCATACTTATGTGTTATTAGAATTGTTTTATTGTATTAATGTGTATTTTTTAATGTAATTGTAATAAATTGCTTTATTTTATGATTATTTTTCTTTGTAATGAATGAAACGCTCACTTCTAGTATTTCTTAAATATTGCTGTAAAGTAAAGTAGAGTTGTTTAAAATATATAAATAATATGCTGTAACTACAATACTAACATTTATTAATATTTAGAACCTTGAATACAAAAAAAATAAATCGATTGGTGGAACGGGATTCAAAGCAAACTCAACATATAAAACAAGTAAGCTTTTTGTTGTTTCTCCCCTGCTGAGAAAGCTTTCAGGAGACGCCTTCCAATTTCACGAAATCACCAATACAGCGGATATCGTTTGTTTGTTTTGATTCAAAAATAATAAAAAATTAATTCAATATAACGTTCTTACTTTATTTTATGTCCGAGAACTTATATTTACATTTTATATAGACAACTTCTTTGGTACCTTTTTAACATTTCATTAAAAAAAAAATTAAACATTTGCAGTATAAATTATTTAGACTTGACAATCGTTTTAAGGCGTATATAGTACACGTGTAGTGTAAATGTGGGTGGAAGACGTGGTAGAGAAAAAGCAAAGTATCGTTGGATCGAGTGAATAATATTTTGAAAGAAAGAAACGTAGAAAGTCAGAGAAACTTTGTGAGAAAGTGTGTATCGAACGTATGCGTCATCATAAAACATATTAGGATTGGTTTCTTAATTGTTTTATGTATATGTAGTTATATGTTGATGTTATTTGGTATTTTTTTATGTATATTTATGTTTGTTGGGGTCCGCGCTGCGTCGCGACTTCAATGGAAATGAAACTTATGCACGGTCATTGCGAGACTATATCGCAAGTCGGTCGGCCACTGCATGCGCAAAACTTCCAAAAATTGGAATATTTCGCGAGGTGTGACCGCATGCAGCGGCGAAAACAGTCGATAATGGATTGGCCGCACATAAGAGGCAAAAAAGCCAAATAAATTCATTCTCAATTCACTCTGCCTACTGCCTTTTATTTGAGACCATATAATACCTGCCTAAGAGGAATCTCTTCACCCTGCTACCTTTTCACCGATCTACGCCTCTGAACGTGAGCTGCATTGCGTCGAATTCTCCGAGCATTGCGCAGCAGCCATCCACCTATGTTACAGTTCTTTGTACCGGTGGCGTACAAAGTGCATAGATATATAAGAGGTGAACGATGTATCTCCGGAAGACTCTAACGCTCTGTCATATCTGCTTCATACATACCGTGAAATGTTGTCACGGTATGTATGAAGGTCGTGATATATTTTATGCAATGAAAAAAGAATTAACAGATTTCAGCAATAATCAAAATTCTTATCTTAGATGCATGAGTGCACTAACTTCGAATGCACTGACTAATTTAGATGCACAGATATGCCGAAATACTATATATGACAGATCGTATTGCTACCGTTTATGATAACCCCTCGTGTGAGATTCTTGTCTCTTGGCAAAACCATAATATGAGTATTTTAATTAATTTAATTTTGTCTTATTGATGATCAATTCTTCGCGCAATACGCAACTTCTAAAAGCTGTAATCAATTATTTTACAGAAGATAGTAAAATTTTAACTCTCGCTTTCCGATGAACACAATATACACATAACTACAAAATGTGTAATATCCGACGCCCACATATAAATTTTATTCAATTTTTTTATACAATAACATATATTTTTTATGTGGTCGACACCAGGAGAGGTAATAAAATGAATGTTTGGATTCGCTTAACTGCGAAGGCTACCAATATAGTATGTTATTTGGATTAGAAGGATTCAAATGGCAATTTTTATATATTTATTTATTTTATATGACAAGGAAACATACAGTAATTGCGTAGCAGGGGCATAGATATTAGTTTGGCGAAAGCCAAAACTTTCAGATGGAGATAAAGGAACAACTGGAATGGTACTCACGGGTGTTGAAGACGGGAGTTGGAGGTATCGGCTGATCTTCCACGACTCCTGGAGCGTCACGGCGGTTGATGATTTATTCGTCTGGTTCTTCGGGCGATGAAGCGTACCGGCAGCCGCCGGCCCGGTCCGAGATGTCCCCCCGTTGAGAGTCTGTGCACAAGTGGTGAGACGACGGGAATATGTTCGTCGAGTTAAAACTACCACAACTCGCGACAATACGATAATTCAGGATAGGTGAGAACAATATTTCATCGCGCGACAGGGCCGGCGGCGATAATAGAGCGGACCGCGCGCGACAGGGCCGGGAGCGACGACAGAGCAGCCCACGAGCGGAATAGTAATTTTGCGTCACGCTCTGGCGTGAACAGATATAATTCAATAATCGTAAAAATAATATATTCTTCTTCCCCCATCATGCTTAATCATTACGCTCAGATACCGTAAGATTACTGATTGAATAATTAAGAATTCCTTTTTAAAGTCATCCCGCTTATCACATCTCATTCTTCTTCAGTTTCAATACTGGGGATTGGTTAGCAGCAAAGCCCTGCATCTCCTCCTCCACTCCGCTCGGTCTTCAGCGATCCTCTTGAGCTCTGTATAGGAGGTGCAGTCCATATCGTGGCATATTTGCTCCAGATACTCTCGGCGAGGTCTCTCCAGGAAATCCTCAGGATTCGTATATAGGTCCACATCTCGAAGGCCTCCAATCTTTTTCGATCCCTTTCGCATATGCACCATGTGTCGCAACCATACATCAAAATACTCCACACAAATGTTTTGACCAATTCCTTGCGGAGCTTTAGGTCCATGTTGTTGGATTCTAAAATCTTTAATTTCTTATTAAAGGCGAGTTTTGCTTGGTGGATGTGACTGTCAACCTCTCTTTTTGTACGGCCATCCCATGTGATCTTGCTTCCAAGATAGACAAACTCTTTTGCGTTCTTAAGTGCAGCTTCTGATATTAGTATGTTCATTTGGTGTTCGTCTCTCTGCCTACGGTTATCACTTTTCTTTTGCCTTTGTTACTTTTCATGTTGAAGTTGGTATTTAGGACATTCTCCATAGTTTCCAAGGTCTCCTTTAGTTCTTCTTTGCTATCGGCGATCAGCGCAATGTCGTCTGCAAATCTTATCATATCCACTTTTTGGCCGTGAATTCTGAAGCCTTATCACAATGAAATGCGTCACTAAAAATCAGTCTCATCACATATAAAACAATATCTAAACATAGATAAGATAAGATTTTTTATAGTTCAAGGAATAATATTAAAAACAAACAATAGCAAATATACCACAAACAATAATCGCACTCAAATTGGTATATAATGTACAAATACTAAGAATTCAATGGGCTGGTGATATTGTAAGAAGTGTAAAGATCAACGGTGTACCAGCACTACCATCATGTGGTATCCCTACGATAGAAGAAGACACTCCAACATTAAGCCATTTACCTGTTAAGGTAGGCACAGAAAACAGAACGCCAGACTTTCCTTTCTTGACATATATCATTTGCTTGTTCTTCATCTATACACCATCTGACTTTTTACGATTTTTTCTTTCAAAATATAACACTTGATCAAACTATATATTCCTCTACCACGCCTTCGATTTTTATCTTGCTCACATGTTGCTTTAACTGTCCCGCGATTCTAGAAGCACTAAGTTTATATGTACCTAATAAATGTAGCCGTGCAAGGAATCACCCTCTGTTCTATGTTACATACCAACTTACAGGACGAATATCATGGCTAAACACTCAGTCACGCGTGGTATAGAGATATTGAACCAACTGAATGACGCTGTTGATATATTCTCAGTACCGTCTAGCAGTATGAGAAGAATCATGATTGATATTATTCCTAACGAATAAGCTAACTCTAGAAGCAGACCCTCTTTGTGTAACAGGATAAATCCGTGCAAAGTGGGATAATTTTTTTTTTAAATCAGTCTCAAGTTCACATACGTCCCAAACAGCCCAACGGGTCCTGGATCCCTAAATATTACTCTTTTCCATTTTGTCCTCGCTCAGGTTGGGCTGCTTGCCTTCCATGAAAGAACTCTCAGCTACTTAAATGACGCAGTTGCTTTGAACACTACATGACGTATTATATTTGAACACTACATGACGTTTTATATTTTCAACTTGATACTTAAAATACATATTTTATTACTTCTTACAATTATTGTTAATGACATTAATTAGAATAATTACATTAGCACAATAAAATCTTGACAAGCCAACCTTATCTAACAGCAGAGTTGCGCGAGGAATTCTGTAACAGGGAACGGAAAAACACTGTGTAGTATTTCAAGGTACCGGTGCTGTGGTGAACTGGATGGTTCAACTAGTGGAAATATTTCAAGGTACCGGTGCTGTGGTGAACTGGATGGTTCAACTAGTGGGAATATTTCAATTGCACGACTACGCTGAATGGTGCCGTTTTTCGAAGGGTATTACTCTGATTTTCATTTAAGGTTTTTCACATATTTCTGATTGGTTGAATTACTACATGGCAATAAATCACGCAACCAAAGTATAATACAATGAAGAATCTATAAAAAACAGTTAGTTCTCTTAACAGTGCTTTAGAAATTTTCCTTTTATTGTTTTCAGGGAGTACGGGACCTGAACATAGCCAACTTACATCTCAAATCCATTCTCAGGCACTATCATTGAGAGGAAGGGAAGATGCAGACTCAGCAGGGATACATGACACGCATGGCAACTGATCAAATATTCACCATCCCTAGGGTTAAAACATCTTTTGCCCAAAGGCAATATGCCTATTTAGCTCCCATGACATACAATGGGGTGCCGAATTCAATAAAGGCAAAGGAAGGAAAACAGTTTATGCAGTCGATCGGAGCGTGGTTGTTATTGCGACAGTGGTTTGAGCACTTGGGCTCGTAAAAGGAATGACTTGTGGAAGAGGTTTGTGTGAGCTCTTGAGTCGTGTTTTTGTTGTTTAATATGTTTGTATTTTTTTTGTTTTACCATATGATTGTGTGCCTGGTGGGATTAAGTGTGAGGAGTTTGATTTCGCGTGATGTATACATATGTAATTGAGTGTCACTGTTTGTCAGGTTGATGAGAATGTGCAACGGGGTTTTATATAATCAAAAATCGGAAAGAAGTATCGATTTATTTTTTCATGCTGTATGTCCTCAGTGAGATACAGGCATTAACCTAGTTTACTGGGGACACGACAAATGAAAGGCAACAAACCCAGATCCATTTAAATTGTGAGTTTGAATTAAATTAGTTTTCTTTGCAAATTATTTATATTCCTTGTCATGTATAAAATAAATAAAATAAAAAAATATAATAAATTGTCTTTTTTGCTACTGTCGATATTGCGCGGTTGGAATATGCATATAATTTAAACAACCAAGATGACATCATATATCCTTGCGTTACACCTTTAATAATGTTCAACTACTCTGTTCGTTTTACCATATTGCCTATATATAGAGTATTATTTGTTTGTTTCTTTACATGATAAGTGATTGCATGAATACATACATAGTTTATGAAAAACAACAACATTAAAACAGGTAATTAGAAGTGGACACATCATTTATATAGAACGGGATTTTTTGTCTTTTAGTTGTCGTTTATTTTATTATTATTATAAATATAGATAAATTGTCAATACCTGTATCAAGTTTAATTATTATATGTGCATGGAAAGAAAGGAAACAATATATTAGGTGTTAACATAAGTTGTGTCCATTTTTTTCCAATTTAAAAATGAGCACCAAAAGTAATACAAAATAATAAAGGTTATACGTCATTCGAAAGAAAATTTTCTGCTCTACAAGATATTGTGTTTTCTTTTACGTTACATATATTATTTTATTTGATTATAAGCCTTCAAAATGGAATGCCAAGTAGACGAAAGTGAGCATTTTCGACACCTCCTTCTGTTCGCGTTCAATCGAGGGGATAAAGCTGCCAAAGCTGCTCGCGATATTTGCGAAGTGTACGGTGAAGATGCTATGAATTAAAGGACAGCTCGTCAATTGTTTTTGCGTTTAAAAGACGGTAATTTCGACCTGAAAGACATGGAGCGTTCCGGACGACGACCAGTGTACTTCGATGAGGACCGCTTAAACCATATTATTCATGAAGATCCCCTTCAAACATTTTTCATCACCATTTTTTTTCCATCACCATTTTCAAACCATTTTTCACCAGTAATGATGCGGTAAAGGAACCTTTGCTTGTGGCCATGCGTAGCTCGATGACGCGCGAGCAAACAAACATGTGGAACCCAAGCGCCGGACTTCTGGACTTTTCCCATTGATTTAAGATGGCGGTATACAGTCATGTGACTACAATTCATCTGCTCAGCCAATTCTACGGTAGTTTGAAGGGGATCTTCACGAATAATATGTTTTAAGCGGTCCTCACCGAAGTCCACTGGTCGTCCGGAACGCTCCATGTCTTTCAGGTCGAAATTACCGTATTTGAAACGCAAAAACCATCGACGAGCTGTCCTTTCATTCATAACATCTCCACCGTACACTTCGCAAATATCGCGAGCAGCTTTGGCAGCTTTATTCCCTCGATTGAACGCGAACAGAAGGAGGTGTCGAAAATGCTCACTTTCGTCTACTTGCCATTCCATTTTGAAGGCTTGTAATAAAATAAAATAATATATATAACGTAAAAGCAAACACAATATCTTATAGAGCAGAAAATTTTCTTTCAAATGACGTATAACCTTTACCATTTCGTTTTACTTTTGGTGCTCATTTTTAAATTTAAAAAAAAACGGACACAAGTTTTGTTAACACCTAATAAATAATTATCAGATATAGCAAAGGAAACAACACACCACCAAAACGGCACTTATGGGTTCATGTATAAGAACTTATCCAAACGTTTTCTTATCCAATATAGATATTGATCTAATATCGCAGCAATCGCTTCACTATTGGACATTTTGTTCCAACATTCCCAACTCGTATAGGAAACCCCGCGCTTCCTTCGATTATTTGAGGAGTTTTGACTGATGTCTTATCTAATGCGTGAAAATATTGATTGAGCAATCATTATGGTCACTCAAGATTTTTTTTTTTATTTATTTCATACATGACAAGAAATATACATAATTTGTGAAAAAAAACACGTAATTTAATTCGGACACACAGTTTTAATTTTGTTGTTTTATATTTTTATTATTGTATATTTTTATATTGATTTTTATGATTGTGTGCGGTATATTATGGGATGAACGTTTTTGGTATTTCTGGAGTGATGAAGTGTGAGGAGTTTGATTTCGCATGATATTTCCAGTTGTAATTGAGTGTCACTGTTTGTCAGGTTGATGAGAATGTGCAACGGGGTTTTGTTTTTGTGTAATCGAAAATCGGAAAGAAGTCTCGATTAATTTTTTCATGTTAAATATCCTCAGTAAGATACAGGCAAAAGCCTAGTTTACTGGGGACACGACAAATGAAAGGCAACAAACCCAGATCCATTAAAATTGGATGTCCAAATTAAATTACCTGTTTCTTTTTTCGCAAATTATGTATATTTCTTGCCATGTGTAAATAAAATTAAAATAAATAAAAGTCTGGTAAAAACGTTCATCAGGTAAAAATACGTACACGCGCAAAGTACGCATGCGAGTGTTGTTATATCTTCAAGTGCGGTAGCGTTACGAACATGCACAATGACAAATTTTGAGTTCCGTGCCTACTCCAATGATTTTTAGCCCAAAGATTCGATTACTGAGGGCGTTAACAATGTTGTCTCCCTGCCATGCTCTTTAATATATCCGAATCACTTATTCGGAAATGTTGACGGGTATCATACGAAGAAAGAAGAAGATCTAACTCCAGAGTACTGTTTTGCCATGTATTATATACGAGTATGTTAGTTAGCAGTAAGATCCTTGCTTGATTTGATTGTTGACCATGCCGTGTCGTGCAGAACGCCAGACCCTTTATAATAATCAATTGGCATGACACTGGATGATGAATAGAAGCACCGCATGAGTCCATTACCATTACCAGTCCGGAAAGACCTTGCCGGTAACCGGTAACCGGCTGGGGCTCGGACTCAGCTCTCAACAGTCGCTCTCACCAGGGTCCTGACTGACTCAGTAGTCGGTTGGAACTCGATACGGCAGGTCGTGGTTCAAATCCGAGACGGGGCATTTCGACACTTCGCCTTTTACGTGTGAAGGAAAGTGAATGCGAATATGTGTTTTTCGTAGGCCTGGTTATTTTATCAATAAAGTTTTCGTTGCCAAGTGTTATCGAAAAGTTGTTGAATTTTGTCGTTGAGTTGATCGTTTTGTCGTTGAGTTGATTGTTCGAAGTTTATATTTTGCAGTGATTGATGATTTGTAAGAATTGTTTTTGTTTACTTTTTATATTAACAACTAAAACCTTGTTTTTTTATAAATAATTTATACTAATTTTAACCATACGGAAATGACTACAGCTTTACATGATTATTAAATAGATCTTGTTGATTAACAATATATACACGTGTATTATGAAAGAAAACTAGAAATCTGTTTGTATTTATTGTGTTATTTTGTTTACATGCTTATATCATCTGACATTAAGGTGACCAGACGTCCCAGATTGTCCGAGACAGTAATAATAATAATAAGGAAAATTTATACAGCGACCTCATTCGGACGTTTAAACATCTTCATAAGTGATCTCCCAATATCTTTGAAACGCGCGGTCATTTTTATAAGTGATCTTCCAATATATTTGAAGCGAACGGTCATCTTCATAAGTGATCTCCTAATATCTTTGAAACGGTCATTTTTGTAAGTGATCTTCCAATATCTTTGAAGCGAACGGTCGTCTTAATAAGTGATCTCCCAATATCTTTGAAGCGAACGGTAATCTTGATAAGTGATCTCCCAATATATTTGAAGCGAACGGTCATCATTATAAGTGATCTCCCAATATCTTTGAAGCGAACGGCCACCTTTATAAGTGATCTCCCAATATCTTTGAAGCGAACGATCATCTTTATAAGTGATCTCCCAATATATTTGAAACGAACGGTCATTTTTATAAGTGATCTTCCAATATATTTGAAGCGAACGGTCATCTTCATAAGTCATCTCCCAATATATTTGAAGCGTACGGTCATCTTTATAAGTGATCTTCCAATATATTTGAAGCGAACGGTCATCTTTATAAGTGATCTCCCAATATCTTTGAAGCGAACGGCCATCTTTATAAGTGATCTCCCAATATCTTTGAAACGAACGGTCATCTTTATAAGTGATCTTCCAATATCTTTGAAGTGAACGGTCATCTTCATAAGTGATCTCCCAATATTTTTAAGTGAACCAGTGTAGTCTCCCAGTATAAACGCATGGCTGTGAGATATGGATGCTAAACACAAAATACAAACAGAAGCTATAGACCGCACAGAGAAGCATAGAGAGATGTTTGCTGGAATCTACTAAAAGATACCGTTAATGAAAAAACTCCTCGATTCACAACAAATAAAATTATAGAAGGTGTAATAAAGGTGTGCAAGACGATGAAATGGCAAAGGGCGGGTACAAAGCCAGACTGTCAGATTCCCGATGGACATCTCAAACAATTCAGTGGTACCCAAGAGGTATAAAGACGTCCAGAATAAGACACAAAGTACGCTGGAAACATGACAGCATCACATGGCATCGAAAACCCGAATTATTAAGAGTCGACGTGGGGTGACCTTTATCCAACTCGACCCAGAACATTCTCTCCTGTGTGAGAGGTATCTTTGCATACCAACATATCACTCCTCATTTTACACATCATTTACGGTTAACTCGGCGTGACTTTCAAGGGTTATCAAACGTGCAGCATTCTTAATCACGTTCAAGAGAGAATTATAAAAATATTATATTACTCAGAAAACACCCTTTGATCTTATAATATTTTGCATTAATCTCCCTTCCTGATCCTTGAGCGATGCCCTCTAATCTAGTCCTGTGTTGTTAGACATGCTTATAACAATACTTGTTTTACAGTTTATGACTCCGGTCCAAATTATAAGACATCTGAAGCCTCATTCCATCGTTTTACAATACAAGAAATTAACACATTGTTCCCGTATGTTAACGTGATATACCAGATTTGCGTTAAGTCCCGGCCCCGTGTTTTCAGGTGGTCGACACCTCTTCCAAAAAAAGACTTATTATTGGTATCTAGTAAACGACAAACGATACTCTCCTGATTCAACCTTTAAACGATACTCTCCTGATTCAACATTTAAACGATACTCTCCTGATTCAACATTTAAACGATACTCTCCTGATTCAACATTTAAACGATACTCTCCTGATTCAACATTTAAACGATACTCTCCTGATTCAACATTTAAACGATACTCTCCTGATTCAACATTTAAACGATACTCTCCTGATTCAACATTTAAACGATACTCTCCTGATTCAACATTTAAACGATACTCTCCTGATTCAACATTTAAACGATACTCTCCTGATTCAACCTTTAAATGATACTCTCCTGCGTCATCAATGTGCAATAAAATGTAAGATCTTGGAGATTTTGACATGTGAATGTGGAGACCAAATACAGTCTCAGAGTCCGAATAAAATAAGAATTTTTCAAGATTCTCCAAACACGTTTTCAAAGAACATGTAATAATATGTATTCCGTGAACTGATAATAAAGAAAAATCCTTCACAACTTGCAAGGGACATGTTAAGCACGAGAAGAGAATTGATGCAAGGGACATGTTAAGCACTAAAAGAGAAATGAGGCCAGGTACATGTGTAAGGAGTGTGATGTAGCTCTCTATGAAGGGAAATGTGGGCTGAATTAGCATACTCAACTAAATTATTAAAGCATTTTAATCAAATAAATTAAGCTTCATTACAAATTTCCTGATATTTTCTTAGATATATCAACTTTAGAACAACCTTCACAAAAATCATTATTCCTCAAAAACAAGCCGGGTACTGGCAAAGATTGTCTTCATTTCAATCGGGTCTTAAAGTGTTACGAGTAGACTGGCAACATTTGGACGTTAATATTTAGTGGTGTCATATAACGTAATGTTATTCTGCAAGCTGTGTAATATAAATGTTCCTTCAATTCAATAAAATACGGAGTAGGTATTAAATTCATCTTATTTAAAACTCCTATCAGGCATTAATCTTTTTAATCCCACGGGGCCGATTATAGGCCCCAACTGGTGTATGCGAAAAATCCCACGGGGCCGATCATCGGCCTTAAAGTTTTCATACAAGCTTTTATGTTGAATACAAAAAAATAAAAATATTTTTTTTCCATGAAATATGAAAATTACTTATTATTTTCCACTCTACTCGTACAGGGAGGTAAACACGAAAAAATAAGTTTTAAAATCAAATATTAACTGAGATAAAAAATAAAATATAAACTACTGTTTTTTGCCAAAAAATGCTTAGGATTTTACGCACATTTCATGCAAAATATCTTCTTCTTCTTAAACTTTCTGTAGACTCTCAAGAGTCTGTTACTGCAGGATTGTCCTCCTGTGATGCTGAGCTCCAGCTATCTCTCCATCGTTTCGGGGGTCTCCCTGGTGGACGCCGTCCATCCGGCACCCCATGCAGAGCTATGTATGGAATTCTTGTGGAATTCATTATCTGTACATGTTGGTACCAGTATCGTCGACGCTGTCGTCCCCATCTGACCATATCTTGGACCTCACAGACCTCTCGGATTGTGGTGTTCCTTACTTACGATCACGCAAAGTCTTCCCAGCAATATCACATAGAGTTCTCATTTCTGTTGACCTTAACATACTTTTGGTCTTGACAGTGTCCGCTCTCGCTTCGATGCCATATGTGAGGATAGGTCGCACACAGGTCTTATAAATGCGTACCTTGCTATCCGTTCTCATATCTTTATTCCTCCATATGACATCTCTCAGGCAGCCCGCCACAACTGAAGCTTTATCTACCTGAGACCTTACTTCTCTGGGGAGGTCATGAGAGCTGAGCAGTTCACTGCCGAGATATCTGAACTGGGTTGCTTTTTCAATTGGCTCGTCACGTACTGAAATTCGGCACTCTAGCAGGTTTTTGGAGAATGTCATACACTTAGTTTTTGCTACGGAGATAACCATGTTGTACTTTAAGCAGGATTCATCGAACTTTGTGAGCATTCTCTGAAAGTCATTTTTGTTTTCAGTAGAAACTAAGTAGGATAAAACCATGGATGTTCAAACTCACTCATGCAAATATATCGTAGACATTTTTTCTATATATACTCGTACTTTGCCATACGTGAGATCTGTGTTCCAGCGGGCTCAAAATGCAAGCATTACTTTCTAGTTTGCTACTGATCAATGAATTAACGTTTTGAGCACCGATTGGTTTTCAAGTGATTTATATATTTTATATCTTCGTTGTAATAACGACAAGAATGGTAGCTTTAAGAAGCGCTTTAATAGCTTTAAGAAGCGCTTTAATACGAAGTCTTCCCAGCAATAGCATACTTTGTGTCCTGACAGTGTCCACCCTCGCTTCGATGCCGTATGTGAGGATAGGTCGCACACAGGTCTTGGTGCAAAATATGCTGGGATTAAAAGGGTTAATATACACTAAGCGAACCATCTGGAGAACAACTGGTGTATACACGGTACTCGCAGTTCTTCTGTTTAAGAATCTAAATATGAAATGTTTAACTGTCGATAGTTACTTAATACTACCGTTCATGGATTTATTAATACTTGCACACGTCAACGATTTCTTAACACGTATATATCTTGACAAAAGGTCAAATCTTATTGTAAGACGCAAATATATTGTTCCCCCAAGTTATGGGTCAACGTTCAAGAACTTTCTGGGTCCATCCGACATCTGTGACTTCATGGCAAGACTCGTTCCACTTCATGGCAAGACTCGTTCCATCTATGGGCGAAAGCCTTCTCGACAACATCGCTCATTGTGATATTTATAAAGTGTCTTGATTAACGCTTCCTGTCCGGTGATGTGTACACATTGCTTCTAAAAACTGTAATATCTCTATAAATATAATAAATACAGGCTTCAGATTTTAGGTATTCCTCCGAAATACATTTACGCATTGAATGAAAAAATAATATTAATAATAATTAGCACTTATCGGCCACATCAGAGATATTTTGTGAAAATCGGGAATAAATTCACCAATATAATCAAACGTGTGCCAGTATGTGACGTAGGTATATTCATTCTAAAAAAACCGCTATGGGTGAGGAAGGGACGTTATTCACGTCTCACTCTCACTCTACTTCGATAAATGGGAACGCAAGAAATTGAATCTCAGTTCGTTCGCTTCTCTCGCTCAGTAGGTCGGCGGCTTTTGGTAAAGGTGGTCGCTTTGCCCGTTTTGTGAACGTTGGCCGACGTTTTTAGCAATTAAATTTCAATTATTATCACTTTTGACTTCAAATTTAATTAATTTAAGCGATTAGCTATGTTTATTCTTATTTTTACGATTTTAAATCGCTCATTTTTACATGTGTATTGAATACACAACACCGAAACGGGCGGATTTTTTTAGCACAGGAAGGGAAAGGTTAACAGTGACTAAGTTTTCGAACGTTGTTAAAATGAAAAGTTTTTCACCTTATGTCAAGTTTTCAAATATTTAAAGCTTGAATAAGATATACCTACATACTTAATTTTTTCAACCCTAGATTTCGCTCTCATTTTTTAGTAATATCTTGATATATTTTTTTAACAGTTTTTTTCTGAACATATTTTACTCAATTTTTAAGCAAATAATTTGTCAAACTGCCTAACAGTTTTTATGACAATAACTATTTCTTTTTCAAAGTGATATTTACAAAGCAGTGGCACTTGGACTTTATTTTACGAACAAATTTCCCTCATTACAGAAAAACTTACACGCCTGAATTTGTCATGATCAGTAGTATTTTCATTTCACTCTTAGAGTGAGCTGTTCGTTGCATTGATTAATAGGTATGTCCATCCCATTGGTAATATGTTTCGTCACCCTCACTTCTTTTTTTCCCTTTGATCATCTTCTTCCTTTTCCTCTTGGTTTAAGTCGTATGACCTGTTTGTGATGGTGTGCTGTCCTGGGATGATGACGTCCAGCTGTCCTTCCACCTTTTCGGCTGTTCATCCCATAATATACCGCACAAATGTTCATCATCAAAAAAAATGTTCATCCCATAATATACCGCACACAAGCATAAAAACAAAAATATACAGATATACAAATATAAAACAACAAAATCAAACAACAAAAAGAAACCCACACTCAAGAGCTCACACAAACCTTTCCCATACGTCATTCATCCTGAAAGCCCAAATATATAAATATAGTATACGTATCATAGTATAAAAAGGCCAAAACCCATACGATGGTTGTCGTCGAAGAAAGAATACGAGAATTGAATTTTGAATACAAGAGAGCGAGAGAGGAATACTTGGATTCTCTCCGAAAGTAATTCGATCTGGATCTCGGTGGGTCCGTGATAACTGAACGAATTTTAAATACCTAGCTAACAATTTTTGAACCGGTGTAAAAGGGGACGATGAATAAATGATATACATTAACAAATTTTACATTTATGAATATATATTTTCATAAATGTAGAATTTGTTTTACTTCCGTGAATATTTCACGGGTTGCAACTGGTATTTTTATTAATTATGTATTCCATCCTTTAAAAAGACGACTTGTCTAAAAAATAAGTGGAAAATATTTATTGATTTTTGCACAATAAATTCAGATACTCGTACGACCTTCATGGCATTGTTGGTAAGACGGTTGTCTTTCAACCCATAAGCAACGGGTTCGATTCCTATTAACACCCAAATTATTTAAAAAATGGTTCTGATATAGTTTTCACCAATGGACTCTTTAAAATATGTTTGATTGATTGGATGATATTGATATTATATCCGCCTGTTTAGATGTGGAACTGTTTAGATGTGGAACTGTTAAGATGTGGAACTGTTTAGATGTGGAACTGGATAGAACACACTGGAAAGTGTATCGATGATACGTGAACCGAGAAAAATATGGAGAATGTTTTTTAGCAAAATGACCGGATAAAATCAGAAAGTGTCTGGGATCAACTTGAACCTTTTTTTTTTTTATTAAACGAAGTAAATTATTGTACAAACATTTGTCAAGGCTATACCTATATACACATTTATTACTTAACTAATCTTAATTATATGTTATAATTTATGCACTTACTTAATCTTATTTTCCTACATATCATTTTATTTTATTTATTCAATCTTAATATATGAGATCTTAGAAATAATTAACACCTACATACTACTTATAACTAGATAACAATTCTTACACTAATTATTCTGCAAAAACAAGTCCCCTCGTTCAGGCTACTTGTATTCCATCAAATTCACTCAGACCTTGGTCGTCCCAGCTAATACTGTAGGTGGACTAGTCAGGCAACAGATAATGCTTCGGGAGCTTGTGCTTATAACGGAAGGGTAGGTCGGATTTACTTTTGTAAGCCCCCAGTGCAGCGACTAAGGGATTTCTGTGATTTTGTTGGCTTTTATAGAACTTCACGGTCCAAGCGAGGATATGGTGTTGCAGGGTTTTTTCTCGCTGTTCGGCGTGAAGTCGGGTAAGGTTTGTTCTGGGATGGGTGTCAAAAGATATCTTGAATGCCTTGTTCTGCACTCTCTGGAGTTTTCAACTTGAAGCAATGTGCCCAAGATAGAAACAAGTAGAAGAAGAGAGAGCCTATATCCAACGGCAAGCTGATGATGATGAATAGGTATATCCTCCAGGTTGTACAACAAGAATGTAATACAACACAATATGTGCCTCTGAATCAGTGAAGAATTTAGTACGTGTAACCAAGATCACAAGATTCATCAGTAACAATGACTTAAGTCAATAAACAATAATTTATATTTATCTCCAACGCTATTTTTGTCGATGCTCTCAAAGATAATGACTTGCCATACGTTTTATCAAGTATTCTGTGATATCTTTAAAATAAATGTTGTTAACTGAATTTGTGGTAAAATTCTATGAACGTTAATAAATTTATAACCTACGTGGCTTAGTTATTTAAACGATTGTCTTCGGAGTCGCGGATTCAATTTCCGTTTACATACATGCCATTTCCCTGTCGGAGTAGGCAGACAGGACGCGCGCCAGTCTTTCCTATCTCGACACACATAATTTGCCTCTTCCCCGTCCATTTAACTTTAAACACATGCATACATACAATCATGCCATTTTCCTGTCGGGTTAGGCAAATAGATAAAAATGCCAGACTTTTCTATCTCGACAAATATCTTTAGTCTCTTCGACATCTATATACCTTCTTATACAAATTCTACGATTTCTTAAACTTTCAACGTTTTCTTCTTTCAAAATATAATTCACTTGACCCAACTATACTTTCCTTGGTTTTTCTGTAACACGCCTTCCACTTACATTTACAATATATATTTGTTTCGTTAATATTTATTCACTAGTTGCAACCCGTGAAATATTCAAGGAAGTAAAACAAATTCTACATTTATGAAAATATATATTCATAAATGTCAAATTGATTTATAAATATCATTTATACATCGTCCCCTTTTACACCGGTTCAAAAATTGTTAGCTAGGTATTTAAAATTCGTTCAGTATCACGGACCCACCGAGATTCAAATTTCGAATTACTTTCGGAGAGAATCCAAGTATTCCTCTCTCGCTCTCTTGTATTCAAAATTCAATTCTCGTATTATTTCTTTGACGACAACCGTCGTATGGGTTTTGGCCTATTTATACTATGATTCATTTGTTCGACGTGCCCAAACCAGATCAAAGTGCTCTTTTTTATCTTACTCAACACTCTAGCCTTAAGATTACGTTCATCCCTTATTACATCCTCATTCCTTATTATTTTATCATCCCTTATTACTTCATCAATTCCTTGTATTAAAAACACATATTAAAAAAAATTCTTCCCGCCATTCAAATTAGATATGTTAACATTTGAATCCATGACAGATTTATTTAAATTGAAGGAAAAATACTCTTCGAACAATTTGTTCACAATCTTCGAACAATTTGTTCACATTTAGTTATATACGAGTACTGACGGAGTTATGGAGGTTGGTGACTGAATTGACTAAGGAAATGAGTGGTTGGTTTTTAACATTTATAGTGACTTACTGGCATTACGGAACTGCGCATAATATAAACACTGATAATTAGAATTTTAATCGATTTCTGATATCTTTTGAGTAATTTAATAAAAAAAATTAAAACGGGAGGACAAGATGAAAGGAATTCTTTCAAGGATAAGGACGTTTGAAAAAGAAAAATTAAACGAAAGTTTTCAATTCTCTCTTGAACGTGATTAAGGACGGTTTACATCTATAAAAGGACGTTCGATAAAGAAAAATTAGACGAAAGTGTTCAATGATATCTTGAACTTGATTAAAGACGGTTCACATCTGAATAAGGACGTTACATAAAGAAAAAATAGTCGAAAGTTTTCAATTTTCTCTTGAACTTGATTAAAGACGGTTCACATCTGAATAAGGACGTTAGATAAAGAAAAATTAGACGAGAGTGTTCAATTCTCTCTTAAACGTGATTAAGGACAGTGCACATCTGAATAAGGACGTTAGAGAAAGAAAAAAATAGACGAAAGTTTTCAATTCTCTCTTGAACATGATTAACCTTTCCTTCCCTGGGATGTGTAACTAGTACACATTGCTTCTAAAAACTTTAATATCTCTATAAATATAATAAATACTGGGTTCAGATTTTAGGTATTCCTCCGTAATACATTTGAGCATTGAATGAAAAAAATAATATTAATAATAATTAGCACTTATTATCATCTTACAATCAAACGTATGCCAGTGTGTGGCGTAGGTATAATTATTCTAAAAAACAGCTATGGGTGAGGAAGCGAAGCTATCCACGTCTCACTCTCACTCTACTTCGGTATATGGGAACGCAAGAAATAGAATCTCAGTTCGCTCGCTTCTCTCGCTTCAGTAGCTTGCGGGTTTTCGTTCGAGGTGGTCGTTTCACCCGTTTTGTGAACCTCGGCCGATGGTTTTTATTCATTTTTTCAGCAATTAATATTCAATTATTGTCACTTTTGACATCAAATTTAATTAATTTAAGCGATTGGCTATGAATATTCTTATTTTTCCGATTTTAAATCGTTAATTTTTACATGTGTATTGATGTGTATTGAGGACACAGATTTTTTTAGCACAGGAAGGGATAGGTTAAGGACGGTGCACACGTGATGATTCATTCCAAGCCAGAGTTCCAAGACTGCGATGAAAAAGTATAACATGTGGTATTGTGTTGTGTCGACATTCACATGTGTATCATTTATGTATGATCAAATGAACAACGAACTATTAGTAATTCAACTCATTAGAAGTGACAGTAAAGCAATAAAGTAAACACTTCTGGTCAATTTTTAAACACTGTAAACTGGTTCAGTGATCATTTTTCGGTCAAGTTCCCCTTCGCCGGGGTCAGTCATGCAGGTGACAGTGAAACGGTGACATCAAATTTTGATTACATCATTTCAAAATACATGAACCGATTAAGTAACGTTTTACAACAGAGAAACTTGTAACGATGTTTTTTCAATAATATTGCTAAATAGTAACTAATAATATTGCTAAATAGTTACAACTGTGAATCTTTTTTTCTTTTCTCTTTTTACCTGGCGAGTTTATTACCATATGGCAATCTCTTCCAACCAACCAGAAAGATGTTTTTATAGGCCTTAAGTGTTAACCAGACTGGAATCCTATTTAAAAAAATCATAACTAAGTACCGAGATTATTTAAGTGCTTGGAATCAAATTATAAAAAAAGCTAAATTGTTACGGTTGGTTCATTCCGACAAGAATTTAAATAAATAAATAATTATATAGAAGGTTTATTGATAGCAATATTGTACTTATATATAATATATCCTGAAATCACATATATCTTCTTCTTCCCAGTGTCATGTCAGATCCCCCAACGTTGAATATCACCTGAGAGTAGACATCTTTGTCCCCGGCAGCCCGAAAAAGATCCCCAACGCTCCTTATACCAGTTCAATCACGTATATTGCGGAGCCAGGAGATTTAAATAAATACATAAGTACAGGTTTATTGATAGCAACATAGTATGTACATAATACATTTAGACACATTTCAAGAACACATTAAATAGAGAATACATTAAAAAAACAGAAGAGATCAAAAGGTCTGGGCTCATCTAATAACATCCCACCAATATAGGGCGAGCCCAGCCACGGGGACATAAGATGCTTTTCAGCCCCCGCCCTTGAACACGTAGAACAAGAAGATAAAAAAAAACACAGAAAATAAATAGATGACAAAAAAAATACAGTCAAGAGAGAAGACATTAAAAGGTCCGGGCTCATCCCACAAACATCCCTTCAGTCGAGATTCACCCCCATCAACAGATTTCCTCTGTCATCTCACACGAGCATGTAGGGATTTTATAAGGTTGCCTATCCTATTCCCACCAATCAGTGTCATATTCTCATCCTGCATATGATAGAACGAATTTATTTGGACCAGTTTCTATGGTGCAAAGTCGAGTGAAGATTTTAACCAGGAAATTATTGTTTTCTTGACCAAGCAGCACCAAGACCTTTGACCAACTGATATCATTGGATAGTTTTTCATTACACTTTTGTTGTACAGCCTGGTGGAGTTATGAGCTATTTGTAATCTCTTCCAATTGACCAGAATTCTATTAAAGAGGCTTTAAGTGAACGTCACATTGGAACAACTGTACCGAAGGCACGTTTTTGAACATGTCCACTTAAATTATTTGAATAAGCTAAACGGAATATAATGCAACCCAATCAAAATAGTGTGCCGAGAGTACGATTAAATGTCTGATTAGAACATACATACAGTGACTACAATTCATCTGCTCAGCCAATTCGACGGTGGTTTGAAGGGGATCTTCATGAATAATATGGTTTAAGCGTTCCTCATCGAAGTCCACTGGTCGTCCAAAACGCTCCATGTCATTCTGGTCGAAATTACCGTCTTTGAAACGCAAAAACCATCAACGAGCTGTCGTTTCATTCATAGCATCTTCACCGTACACTTAGCAAATATCGCGAGCTGTTTTGGAAGCTTAATTGCCTCGATTGAACGCGAATAGAAGGAGGTGTCGAAAATGCTTACTTTCGTCTACTTAACATTCCATTTTGAAGACTTGTAATCAAATAAAATAATATATGTAACGTAAAAGCAAACACAATATCTTGTAGACGTATAAAATTTACCATTTTGTTTTACTTTTGGTGCTCATTTTTAAATTGAAAAAAAAAAACGGATACAAGTTATGTTAACACCTAATATATAAACGAAAACCCGTGAAACTTAAGTGGGCTGGAACAGAGTTATCTCTCCAACTAGGTCACGAAGGTCGTTAAACAGTTGATAATACAATAAGCTATTCAAATTGTATGCGTACGCAAAAAAATGCAATACTATGACGACTTCGGATAAGGTTCTGGGTGGAACCTGAAAGATGAGCCTCTGTCTGAGTTTCACGTGAGGCCTTTAAGCATGTATGACAGACAGAACATGTATTAAAAAGACATTATATTGCAACAGGTCTACCAGTTTGTACTGTAAACAGAAAATGTATAGTAAGAACAGATCAACAATTCTCTTAGAATGCGAATGGATTCTGAGTTTCAAGGTTTAACAAAGATGACGATGACGGTTATGATGCAACAAATAAATAATAAATAAATACAGGTTTATTGATAGTAACATAGTATGTACATAATACATTTAGACACATTTCAAGAACACATTAAAAAGAGAATACATTAAAAAACAGAAGCTATCAAAAGGTCTAGGCTCATTTAATAACATCCCCCGGCCAAGATACACCCCACCAATGTAGGGCGAGCTCAGCCACGGGGACATCAGATGTTTTTCAGCCCACACCCTTGAACACGTAGAACAAGAAGATAAAAAAAACACAGAAAATAAATAGATGACAAAAAAATACATTCAAGAGAGAAGACATTAAAAGGTCCGGGGTCATCCCACAAACATTCCCCTGGCCGAGATACCCCACCCATGTAGGGCGAGCCCGACCGCAAGGGCATTGGGGGGCTTCCAGCCCACGCCCCCGCATATCTAGATTGAAGAATAAATAAAAAAAACAAAAACGTATAGCAGAAAACAAAATAAAAAGTCAAATACAATTGACGTTATTACCAAATTGTAATTTACTCTATTGTCGTACCTTTGCTGTGAACAGTGCAACCTGGCGCGACCCTTAGAAGATACACAACTAATGGAACTGTCCTATAACATATATATTATGATAGGTCCATATCTTATTTTCGTTTCAATAAAGCCGAAATCTATAATTGAATTAACTTTCTTATCAATACGATCCATGAATTATAAGTTTGTAAATGTGACGTTGCACATGGCATGACAGCTATTTAAGATTGTTCTTCTTCTTCCTCTTCTTTTAGGCATGTTGGCCCGTTATGGTATTGAATCATCGTCTCCCTCTTGTAACGTCGACTGCCAGCTGTCTTTCTATATTTTGGGAGGTCGTCCTGGAGATCTACTTGCTTGGGGGATACTGTCCCTGGCCATTCTTACGGCTTTTGGTTCCGCCATTCTGGATACATGGCCGTTCCAGAACCTTGTTCTCTGTCGTTCCCATCTGACAATATCTTCAACTTCGCACGTCCTTTGGATTTCTGTGTTTCGTACTCTATCACGAAGGGTTTTGCCAGCGATACTCCTGAGTACCTTCATTTCGCTGGTTCGAAGGAGATTTTTGGTTCTGACAGTGTCGGCTCTGGACTCTATGCTGTATGTCATTATGGGGCGGACACAGGTATTTTATATCCTCGCCTTGCTTTGGATGTTCATATACTTGTTTTTCTATATAGTGTTCTTTTAACATCCAGAAATAACCTTGCTTGGGATGTTCATGTACGTGTTTTTCCATATAGTGTTCTTTAAATATACTTAAGATTAATTAAACTAAATATTTCTGAAAATACTAATTACTGTTAAAGACAAGACGACTGAAGCATTAGAACGTCTTTAATTGAACATACATTTGCTATCTTACCGTATTTATGATATGCTTCTAGACTCTCCATTGAATAAAGACGAAAATATCTTTCACCAAAAATTGGTGTATTAGCAGTACATAGACAAATATATAATAGACAAACCGGTCTCTTCTCCCGAATTCCACCTGGTTAAGTCTCAAGTAATTTCCATATTACTGTATGGAGTAAAAGCATAGAAGACGAGAAAGAAGGAAACACAAATGATAGATGCCTTCGAGATGTGGTGCTGGAGGCGGACACTCCGTATCCCATGGACCATACATAAGGCGTTCCAACATCTCTATCATCCAAGAAATGAAGATAGCTGAAATACTTTCGACAACATACAAAAAAAGAATCCCTACATACTTTGGGCATGTTTCTAGAAAAAAATATGAAATTCTGGAAATGTTAGTAATCACGTGGACAGACGAGGGAAAGTGAACATAATGAAGGTGTGCTATGAGATGGACGGATCAAATAATTGAATTAACAGGATTATCATAAAGCGCTGCATTCAAAGCGACTGAAAAAACTCTTAGTTTCATTCCTGATTTTTCTTTTCCTTTCCTCTCCACCCTCCCTTCCTTTCCGGTTGATTGATAATATCTCACTTTATATGAAAAATAATGTTCGGTTGATTGTCCATCTTTGTGGGGTTCGTGGGTATATGCTCACGTATGGGTTTATGGATTTCGTGGGGATGGATAGTCATTTGAATGATTTATGTGACCACGTAACTTGCTTAATTTACTTCTGTCTGGTTGGTTGGAAGAGATTGCCGCCTGGCAATAAACCCTCTAGATTGTATTTGCAATAAAAGTGTTAAATAAATAATATCTAATACATATTCCCAGCTTCCGATCTAAAACAATACCTACATTTTTTAAAGATATATTTTTTTAGGAAATGAGCCGACTGCATTGAGATGAATTATCCTTGCCGACCCTCTCAGGGACTTGAAGAACAGGAAGTTAACAGATTTAAGCCGACATCTGTTTCCGGAAATTAGTTAATTGAGCCTTTCAATAAAAATTTCAGTTGATGAAATACAAAAAAATACAGTAAGGTCTCTTCGCACTTCCGAGAGATGCAGAAAAACATTAGCCGGCTCGTGCAGCGCCTGTTCTTGAAACGGTTTTTTTTTGTATCGATCGGTAGCTTTGTTAGTGGTACAACAATGCAGCGGTCCCCAAACATTTTTTAAAATATATTGAAATTTATGTCTTTATATACATACATAAATATATACTTCATAATTTAAAAAAAAATTAAAATAATTTGCCAAATATATCCGTTACAGTCTAAAATTCATCGGATGTGAAAAAATGTAGAATCTAAAAACAGATGTAACCCAAAACAGCACATTATGTCCCCACATATTTTGCATAAAATGTGCGGAAAATCACAAGCATTTTTTGGCAAAAAAACAGTAGTTTTTATTTTATTTTTTATATCAGTTAATATTTAGTTTCAAAAACTTTTTTTGTGTTTACCTCCCTGTACGAGTAGAATGTAAAATAATAAGTAATTTTCATATTTCATAAAAAAAATTTGTTCAACATAAAAACTTATGTAAAAACTTTGAGGCCGATGATCGGCCCCTTGGGATTTTTCGCATAAACCAGTTGGGGCCGATAATCGGCCCCGTGGGATTAAAAGGGTTAATAAGGAATGTCGCACAATTTTCACTTTTGTAAAAATGAGACGCGCTGTGGTTATTACATATTAAAATTGAAAGCATTTATTTTTATCTACATCCTGATGCAGTGTTGAGTAATTAATTGTCGCAAGTGAAAATTTTATAGTTTTAACATTCAATTGTCAGTTGATGTGTTGGGGCGGTATTGTCGTGTTTATTGTGGTCTTTATTTGAGATATATTTAAATGTGTTTACAGGAGTAGAAAGCTATTTTATATACAAACATTGTTGTATTACATAACAGTGTTATACCAGTTCAGAAATGTTATAAAAAAACTCGGAAACTATATATACTCGTAGCATGGGTTAATAATTGTCTAGTATACTTACTTCGTCTAGAAAGGTATGATTACAAAAAACAAAACAATGATTTGAAAAAAAAGTGAAAACACAACTTTTCATTCAAAATAAGTGAAGAAAGTTTTTATAAAAATATAAAATCATTTGATGTGTCGGATGCTGCCCGCGCCTGAAGTTTGGATACCCCTGCTAATAGGTTAGTCAAAAAGTTTTGAAAGCGACATCTATGGAGCAGTAGAAAACCAAAATTTCTACGCCATTTTAATATTTCATCTTTCATAAGAACGTACTCAAAATTTCATTTCGATCTGTCAATTCATTCTTTGTTTACAAGCCATTTGAAGTTGACGTGTCAGTGTATTTTTTAACAATGGAAAAATCCGAATATCGTGCAGTGATTAAATTCTTTGTTTTGGAAGGTTTATCGGCTACTGAGATCCATGCAAAGATGGTGAAAGTATTGAAGGAGTCTTCTCCTTCATTTCCAACCGTTAACCGATGGGTTTTGGAGTTTAAGCGTGGCCGTACAAGCGTTGAAGACGATCCACGATCAGGACGTCCAAAAAGTGCATCAACACCAGAAATCATAGCGAAAATACAGGATATGGTTTTGGAAGATCATCGATCGCTGTTCTCACACCTCAAAAAATTCCTTCGTGGAAAGCATTTTTCATCAAACGAAGAGGTTATAGCCGTCGTAGAGGAGTATTTTGCAGGCCTTCCAGAAAGTCACTTCCGTGATGGGACAACAAAGTTGGAAGATCGTTAGACCAAGTGTATTGATCTTATGGGAGACTATACTGAGCAATAAAAGTGATTTCCCCCCAAAAAAAATGTATTTTCATTTCCGCTTTCAAAACTTTTTGACTAGCCTAGTATTCTGTTTTGTGATCGCTGAAGGAATTGTTATGAATGGAAATATTTCTCTTCCTCTCAACTCTGAAGTCAGTGACGACCTCCGTGGCCTGGTGGTAAGACATTTGTCTGCCGATCCGGAGGTTGCGGGTTCGATCCCCGCTGGAACCCAGATTTTTTTTTTCAAATAGGATTCCAGACTGGTTAACACTGAGGGCCTATAAAAACATCTTTCTGGTTGGTTGGAAGAGATTGCCACATTGCAATAAACTCGCAAAGTTAAAAAAAGTCAGGTGTAGTACATTTTTTTATCTAAAACTTATTGAAAAATGTTAGACACCGCATTTCTCTTCTTAAATGTTAATTAATCGTTCATTGGTATGGTAGGTACCCTTCAAAACGTGAATATCTCAACTGGCGATACGGGCATGTTTAGCGCATTAACTAGCGCAACCAGGATACATTTAATGATGAACAAAAAGAAATAAAATACAAATGAAAACAGTAATAAAAAAAACTGTAAACAAAATGAAAACAATCCATGCACTAAACAGAAAAAAAACACGACACGGCAGTGTTAGGGAGAATAAAAATGAACTTGTACGTGAAATTTGAACTAAAAGACTTGACAATGAATATTGCTATCTGAAAAGGGGGGAAAGGAAAAGTAAATGTGATATTTGAATAAACAATGAAAGATTAAAACGAACTGAAAAGTTGCGATAATTGGGAAGTATTATATTATACGAGGCATATCCAGAAAATAAGTGTACTGAATTTTTGTAGGTTACAATTTTTTTTATTTAAACAAAAAAATTACGTGGTTACCGTAGTACATATGTAAGCTATTTTTCGACATAGTCGCCATTCCTCTCAATGCAGGTGGTGAAGCGGGGTATCAACTTTTTGATGCCTTCCTCGAAGTAGTTTCCCGCCAACCCTTCCGTCCACTTCTCCACCTCCTCCTTTACCTCCTCGTCGGTTGAAAACCTTTTTCCACCCATGTGCAGCTTCAGGGAGGTAAAGAAATAGTAATCTGAAGGTGCTAGGTCAGGGGAATGCGCGGGATGGTTCAGGACATCCCATTTAAACGAGGCGAGCAGTTCCTTCGTGGCGTTGGCCGTGTGTGGTCTGGCATTGTCGTGCAGCAGGCAGACTCCCTTTGTCAGCATGCCTCTCCTCTTGTTCTGAATCGCCCTCAACATTTTTTTAGGGTCTCACAGTATCTTGCAGAGTTGATGGTCTCCCCTTGAGGCATATATTCAATTAAAATTATGCCTTGACAGTCCCAAAACACGGATGCCATGATTTTCTTGGCTGAAATTGTGGTTTTGAACTTTTTGGCGGAGGGTGAAGAGGTGTGACGCCACTGTTGAGACTGCCTTTTGGTTTCAGGCGTGTAGTGTGTAACCCAAGTTTCATCTCCAGTAACGATGGAGCGGAGAAATTCATCTCCATGGAGTTTGCAGCGCCTCAAAAACTCTTGCCCGGTATTATTTATTTCGCACTTGGCGGGAGATTGGATTGACATTTTTCACGAAACGTGCTGTCGCGTCGACACTATCAACGTACTGGCCTCGAACCGGTCTCGTTGCGGAGGGGAAGGGTCAGGCTACACGGAAGTGTAGCCAACATGTCGAAAATAAAATCCATCCGGTCGTGAGAACCTCAGTGCACTTACTTTCTGGATACGCCTAGTATTATATTATATGTTCATAGACGACAATTGGGAAGTATTATATTATATAATGTGGTCATAGACGACGGAAAGTGGCGCTAATTGGGAAGTATTATATTATATTATGTGGTCATAGACGACGGAAAGTGGCGCTAATTGGGAAGTATTATATTATATTATATGTTCATAGACGACGGAAAGGTGAAACGATATATTAAACGAGGTGCAGTAGGAAACAAAGTCAATCATTTTATACAGATATAAAAAAAAAATTCTACCAGCCTAACAATATTCAATTAAACTGCCATCGTTTGTGGAAAGCGACACCATTCTTATTTGTCTAACGCGTGTGAATATTGTTACTAAACGAACTCTGTATCCCGGGAATAGAATCTGAAACTCTTATCAACTAAGCTACGGAGAGAGAGAGAGATAAGAGTGGAAGGGAATAGTTGGAGAAATTTCAACTGAGAGATAAGTTAGAAGTATTAGAAACAGAAGCATATGTATGATGAGATGTGAATGAGGTGAAAGTTGTGTGTATGAATAGAAATACGTGAGATTCTATTCCCTCTGTCTACCTCAAAAGGTACACGGTGAGATGGTATAGATATACGAGTATGTAATGATAATCGAACATACACTTAATTTAATCAAACGTAACATAGCATTAGTGATTTTATTTTTTAAATGTTTATTTATTTCAATAAACACATTCACAACATAAATAGTTAATTAGAGATAAGCTTTGTTACAATATTACATAAACGATAATGATCCCAATTAGAACTCGTATCGTTTATAAATATATAGTGAGTAGGCCAATAATAAAATATGGAAAAAAGGAACAGTAAGGTAGCGATAAAGTGAGCAGATTACTAATACTGTATGGGGGTGACGAATGATCGAGTGGCCGGGTCAGTTTTTCAATAAACTTTGGGAATCTGAATACACACTAAAATACTGGAGTAGTGCAGTGGTACAATAGTTTTATTATATAAAGGGAAGGGTGCAAGAATGGAGTGTGGAAGATACAAAGCCATTAGTTTGGTGAGTAAAGTAAATAAAATGTTCGAGAAAATTCTAATGGAAAGTGTGAGAAGATAGTGTGGACTGCTCAAGGTGCCTTTTGAACAACCCACACTATCTTCAACGGAAATTTTGATCTAACGACATCTATCCGAGAAATATGAATCTGTTTTACGGACTGCTATAACATATATTGTTTTATAATTTAATTTGTTTTATTAAACACTGTTTATTCCACTTTTTGTAACGGTATAACCCTACCGGTTTCAAGGTTTTCACCTCATTATCAGGGGAGCACAAACAAGATGAGGTGAAAGCCTTGAAACCGGTAGGGTTATACCGTTACAAAAAGTGGAATAAACAGTGTTTGATAAAACAAATTACAATGTCTTTAAACCTCCACAAAGTTAATGCCTTAACTATAAATAATATGTTTTGTAATGAGTTTTTGTCCGCTAACATATTATAGGAACTACGGTCGTCCCTGAATATTGTCAACACGCACGGTCAACGACCGACGAAACGACCTTCGGATATGTCCAAAGGTCGTATACCAGAACATTAATATTGTTTACTCGAAAATACTATTTACGATACATTCCACTGTAGAAAGAGAACGCATCGCGCTGTCTCGCCGTTTTCGCCAACAAATTATCTACCCACAATATTATTCGCGACGTCTGCAATATTTCGATCGACCACCTCGGCACGCACAGAGGGAGATAAAAATATATTGCGGGCGCACTCACGCGCCCCGTTCTGAATATGTATAAATACCTACTTACCGATAAATAAAGAATCATTAATCATTTGACCATTTATCACTGTTTACTATTCATTGATTATTCACTCTCACTTTCCGCATTGCTAATCGACGTATTTTATTTTAAATACCAAACAATCAAAATCATCAGCACGTCCCCCAAGGACATTCGCTAAAATATCATTTCTTAGAATTTCCATCTTAACTGGATAACATAAAGTATTCGTTCACTAGTTCCAATTAATTGGAGACATTGTATGATACAAGAATACACGACGTATTTCGATTGAATCGTGCCAAAGATGCACAACTCCTAAAGAAAGTGTAATTGCCTACAAATAACAAGTATTTATTATGGCGTGTGCGCTCCGGTCCTGTAGTTTACATTGCTCCAGTCCACAGCTGTAATTACTGCGTTATGCGGATCGCATCATCTATTATAGTATAATACGTAAAGATAAATAGTAAATAACACTCCTCGCTCAATTCTCCAACAGGTAGATAATGATGATGATCAGCGGAAGATGCTGGATGTTCATTGGGACTTTGAAAATCAACTCTAATAAAGGTAGCCCATTAGTCGCGCTAAAATGCCATACATCCAGCATTTATTATGATAGTTTTATTTTAGAAAAATCAAAAAGCTTCTTCAAGTTTCAATATGGAAAATTAAAAAAACAGAGAAGGGTACAAATTATTCGAACACATCCTGCATATCGACGTTAAATACGACGTTAATGTGTTAAATACGAACATTTAATTTTAGGTATAAAAAAATCTAAAGTCCAATTATCGTATACCCCATCACTAGCCAATGCAGACTAACGTAGTGACTTTTGACAAACGTCACCAAATATTATTTGATTTTAACAAACTGCCACACTTTTTGATAATTTGTAACAAGATGTATTAATTTGTCATTATTGTTAGTTTTATGTAATGTATTTACCTAAATAACTAGCTATTTATTATAATCGAGGCTTATATTAAAGTTTATAAAATAATTAAAATTACTGAACGTCGTTACAAGGTTGTATTGGGGCCAATTCGTGAACTGTCACAAGGACCATGCTACAGTTTCTCAAGTATAACAACAGGAACTTACCTCGAGTTGGAAGACCGCACACTATCCGCGCTAATGAGAATATTCAAAGGGCGCAAGAGAATGGTGCTGATGATCAAACCATTTCAACCAGACGACGTTCAGTTCAGCTTGGAATGTCTTGGAATATTGCGGCGAATATTAAGAAGCGATTTGCACATATTTCCATAAAGTATTTAGTTGGTGAAAGAATTGAAGATACAATATTCGCAACAGCACCTTGAATAGGAGCATTGAAGCGTGGTTCATGGGATACTCTTGTAATGTGCTGCTTCTGCTTCTTTATCGCGTATTCAATGTTGAGCGTCGTGATCCTCTGCAATGTCTCGAAATCGGTCCCCAACCCCACCTATATCTTATGTCGGCAATCGATGTTTGCGAGATTGCAATTTGTTTAATTCTCTGTAGAATGAATATCAAAAATAACTTATCCTTTGCAGACGAAAGTTTTTTCCTTCTTCAAACGTACCGCTAAAAGAACAAGACTTAAACAGTTCGCGGTGTCTAAAAGTTTTGAAGAGCTACGACACGAAGACGGTCGACAAGAAAAGTTTGTTTGAACAAATTAAATAAATTATACGACTTTTGCTGAATGCTGCACTAAAAAAGTTTCAGAACAAAGAAGGACGGTTGAAACTATTGCTTTGAAATCTATTATATATGTATGTATCTTAAATAGAAAAAAATGCGTATCTTATCTTTGTAATTTTTAATAGTATTTCAGTGATGAAACTATATTTATTTATTAATAGACAAAATATACGACAATTTAGTGTATTTTACAAATCGGTTTAAATTATAGAACAAATGATATAATTTTTTTCCAAAATATTGAACAAATTTTAATTCAGGATACATATAACTTTCGTAAAAACCTGCAAAAAATACTAATTGATAGAAGAATGCGGAAAGTAAAATATACTTAATCAAATTCAATAATTTAATTAAATCACCAACACTTGACCTAAGTAGGGAGAAATAAAAAATGTCTCCAGGGCAATAAGACTATGAAATTATAGGCATATTACAGACGTTGGCAAATGCGGCTCTTCGTTGGGTTAAGTGCGGCTCCCAATGTCTCTTATAAAAATATAGATACTTTCTTTCCCCATTATACTTGTATTTTCGCGATTTTCCTTTCTAAATGTTGTAAGTGACATGATGCGCATGTATGAATGCAACTGTCTCGTATTGGTGTATACGTGTGTGCTGTGATTTCAATGTGTAAGGTGCGCGCGCATCTCCTGTATCTTTATGTGCGCAAACCGTTTGTAAAATTGTAAAATCAAACCGAAAAAAAAACCAAGTTTGTAAAATCAAAACGTCGTTCGCGGCTAACAAACGAGCATTTGACAGAATTGCTACGAACGGGCTAGGAGACATGCGTCTTACCAACAAGGTCACGGAAGTCGTTTAAAAAACTATTCTAAATACGTTATATATGTTAAATGGTTCTTGAAGACTTGATTATATCTTGCCCCATGGTCTACGGTTCATAACACCCGCCGGATACGTATTTGTTTTTAAGATTTAAGTCGTTATCATTTATATAAGCGGCGAGACGCTTATCAGACGGGCGCGCTCAGCCACCGGTCGGCTGATGCAACCAGATATCGGGGCATGATCCGTCTCATGCTCAGAGAGTCAAGGTCTGTTCCGGGACATCCTCCATTCATTCAACTCCAGCTGCGAATCTCCTTCATGTGCCGTAACCAATTTCTTGGAGTTGGAGCTTACTCTGGAGAAAATCCCTTGACTTCGGTGATACCGAACAGTTTGTTTATTTATTGACAAACTAAACTACACGTGGCATTTATGATGACACTACTTTCTCCGTCCAACATCACAAAATGTCATGAAAAACTCGAAATATGTAATGGACGAATATGACTTTAAGGCTCATCTGTTAAATAAGATGAAGAAGAGCACACTGAGATGGTATGGGCATGCGAAACGAATGAATGAAGAAACACTAACAAAACAATAATATAGTGTAAATGTGAGTGGAACTCGTGATATGGGAAGACCAAGAAATGTATGGTTGGATTAAGTAAATGATATTATGAGTGAGTTCTGCGTCTATCCATGGCTCTATATGAGTGAGTTTGGTGTATATCCATGGCTTTATCCTACTCAGTTTCTGCTGGGCATGCTCGGGTATAAATCCTTGAGCGTAAAAAGAGATCTGCGTCTCCTGGTATATGTGTCAAACTCGTTCGAGGAGTTGTGAGCTGTCCAGCATTACTACAAAGATTAGCGTTAAATGTTCCTAATAATTACACTAGACTGCGCCGGCAAGAATTGTTCTTAATAACATACTCAAGAACGGGTGTTCCAGCCGCTATGCCTGTTGGATGGGTCTTAACTCTTCTGAACGGGACTGCTTCGGATATTGACATATTTCATATCACATTACCAAAAGCAAAAGTAAATTTTCTTCTAAGACTTTGAATATATTGTGTATGTATGTGTATGTTTGTGTGTACATGTATGCATATAAGTAAATAATTCTTTTATTTCATCTCTCTCTCTCTTGATGTGCCCTGTCAGGTCCCCCCGACGTTGGCAATCACTCTGGCGAAGGCTTCTCTGTCTTGCGCGATCCGGAACAGCTCTTCCACACGTCTCATTCCGGTCCAGTCTCTTATATTTCGCAGCCAAGACGTCTGCCTTCTACCTGGACCACGATGTCCCTCGATTTTCCCCATGAGTATTAATTGGAGTACACTATATTTATCTCCACGCAGAATGTGACCCAGATATGAGATCTTACGGACCTTAATATCTTTCAGCAGCTGTCTACTGCAGTTAGCTCTCCTCAGAACCACTGAATTACTGACCAGATCTGTCCATGGTATGCGAAGCATTCTCCTGTGCAACCACATTTCGAATGCTTCTAACCTATTCATAGTATGCACTTTCAGGGTCCAAGTCTCTGCGCCATACAATAGTACAGACCAGACGTAGCACCTCAACATTCTCTGCCTTAGTTTCAAATTCAAGTTATTTCATATAATTTTTTTAACGTTAACATTTCTTGTATTTTTCAATGTAATTGGGCTAAGCCTGTTTTGAGTAAATAAATAAATAAACATTTTGATAAAAGCAAATGTAAGATATTTAAAGAAATCGTAGGAGTAGTATGACATGTATTTATGAAGAAGAGTCGAAAGATGTGTGTTGCAATAAGAAAGTCTGACGCTCTGTCTTCTCTGCCTACCCTGATACTGAAACGGTATGATGCTATATATGTATGTATGAATCATCGTTAACAACACACTTTGATGACTTATTGCCATGGACATCTCTTTCAGCACACCAAAATTATTTAAAAAGACTAAATATGAAAAAAAAAACAGACTGACCTATTTTAAATTTAATCAATTTCGATTATAGATGCTTAGACGTTTTGATAGATATTTTTTAATTTTTATTAGATATAAATTACGTCAAAATTTAAACAAACCGGTATATGGTACTATGATATAATAGCGCCATATCTAAACTATTGTTGAAGTGTTCTTTATGAGCAGTGGAATTCAATTGAGTAAACTTCAAATTCTACAGAATAATGGAATGACTGTTTTAAAATGAACTAAATACACTTGAAGTAAGGATATGCTTTGTAAGTTATAGTAGATGTGTACACAATATAGTATATCATTCTCAACGTGATAGTCTTAGTGGGTATATATTTCTATGTTGCTTACTGCTAGTTCCCTCACGTGGCGCAAACACGTCCTCATTGTAAAATCAAAAGCTCTCGGAACACTAAAATCATTATTCTCCTTGATCGGTAAATTCAGTAAATTAAGTCCGCGCACTAAACTCCATCTCTACAAAGCAATCGTCAGACCGCAATTGACATACGCCCTCCCGGTCTGGGGCTACGCACCGGTAACTACGATAAACCACATCCAAGTCGTTCAAAACAAAGCCCTTTGCATGATCTTAAACGCACTCTACATAGTTCGCATCCTACATAGTTCACTCCACGCAGATACCGCACTTCAAACAATCCCCGAACACATGCGCGCTCTGGCCGAAAGGTTTTACAGTTCTATATCAAGACATCCCAAGCTCTAGGAAACTACAACGCGAACACCAAATTTAGGCACCCACGTCCGAAATCAGTTCTCCGCGCCCCTCCAACTGTAAACGTTCCCGTCACTCTGAACGCTCCCGCCCCTCCCGTACTCTGCACCGACCCCACCACCGTCAGATGACAGTCTTCCTCAATAGACAACCGCGTATCTCCCATATCTATCATATATATGTATTAATATTTTTTTAAAAGTCACACACGTTTCCCCTATACCTATATATATACAACATTTTATATTTTACTCACCATCATCTCGCCTCCATTATTTTTCACTCACACCCATTTAATATATACGAGTATATAACCGTGTGTGACATCGCACATCCACAAATCTATGTATATTTGTATGCAATATTATTTATATATCATCACGTTTATAAAAGTATTTAACGTTTTTATTATTTCTCATAATCATTCATCAAAAATTCAAAAAACTATCCTTCCTCTCCTCAAAAGAACCAAAATATCCAACCAAATAGCATAATAGTCAGCAGTTATCCGATGAAGGAGTAAGGCGTCCTACCATTGGACCGAGACTCCGAACGAGATATTCATCACTTGGCACAACTAGTTCCTTAGATATTAGTTACATTAATCAAAACCCCTTGAAAATTCCAGTTAATCTAAGCACAGCTAACTCCAGTTACATTATAAATTGCCCAGAGATGGCGCCCGTACTTATCGCTTACCCGTAGAGAATAAGAAAGTTCCTCATGCATATTCATCACTTTGCCAAAGGATTCTTCAAATTTACGGCAAGATTATAACTTTTACCTCAGAATCCCTGTGTCGCCATACCCTAGATTAATTCGCCTACACACTGGTCTATTTTCGTATGATTTCTCTCTCACGGTAGGATTTTCAGGTTTCTTGTCCATAATATAACCTCAGGTAAAGCACAAGAAATTTTATTATTTATAGTTAAGGCATTAACATTGTGGAGGTTTAAAGACATTGTAATTTGTTTTATCAAACACTGTTTAATCCACTTTTTTGTAACGGTATAACCCTACCGGTTTCAAGGCTTTGACCTCATCTTCAGGGGAGCACAAACAAGACTGAATTATGTTTGAACTGGTACCGAAATACACGTTTCTAACGATTAACATTCGGGTTGAAGACTGTGGGTGAAGGGAGGGATGTGACGATCTCGGCCAGCAGCGGGGAGATTTTTGGGATATATGTGTTTGCCAGATGCTCACCTTGATATATTGACTTAGACATTTCTAGGGCTTCCAATCTGTCCAATTTATTTCCGTTACTAAACAATTTATTTCCCTTACTACTTATTTATTTACTAATAATGAATTGTTAGTAAATACATAATTAATAAATAACACAATCAGTTCTAGGTGTAGTTTATATTTATAAATTTAGATTTATATTTCCCAAAAAGGATTGTCTCCAAGTACTTCCTAAAGCTTTGCACGCCACCAATATATCTTAATATGTTAATTTATTTTCAACTCGCTTCTTTTTTAAATTCATATACGCTTTAATGTAACCAGTTAGAATTTTAAAAAGTAGAACGGAAAGACTTACATTACATATTCACGAAGTGAGTATATTTTTGCAAGAAAAATGGAAATATCTGGTGATCATACTTTGTAAATATTTTGCAACGAGTTAATTTGTGAACGTAGTCAACAGCAGATCTGAGCAAAACATATTATTACATGTGGAGACGAGTAGGGGCGGAATTTTTCCTACCAATAAATTTGCTGTTTTAAATCTTATTTTTTTATGAGTTATACATTTTTATTTTTAATATAAATCAATCTTGAAAAAACATAACTAAAATTTATGATGGATTCGTTTTTAAACTCTGACAACTCTGCCTTAGACAGAAAGAGCCGATATGCCTGCCTATCCAAGGCTATAAAAAAGAACGTCATCGCCTTGCTCGCCTTCCCCGCCACTCTGAACGCCCCCAAACTACAAATGACCCCATCACACTGAACGCCCCCTCGTACTTCACACCGACCCCTCCACGGGCAGACGACAGCCTTCCTTAATAGGCAATCGCGTATCTCCCATATCATATATTTGTATTAATATTTTTAAAAAGTCACACACGTCTCCCCACATACCTATATATATTCAACATTTTATGCTTTACTCACCATCACCTCACCTCCATCATTTTCACCCACACCCATCTTACATATATAACCGTGTGTGACATCGCACATCCACAAATATATGTATATTCGTATGTAATATTATTTATATATCATCACATGTATACAAGTATTTAACGCTCTTATTATTTCTCATAATCATTCATCAAAAATTCAAAAAAACTATCCTTCCCCGTCTCCTAAAAAAGAACCTAAATATCCAATTAAATATCATATCAGTCAGAACTTATCCGATAAAGGAGTAAGGCGTCCTACCATTGGACCGAGACTCCGAACGAGATATTCATCACTTGGTCCTTGCTCGCCAATTCGAGTTGACACTACCGACTAGAATCATTTTCATTACTTAATAAAATGTAATTGAACGAATGCTATTAATCGTCCTTTTGAATAGGATCGAATCTCATCCTGCATGTCTGCTAATTCGATCCATAACTCATCCTGCATGTCTGCTAATTCGATCCATAACTCATCCTGCATGTCTGCTAATTCGATCCATAACTCATCCTGCATGTCTGCTAATTCGATCCATATCTCATCCTGCATGTCTGCTAATTCGATCCATAACTCATCCTGCATGTCTGCTAATTCGATCCATAACTCATCCTGCATGTCTGCTAATTCGATCCATAACTCATCCTGCATGTCTGCTAATTCGATCCATAACTCATCCTGCATGTCTGCTAATTCGATCCATAACTCATCCTGCATGTCTGCTAATTCGATCCATAACTCATCCTGCATGTCTGCTAATTCGATCCATAACTCATCCTGCATGTCTGCTAATTCGATCCATAACTCATCCTGCATGTCTGCTAATTCGATCCATAACTCATCCTGCATGTCTGCTAATTCGATCCATAACTCATCCTGCATGTCTGCTAATTCGATCCATATCTCATCCTGCATGTCTGCTAATTCGATCCATAACTCATCCTGCATGTCTGCTAATTCGATCCATAACTCATCCTGCATGTCTGCTAATTCGATCCATAACTCATCCTGCATGTCTGCTAATTCGATCCATAACTCATCCTGCATGTCTGCTAATTCGATCCATAACTCATCCTGCATGTCTGCTAATTCGATCCATAACTCATCCTGCATGTCTGCTAATTCGATCCATAACTCATCCTGCATGTCTGCTAATTCGATCCATAACTCATCCTGCATGTCTGCTAATTCGATCCATAACTCATCCTGCATGTCTGCTAATTCAATCCATAACTCATCCTGCATGTCTGCTAATTCGATCCATAACTCATCCTGCATGTCTGCTAATTCGATCCATAACTCATCCTGCATGTCTGCTAATTCGATCCATAACTCGTTGCTACAAAATACTTAAAACTCATCGCGAAAAATACACACACACACATATTCACACGGTGTTTCCCTGTCTGGATAAGCAGAGAGGACATAACGGCAGACTTCCCATTCACAAAACACATCTTATGCTTCATATCCACTCGTACACCCTCTCATATAATAACACCTACAATCTCAGTGGTCTAGTTGATAAGACGTTCGTGTTCCAACCCGAGGGTAATGGGTTCTATTCCCGTTTGAACTGAATGTTCTCCCTGGCTCCATCCGAACTCACTGTCTGTTGGGGTCAGCTCTCCTTATCCTCAGGTTGTATGCTCTTCTGTCCCGGACTACGTCCCCCAGGCCGTGCCTCTGCATCAGGTTATCTTTTTGCACCACCCATGAATTCTTTGGTCTTCTTCTGGTTGTTATTCGAGGAAGATCCATGGAGATTGCCTGGTTCACAATGTGATCGGGTGATCTGCGTCCAACGTGCCCACACCATCTCAATCGCCTCTCCTCCATCTTACTGTTGGTGTCTGTAACACCTAGGCTTCCACGAATGCGTGAGCTTTTTATTTTGTCTCTTAGGGACACGCCAGTTGACCATCTTAGCATGCGCATTTCAGCAGTTTCTAGTTGCCTAGAGTAAGAGTTATATATCGCCCAGCATTCGGAGCCATAGAGGAGTGCGGGTCTGACAATCGTTTGGTATACTTTTCCTTTTAACTTCAGTGGCATTTTCATTTGAATATATTTTTAAAAGGGTTCCAATCCCGTTTTCAAAAAAGGCGTTATTGATATATTTCTGTTTGGTTGGAAGAAATAGCTACATGACAATAAACCCGCCAGGACAATGAAAGTGTAATAATACCTATGGTTACTCTGAATGTTTACATTTCTTTCAATTGTTTTGTATTGTGTAATGTTTTTGTTAATTAAGTAATAAAAACATTTATACATGAGCAAAATACACACTAATTTTAATTAAGAAAACACTCAAATACTGTATAAGCTGTCACATGTTCATTTGTGTATAAAGACACTGTTGTGTCGTTAATTAAATAAATAAAAATATTTATTTCAACATGTGTATCTTCTATAACCCAGAAGTAAGAATGTGCCGAGAGTACAATGCGGTAGCTGACTCAAATATGGATATATTTAGTTCAACTCTGTCAGGGTTTAGGAGGATGGTTGCTGAATTGACTGTCAGGGTTTAGGAGGATGGTAGCTGAATTGACTATCAGGGTTTAGGAGGATTGTGGCTGATTTGACTGTCAGGGTTTAGGAGGATGGTGGCTGAATTGATGGAGGAATGAGGATTTTATTTTTTCCATTTATTGTATATAATCTTAATTATCTTATATGACGGGACTCTACATAAGATGAGCATTAGTAATTGAGATTTTAATGCTTGGGTTTAATTATAAATTATATATTTGTGTGAAAATCTAGATTAATTTCCTGTAAGTTCTGTTATTTTGATAGAAAAAAAATTCAACCAAGTCAACTGGGTTCAATCAACCCATAAAGTAAGATGTTCAACACCTAGTTCCAGGGATTTTTCCGCGTTTCGATGTCATTTTTTGATAATATTATATCTCTCGTACTTTTGCTTACAACGTTTGATATGAAATAACTGACCAGTAAGTAGCCTGCAGGCGCTTCAATGGGCAACCCTAATCAGATAAATAGCTGACCAGTAAGTAGCCTGCAGGCGCTTCAATGGGCAACCCTAATCAGATCAATAGCTGACCAGTAAGTAGCCTGCAGGCGCTTCAATGGGCAACCCTAATCACATCAATATTTTCTACCATATTGAAATATTATATTTGGTTTGGATTCAGCAAAACATCTTTATTTTTCATTTTCTTTGATACAATTAAATGGAACACTTCTTGTAAATACAGCAGTCGCTCCTTTACCGCGCTTTCGCTATTCGCGGTTTCAGTTATTATCATATATAGAAAATATCGAATGGCGAATTCTAGCGATTCTTTAAAAAGTTAACCAAAGCTTACAGTTACTTGACAATACTTCCGTAATTTGCCTTACTTCATATATCACTATACTCAAGAAAATGTATCATGGTCCCTGTGACGTTTGAAATATCATGTCTCAAAGGGATGGGGTAAAATTGTTTTTTTTTTTACAAATCGAATCGTTTTTTTTTAAATCGAAAAATTGTTTTTCTCTAAACTAACGTTTTAATTCCTAATTTTCATTATACTGACTTCCTAATGTATTGTATGATCTTTAAATAGGCCAACATCCACTATGAATTAATACTAATTACGAACATTTAATTTTAGGTATAAAAATAATCTAAAATCCAATTATCGTAAACCCCATCCCTAGCAAATGCAGACTAACGTAGTAACTTTTGACGAACGTCGCCAAATATTATTTGATTTTAACAAACTGACACATTTTTGCTCATTTGTAACAAGATGTATTGATTTGTCATTATTGTTAGTTTTACGTAATGTATTTACCTAAATAACTTGCAATTCATTAGAATCGAGGCTTATATTAAAGTTGATAAAATAATTAAAATTACTGAACGTCATTACAAGGTTGTATTGGGGCAAATTTGTGAAACGTCACAGGGGCCATGCTATATTTTCTCAAGTATAGTAACGACACCTAAAGCGCATACCGTAATTATATCACTTTCACTATCACAAAAAGAAGGATGAGTGCAGTACTTAGAAGATATGTTGAGAGAGAAGAGAGAGAGAGACAACATTCACATAATTATTATTCCAATATATTATATTTTTATGATTGTTCTATATTATTATAACACAGTGTTGTAAATCTCCTTCTGTGCCTTAATATTTTTTTAAAGAATATATATGGCCGTAGTCATAGGTACATATCCTTATACCCCCGAAAACTAGGCGGAAAAAATTAATGCTACTCCTCTCAAATGCTACTCCTCTCAAATGCTACTCCGCTCGCTGTGCTACTCTTCTCAAATGCTACTCCTCTCAAATGCTACTCTTTTAGCTATGCTACTCTTCTCAAATGCTACTCCTCTCGCTGTGCTACTCCTCTCAAATGCTACTCCTCTCAAATGATTGATTTGGCGGCCCGCTCTGTTAATTAAATTCTCAACCCGGCCCTTTTGCAAAAATACTTGCCCATGCTCGATGTATTATACAAAAGTACGAGTATGTACACATATAGAGTTCGGTACTATCCGCAGTTGCAGGCATCCCCTGGGAACTTGGAATGTATCCCCCGCGGACAGGGGGGGACTGATGTTCTCGTAATTACCCTCGTAAGATCTTCAAATGAGTTATGGGGAATGATGGTCTGGTTTTCTTAAAAATACACAATTTTTCCTCTGCCTCTAAAACAACCCCTCAGAAAGGAAATATTCAGTTTAATTATATAATAATATAATACATTAACCGTAATTTTCTCAATGGTTATAATACAGGCCGGGCTGTTTTCACTAATCATAAAGGGTTCCGTTGGAACGTTACAATCAGGGCTTCATTTTGTCCAGTCCAAACCTGAAAAAATTAAATCTTTATTTATTGAGCGTAAATAAAGTTCCATGCACAACTTTGTATTTGATTAAAACTGTAAACAGAAAGTAGGATATTACTCTGAAACGGATGGATGGAGCTCTCGGAAAAGATGGTACACAAACATCAAACGCCTTGGCCAACTTGGAGAACACTGAATACATTACGAGGAGGGGTAAGTAGATGCAAGGTAACTTATGGAGAGATGGGGTCTCGTGTCCGGAGGTAGCGTTACATGGTGTTGTGAGGAAATTCAAAGCGAAATGCTCCGGGCAGAACCTGATATATGCGAATGATAGAGCGACCTGTTTTGGCTCCTACTGGAAACACGTGGCGTATATTATGCAATTTATGGTTGATGGTTCAGACACGGAAATGAATGACTGAAGAAACACACAGAATAGACATAAATATTTTTTGCACTCGTAAACAAAACTATAAACTTTGTAACAAAGAGTATTCATAACAAAGAAAATTTATAACGGAAGACAGAAAATATAATGCATAGCTCAGGTCATATTTAGTAAAATAATATTCTGTTCTTAAAAAAACTTCTCTCTGGTAATCACCTCACCCTCACCCTCACCCCAGTCGGTTAAATGCTTTTGAGTTTTTTAAGATTACTTATTTTTATTAATGATATTTTGATGTTTAATTATACTCGGGGAGGTCAATAAATTCGCTGAATGAAGGGGACAAAGCATTATTTTGATGTTTCCTTTTCAATTTATTCACCATTAACTCTAATACGTATGTCAGATCTTTTAATAAGCATATTTATATCCACAAAAACATATTTTTGCCCTCAAAATAAGTCGAAATTGCACTTTTTAACTTCTTCATCATTCGTAAATTTCTTCCTTCGAAGTTCTTTTTTCATAGAATATTTGGAAACAAATAATAGTCAGACGGAGCTAGGACCTTAGGGAGGGTGATTTAATGTTTGGAAGTCACAGTTGTGAAGAGCAGCCAATGCAGAAATGCTTTTGTACACGGGTGCATTGTCATGCAAAAGCAGCGTCCCTTTGGTTCATTTTCCTCTCCTTTTCTCCTTCAGAACTTTTTTTAACTGCATCAGCAGACCAGATTAGTACTCTCCAGTTATTGTGATGCTCTAATATTTGTAATCTATCAGCAGTATGCCTTCCGCATACCAAAAACTATAGCCATAATTTTTTGAGCAGATTACGACACTTTGAACATCTTAGAGCGCTGTGTGCCCTTTTTATGCCACTGTATGGATTCCTGCTTTGACTCGGGCTCATAATTATGAACCTAAGTTTCATCTCCAGTAACAGCTCAAAATCACATCTTTGTTGTTTCTGCAGAGGTCCAAAAACTGTAAGGAACATTCGACGCGTTGTTGTTTTTGAAGTAACGTGAACATTCTGGGTACCCAAATTGCACTGACTTTTGACATCCTTATGCTGATGGAGGATATTCAAAATAGTTATAAGTGATACTCTGACCATCTCTGCAAGCTGTTGTTTGTTTAGGCGAGCATCTTCCAGCACAAGCTTTTTTACTTTTTTAACGATGTTTTAAGAAATGACCTCAACAGGCCGTCCAGGTCGGAGGTAATTTTCAATCGATTTCTCCCTTAGTTAAAACAACTATGCCACTTGCAAACCATTGCTTTTCCAGGGTAAACCCGTAAACCACTAGCATATCTTCGAAAATAATTTGAAATGTTTTCCCTTGTTTTGTGAGAAACTCAATGATGAAGCGATACTCATTTTTTTCCATACTTGGGGTATTATTGACGTCTAACATACTCTCCCGGCAATATCTTGAACAATACTGTCAAAATTAACTATTATTTGGTGAATATATTAATAATAAGTCATATTATCGGAACATGAGCATGCGCACCACCGCTCCCTCCCTTAACCCCTTCATTCCGCGAATTTATTGACCCACCCTCGTATATATTTAATTCGGGAAATATATTCATATCGGAATAGTCCCGATCAAACCAGGATAGTCTCGATCAAAATGAAATAGTTCCTCTCAAAGAAGCACAATACATACGACTAACAGAATCACACATTGTGAGAACAAAAAGAGAGTGCTATAGATTTATTTATTTTCTCGAAACAGGCTTAGCCCAATTACTTGGAAAAATACAAGATGTGTTAACATTAAAAATAAAGAAAAAATATATAGAATGAAAAAAATTATATAAAACAAAAAATAATGTACCTATATGCATACATACGAGTATATACACATAAACATACACATATATTCAAAGTCACTTAAATACGTTGATGAGTGCTGTCTAACGTGCTCGATCTTAGAAGAAAGTTTACTTTTGCTTTTGGTAATGTGATATGAAATATGTCAATATCCGAAGCAGTCCCGTTCAAAAGAGTTAAGGTCCTTCCAACAGGCATAGCGGCTGGAAGACCCGTTCTTGAATATGTTATTAAGAACAGTTCTTGCCGGCGAAGTCTAGTGTAATTGTTAGGAACATTTAACGCTAATCTTTGTAGCAGATCGAAGAATTCACCTTGAAGCATTATTCGATCTACGATTGTAGCCATTATTTGATGAGTCGACTTTTCACACAGTTCAGACACCGTGAGATTGGTATTTTCCCTTACTCAACATGTATTGCATCCGTAATTTGAAACCAGAATGAGAATTTAGAATTGAATTGCTGGAAAGTAAAATTTCCTGTCGCTAAAAAGATTCGCACAGAAGTATTATGTTTCACTAAATAAGGACTAGGAAGTGGAAAATCGGCAAATTCTGCACGTATCAGCCGCATGTCGGCACATTCAGAATTCTTGTGTAACTTAACACTTTAATTTAGTTAGTATGTGTCACACACTCGTATTTAGTGAGAACCGCACTGTGATGTGAACAATTCTCGAATCTGACACTTGCACAGTGGCATAACCAAACCTGAGTATAATTCGGAAACTATCTGAGTCACAAAATAAACAGGCAAACAGATCTCTACTCCCATGTCTTATGTCAACACATCATAATAATAATAAAATGAAATATTAAATAGCACGTGGACTCAGGACTCGAACCCACTAACTAATATTGACAGATTAAAAATATTATAAAATAATTGCATATCTGTATATTTTTTCCACATAAGTTGAGCGTAAGGATAGGAAGGTGATGGCATCTGCCATTAAGGATAGGAAGGTGATGACTTCTGCCATTCGATTGGGTGCTTCCTCGCATCTGCATATGTTCTTGAAAACATATTTGGTAAAAAAAAAACGCAGAAAACTTACCAAGGCGTGACGATCTACAAAGAAGCATTTGAATATCTTCTTTAGTGTAGTATTGAGTTATGTTCAGTTCGCATCCCAAGAATAGTTATATTCAACCGTTTCCTAATGCTACATATATCAATAGCTCTGTGTTACTTTATCCTTCCTTCCCTGTGATGTGTAACTAGTACACATTGCTTCTAAAAACTTTAATATCTCTATAAATATAATAAATACTGGGTTCAGATTTTAGGTATTCCTCCGTAATACATTAACGCATTGAATGAAAAAATAATATTAATAATTATTAGCACTCGTCGGCCACATCAGAGATATTTTGTGAAAACCGGGAATAAATTCACCGATACAATCAAACGTATGCCAGTTGTGTGACGTATGCCAGTTGTCTCACTATCACTCTACTTCGGTATATGGGAACGCAAGAAATATAATCTCAGTTCGGAATTGTGTTTCTTCCTTCGAAGTATAACATACACAGTGTTAGTGTTTCCGTCCCTGCAGTAGCTTTGGGGCTTTCGTTCGAGGTAGTCGCTTCGCCCGTTTTGTGAACGACGCACAGTGGGGCCAAAATCGAATTTTATGTACATGAAGTGAAAAAACTAAAATTAACAATACCAACTTGCTTTGTTTCGCGTGACGTACTTCAATAGCTGTAGCATGCATGGCAAGTAGGTAGATAGGATAGACCCAACCGTTTGCCCTCTGCGCATGCTCAGTCGACGTTTGTTTTTTTGCTTGTTTACTCGTTTTTTTACAGTGCGTAAACGCATCATTTCATTTCAAAATATTTTTCGTTCTTCAATAGAAATTTAAAAAGTTATGGAACCGTCAACTTCAGGGGTGCATCTTGTTTTTTATTATAATTCATTAATTTATAAATTTTAGTTTAATATGTAAAAAGAATGACGAACTTAATGGTGAAATTTGATCATTAATTTTAGAACGTTTATGTATACTTGGAGATTTAGTCATGATGTGAAACTAATCCAGCTTATACTCGTATTTGCACACATTTAAGAACCTTGATCATTCTATTTTCCGATTACGTTAAAAAAGTTTACACGTTTTTGACGATTTAATGAAAAAATTTGCACTTGAGGGGGTATCCTACTCTAGAAATTTGAAACAAAAAATCGATTTTTGTTTTTTTTTGCATATTCTTAAAGTTTAGACCTTTAAGAATTTGTTCTCAAACGGAAGGTTATAAAATTCTTAATATTTACGAATTTATAGCTATAAATGAAGCAGGAATTACGCCGCACCGAAATTACCCAGACAATAATCTCAAAACTCACGCGTTTTTCTCGAAACTACTTTTTGCAGCCTGGTCGACATAAAATCTCAAGTTTTATTTAACTGATTGCCTTAAAATTTTGTATAAAACTTTAATAAATAATTTTATATCGTTCCTACCTTGCAAATTTGAAAACTATTTTGTGAACGAACTGAACGTTTGATCGTTGCAGAGGTAGATATTATACGTTCACTCAATTCTGAAGAATTAAATAATATGTGCTTATTTTCGAAATGGGGTTACGATGGTAGTTCTGGCCATAGCTCTTACAAACAAGTTTTTTTATGGTGCCGAAGCCGATGATTCAGCTGTCTTTTTAACAAGTTTTGTTCGCTTACGCCTAGTCTCTGGATCAAATGTGATTTGGAAAAATCCGAGATCAGGTTCGTTCCGATACTGCAGACCCTTGAAAATCCAATATATTAAAGAAAATACCGCAGTCTTCATAGCAGAAAAAGAAAGGGTAGACAAGCAAATAAAAAAATTAACAATAAGTACAATAACAGTAGGCGAACTCACGGTGACAGTAATACATAATCTCATCTTTACAATGATAGACGGCAGTCTGTAACGCCATTGCAGAAAATATCTCTACACAGAGGTGTTATATACTATATGTGGCGCTACATCAAAAGATTTTAACGATATCAATAAAGTGTTAAAGAGGAGTATTAAATCAGAAAATTAAAATTTTGGTATCTCAGTCCTTCACGGCTGGATACGTTTTTTTAATACCTCATCCATTTGGCTTATAAATTACCCATTCAAAAATGGCAAGCCCGAGGATCAAACAAGCAATTAGTTCAAAAACAAAAAAAAATCAAGCAGAGTTCAAAGAAAAATTGGGTTTGATCGTAGACAAGCCCAAACCGGGCTTTGGAAACATCAATGGTGGCAATACTGCCAGGCGTTTCTTTAAATGTGCCCCAATATCTGCAGAAATCACTGGAGGAGACATGGATTTAATAAAAATATGTATAATATATTAATCACGATATCGTGTGGTCATGAAATTAACACGGAAAAATTCAGAAAATATGCATTAGACACTGCCCGATATTTCGTCCGAAATTATCCATGGTTCAATATGCCATCCACCCGTCATAAATATTTTATTCATGGACCAGAAATTATAAGTGATCTACTACCTATAGGGCAGTTAACGGAAGAGGCGCAGGAAGCGGGCTATAAAGGTTTTTTTAAATTTCCGAGAGCATCACTCGAGAACATCTAGTCACCAAAAATGTATCACTCATATTTTTTATTTATTACTTTTGTCATCAGACCGCATTATAACTAGCAAAAGAAAATAGCCAAAAATGAAGCTGGAAGTTCTCCCTAAAGAAGCTATAGATCTATTAATACCTCCGTCCATGCAGCTGACAACACAAACTGACGATACTGATGATCATGAAAGTGATGATGATCGAGAATATATATATTGATGATTGTTCCGATGAATCTGATAACGATTTATATTTAAAAATGCGTTTTCTATATAAAATAAATGACATTGTACATTATTTTGGGTTTTATTTCACTTTTGAGTGTCATAGGTAGTCAATATTAATTAACGACACTTTTGAGTATCTTTGCCCCACTGTGCGACGGCCGATGTTTTTTTCAGCAATTAAATTTCAATTATTATCACTTTTGACTTCAAATTTAATTAATTTAAGCGATTGGCTATGAATATTCTTATTTTTCCGATTTTAAATCGCTCATTTTTACATGTGTATTGAATACACAGCACCGGAACGGGCGGATTTTTTTAGCACATGAAGGGAAAGGTTAAACGGCTACAAGTGTCGTGAATGGAGATTTCAAACTTTGTTTCATTGTATTCAAATCCCTTTAAGGAGTGTGTCTGTGTTTAAAAGATGTTCCATCGAGAGATAGAACTGAGGTTGATTTCTTCTTCATCTACAAACAGACAAATATGTTTTTCTGAATATATGCAGATGTGGGTAAGTACCCAATCTTATTGTCGCAGCCACTACCTTCATATCTTTATACTCAACTTTTTTTTAATCTGTCAATAATAGTAGTTTCGAATCCTGAATTAGAGCGCCCTTGAGTAGAGTCTGTACTCTAAATGGCGCTGTATAAATATATTTTTATTATTATTGCATGTTATTTTGTATAGATGCGCATGCTAAGATGGTCAGCTGGTGTGTCCCTAAGAGACAGAATAAAAAGCTCACGTATTCGTGGAAGCCTAGGTGCTACAGACATCAACAGCAACATGGGGGAGAGGCGATTGAGATGGTATGGGCACGTTGGACGCAGAGCACCCGATCACATTGTGAACCAGGCAATCTCCATGGATCTTCCTCGAATAACAACCAGAGGAAGACCAAAGAATTCATGGGTGGTGCAAAAAGATAACCTGAAGCAGAGGCACGGCGTGGGAGACGTAGTCCGGGACAGAAGAGCATACAACCTGAGGACGAAGAGAGCTGACCCCAACAGTCTTCGCAGACAGTGAGTTGGGATGGAGCCAGGGAGAAGAAAAATATTTTTTGTATAGAGTTACAGTTGGAGTGTTACGAAACTGAGACGTGTGTCACATGGTCAGATCAATCCACTAGACCCAAACAATGCGTGGGAAGTGTAATATAAAATAATACTTTAATGTGTTTATAGAAAAAAACGTCCAACGCATTTTTTTACACGTTTTGAGATATTTGTAAAGACATAATGTCGCTTTGCGTTAGCTTGTTATAAATATTATATTCCCTTTGTCAGAAATATTCCATTTATCTCCTTCTCGGTTTTCTTCGTTATTATTTTATTATTGATATTTATTATATCCAGGAAGATTTCTCGGAACTTTGGGACCGTTTCGGTGACAGTTACACCACTCAACTGTCACCTCGACACGAAGGGTCTGATTACATGTCGTTTCTCGTTAAGATTATCAAAAATATCAAATGTGTTAATAATATCAGATCGGATCAAAGGCACGCATCTGGATCAAGGGGAGGTGTTGACACGGCGTACGGCTCGGCACGTGACGACCGACCTTGTCTTGTCTTGTCACGGAGTAACCCAATCCTTGGCGAATCTGAGATAATCTAAGAAATATGCCTTTTTACCTTTTTACCCATCATTCCATTTGTTTACTTTCACTATATTTTGAGCATATCACTACGCGGATTTTAACATATCGTTGCCCTAACTATAAGAACACGTAACTCCATATGAGTAACTTTACAGGAGAGAGCAAAAACGTGACAGTTTGTCCTATGTAAACTTAAACATTATTTTTTAAATATATCTGATTGATAAAGACATTGTTTTTTTTTCATCAATCAGATATATTTAAAAAAACAATGTCTAAGTTTACATAGGACAAACTGTGACGTTTTTACTTTCTCCTGTAAAGTTACTCATATGGAGTTACGTGTTCTTACATGGTAGTTAGGCCAAAGATTTACCTATATAACGTCGTCTTCAGGTGATTTCGTCAAACTATTGTAAATAACGTGTTACTCACACTGTTAATAATTTACTCGGAGTTTCGTTCCGATTTTCGGACACCTTACTCCTTCATCGGGTATGTAGAACGGACCTGGGTTATTTGTTTTGGATATTTGGGTGGTGGTGTAAAGAAAAACTTTTTAGAGAGGAAAGGATAGGATTTGGTACATACGAGTACATTAAGATTATAAATACATATAGGTTACATATTAATATACTTATATTTGTATTTATGTCACGAGCGTTGATACATATGTATATAGAGAGAGAGAAAGGATAGAGATGTATACATAGATATAGATATTTTAAATTATAATATATTACGAAGATGGGGGTGGGGGAGAACACTGTGACTTTAAAGATAAATAGTTGTAAATAGATAAATATGGAGGTATATATAGTTATATATTATATATGTGCTCTTGACACAACTGTACGCCTGCCGTTACGAATATGGGGACGAAGGGCGGTTCGGAGAATTTGTTTCGGCCTGGGGTGAACTAAGTTTATGTTCGCGTCGTAGTCCGTGAGTGAACTGATTAGAGGGTTCGGATGACTCGGGAGAGAACTGTAGACCCTCTCGGCCAGAGAGATCGCGTATTCTCGGATGGTGGGGAGATCTAAGTCTTCGTGAAGCCGTTTGTTGCTGACAAAGTAGGGCGCATCCATAATGGTGCGCGTTGCCTTATTTTGTAACACCTGGAGTTTTCGCATGTGGGTTTCGGTCGCGTGGCCCCAGTCCGGGATAGCGTAAGTCATCTGAGGACGTATGATGGCCTTATACAAGTTTAACTTGATACGAGGGGACATTCTACTGTATCTGCCCAAGAGTACGTGTTACTTACACTGTCCGTGCTTTTATGGGTAATAGAGGAGTAATTATTCAAACGAAGGTTTTCTCAATTCCCCATAACACCGTGGACAGTAAAAGTAACATGTATGGTCATTTAGTTTAACTGAATCATAGGGTGTGCAGTGATATAAAAAAAATGTAGTGGAAGAAAAACAAATGTTGATATCTCATTTTTCATATCGTCGTTGTTCTGCGAAAAGCATTTAAGTCCAAATATTGAGTTTTGAGATAAATGCAATTTAAGTTTCGGAAGGCGGTGTCAAATCAAGTTTTTAATAAAATAAAATACAAACAGATGTTATCTAAAGACAGTTTATTTATTTATAAGAATTACTATAAAAAAATGAATAACTTAAAAACATATTACCTAAAAATTTAAAATACGGACACCTGTTTTGGACTTAATCCTTTCTTGGTGAAAACAACTGTAAAAAAGGTGACTGAAACGCTTCTAAAATATTGTTTTTTCTATATTATTTTATCATCTATTCCGAATAACTCGATGTGTCGTGGTTTATTAAGTGATGAATTCTTGTGCTGGTTGGCAGGGATGAATACCAACTGTGGAATTGCTTCGGGATAATGTGTTTTTTTTATCTTTTCATAACTATCTCAGAATAACTTATAGATGCTGGCACAGAGCTATTGTTGCGAGAGTTTAGGAAGCAGTACGATTTTCTTAGGTGTACCAAAAATATCGCTCCTGCCTGGGAGGCTGTGATAAAGAAGTGCATGAATGGTATCTGGGAAAATTGTGATATGCGTTACGCAAATACTTGAAGAATTCGATAGTGAACAAGAACTTGAAGTTATAGAAAATATAGTAAAATTGGCGAAAGACTTGTCTTCAGAGTATGAGGTAGAGTTGGTAGAGGACATCGAGGAATTACTAGATCATGAGTCTGGGGAACTTACGAATGAAGAACTTATTGAATTGGATGAAGAAAAAGTAGCGGAAGAAGAAAGAAGAGAAGCAGAATAAGAACAGGAGGAGGAGCCAGAAAGAAAATTCACCGTTAAAGGACTATCCGAAGGTTTACTTATCTTTGGAATAAACTTCTTCCACATTTTGAAGAAATGGACCCAAACATCGAACGATTTGTAAGGATTGAAAGGATGGCACACGATGTGGTTCGCCCATGTCGTAAAATATGCGAGGAGAAGAAGAAACGAACAATCTAGACAAACAAGCGGCCAATATTTTTTTTCTATGTATAACAACTGTATTTTCATGTTTTATTAATACATATAACATTTAACCAATTTTACTGTAGCATATTTTTTAAATTAATCCTAACAAATGTAAAAATAAAAAAAAAAGCAATACGTAAAGACATCCGAATATCAGGAATGCTAATGATTTAAAATTTAGCGGAATGCTTTATTGATACGTCGTGATGATTATGATTGTTTTGTATTTAAAATAAAATACGTCGATTCAGGAATGTGGAAAGTGAGAGTGAACAATCAATGAATAGTAAACAGCATGAATGGTCAAGTGAATAATAATCTTTATTTGTCGATAAGTAGGTATTTATAGATGTGCGTGAATGCGCCCGCAATATATACTTTATCTCACTCCTGCGCGTGCAGAGGCGTTTGCAGACGTTGCGGATGGTATAATGGGTAGAATATTTATTTGCGAAAACGGTGAGACAACGGGATGCGTTATCTTTCCACCGTGGAATGTAACGTAAATATTATTTGCGTGTAAACAATATTAGTGTTCTGGTATGCGAACTTTAGACATATCCAAAGTTCGTTTCGTTGGTCGTTGACCGTGCATGTTGACAATATTTAGGGATGACGGTATTCCCTACAAAAACAAAGACAAACTGGAAAAATAATAAAAAAAGAAACCTCATAAACGACAGTGGTGATACACTGATTATAATAAGAACATAGAAAACAGTCTTACATTATGATATCATCACACACTATAATTCACATGTGTACCGAAATTATTGCATAAACCGACTTACGACCAGATCAACTTACGACCTGTTTATCAGACCCGATTGTGGTCGTATGTCGACGACTACCTGTATTATTAATATTATTTTGTCATTCAATGCGTAAATGTATTACGGAGGAATACCTAAAATCTGAACCCAGTATTTATTATATTTATAGAGATATTCAAGTTTTTAGAAGCAATGTGTACTAGTTACACATCACAGGGAAGGAAGGGTTAAATGCCTTTCGTTTGAGATAGATTGGGAGATTGCTTTTGAAAATATAGTTCAGTCAACAAAAGGAACTCCAATCGTGTTTTGGTCTTCTGTTGGGAATAATACAAATATACTTATAACATCCGACTTTTAACAAACAGTTATCCCTAATGGTACCAGATATTCTTTGCAAAATACGTATTTCTACCTTATCTATGTTACCATATCTCCTTGACGTTCAGGTTTCTCTACCCTTCATCAAATTGGACACTAGTTACATACCACTTTGTGTCAGTTTATAATAATTCGCAATTACTTTATTAGCTAATACAGTTCTTAGTACACCATTGACCTTGTTCCCGACTGCAACACGCATTTCAATATATTTCTCGATTTCATAATCTCTTGAAAACATGCTTTATTTTTTTTAAATACAAAACTCATTTATTTTCAAGAACCGTAATTCTGGAGCGTTCTTTGAACTCTCAACGAACACCCGTTGGTTAACTTGGTATTGAGGAATATTTCATATCTCCACTCGAGATTCTGCAAAGAGAGCGCTTTTTAAGAGCGAACCGCAAAAAATAGATCAAGGCCAATTCTGAAGCTGAGAGCGCACCAGGTGCTTTGAACAAAGGCGATTGATAGTTTGAATGATTTTTGAGTATTTTTTCAAGACTTGTTAACCACTTAACAGTCGGATTTTAACACGCGACGTAACACAATGACGAACTGTGAACGAATAAATTCTATACGAAAATATATTCCGTTAAGAGAAAACAAGTTAAAACAAGATCTGCCCAAACGACGCTCGGGAGAAACACTCCCAACAAGTCGAAACAAGATTGGCCCGAACGAGGCTTCAGTATCAAAAGAAACTTCGTGCCCGAGTCCCGCTCGGGCAAAACTGTCAAGTGGTTAAAACAACGTATATTTCTTAAAAATTTTGATTTTGCATTATACAACACTTTCGTTGTATACAGTATGCAGGTTATGTATTAAAAACGCCTTAAATGAAAAATAGACTAGAACTCTTCTATGACCTCCGTGGCTTAGTTGGTAAGACGCATGTCTTCCAGCCCGGAGATGACGGGATTGATTCCTGCTGATACCCATTTTTTTATAGGATGTCATTCTGGTTTTCTATCCAGGAATTTTTAACATCTTTCTGGTTGGTTGCGAGAGATTTACAAATGGCAATAAACTCGCCTCGGTATTAAATGCAACAAAAGCGTAATACAACCATTTTATTAAAAATGTGGTACTTACGAGAATCCATCCCGTAACCCTCGGGTAACAAGACTGTCTTACTAACTAAGCCATGGAGATTGTTTATGTATTGTATTTATTTTGAAATTCTCGGAACGTTATATTTGACTTATAAAGTCATTGTCGACAACTGTGGGCAAAGACCTAATTTCGCGGTAGCTGTAGACCACTAACGCAGTTTTCTCACTCTAAAATGCATTAATAATAAGAACCAAGAATGAACCCTACGCTTGTTTACTTCTTTGGTAACCTCACCATACTGATTTGTTAATGTGTGTATATGTACGTAAATGTGTTCGAGGTAAATGTATCATTCACCTAATACTTTTTTTTCTTACTATACATGTGCAAAAATGTCCACTTTAACACGGCTCCGCCGAAATTAACCTTTCCCTTCCGGTGCTAAAAAAAATCGCGCGTTCCGGTGCTGCGTATTCAATACACATCAATACACATGTAAAAATGAGCGATTTAACATAGGAAAAAGAAGAATATTCATAGCCAATCGCTTAAATTAATTAAATTTGAAGTCAAAAGTGATAATAATTGAAATTTTATTGCTGAAAACATGAAAAAACATCGGCCAACGTTCACAAAACAGGCGCAGAGACCACCTCGTATGAATACCCGCGAGCCACTGAGATGGGACTCGGAACACTAACACGGTGTATAGTATGTTATACCTCGAAGGAAGAAACAACTGCGAACTGAGATTCTATTATATTCTTGCGTTCCCATGTACCGAAGCAGAGTGAGAGTGAGACGTGAATAGCGTCGCTTCTTCACCCATAGCGGTATTTAGAATAATATATACCTGCGTCACACACTGGCACACGTTTGATCGTATTGGTGAATTTATTCCCGATTTCAACAAAATATCTCTGAATGAGCCGATAAGTGCTAATTATAATTAATATTATTTTTTCATTCAATGCGTAAATGTATTACGGATGAATATCTAAAATCTGAACCCAGTATTTATTATACAATATTTATAGAGATATTTAAGTGTTTAGAAGCAATGTGTACTAGTTACACATCATACGGAAGGAAGGTTTAAAAAACAATCACTCAAAACACATAAGATTTCCGTTTTAAATTAATGGAACTCCATGCTAGAATATTTAACAAGAAATAACTTGTTATTACATTCATTGAATTTATCACTACAAGTCGTATTTTTACCTTCTGTTTTTTTATCTTCAGGTGGCAAGTCGTTCCGCCTAAAGACAATTAAGCCCACTTGGTTAATTTTAATCAGAAAAAATTTATATATATAATTTAAAAACTTCGTTGTACGCGCAGCTTTATGATTTACGACTGTTTTTTTGTAAGGAACCTTGAGAACATTTTTTTAATTTGATTTTATGTTTATTTTGACACTATACAACATTTGTACAAGTATTATCCATTTAATGGAAAAACCGTTCTTCAAGCATTTACCGTTCACCATCTGCACCACTTGGAATGTGAATATTTTATTATTTCGATATGAGAAGGGAAAACATCCCGTTCTAAATACGAGCGAGTGTTCAAGTTCACTATTGACTATAGAGAACAGAAGATTAAAAAGGGAACAGGGATAGAGTTTGGAAATAAATACCTAACCGGGATTGAGTTTGGAAATAAATACCTAACCGGGATTGAGTTTGGAAATAAATACCTAACCGAGATTGAGTTTGGAAATAAGACCGTACTCATCTTGAGATCTATTCAAATAGTCTCAATATTGAAAGAAAAAACTGTTTTATTAGTTTTCCCAGTTATTTTATTTATTTACTATCTTCTTATTGTACAATAATATTTAATAATAATAAAATGACTATTTATATAGCGCCGGTCCGAGAGTAAACTCTCTTCAAGGGTGCTCCAGCTCGAGATTTGAGCCTGCTTTGATTGACAGATTAAAAATATTACAAAATAATAATGTATAAGTTAAGTGTAACGATATGAAGGAAGGGGCTGCGGCCATTAGATGAGGTACTTCACCGCATCTGCATATGTTACAATAAAAAAACATGTTTTGTAAGAAAACCGCTGAAAACTTACCAAGGAAAGATGACCTATACAGAAACCTTCCGATATGTGATAGTAACACACTCAAATGTATGTGTAGTGAATCTGTGTAGTGTTCATCATCAATTTTGATAAGACCTACCAAAAAGGGATGTCTTCTAGTTTGGCAGTGTTCATTTACCATCATCAATTTTGATAAGATCTTCCAAAAAGGGTTTTCTTCAAGTTTGGTAGTGTTCATTTATCATCATCAATTTTGATAATTTCTTCCAAAAAGGGTTGTCTTCAAGATTGGTAGTGTTCATTTACCATCATCAATTTTGATAAAACCTACCAAAAAGGGTTGTCTTCAAGTTTGGTAGTGTTCATTTATCATCATCAATTTTGATAAGGCCTACCAAAAGGGATTGTCTTCAAATTTGTGTAGTGTTCATTTACCATCATTAAATTTGATAAGATCTTTAAAAAAGGGTTGTCTTCAGGTTTGTCTAGTGTTCATTTACCATCATCAATTTTGATTAGATCTTCCAAAAAGGGTTGCCTTCAAGTTATTTCTAAAATCGCACACGCCACCCATATATCTAACATTAAAATATAGACTATTCCATAACACAGATTCAGCAACGGTAAAAGTTATATTGTCATAACCCGCTCTATTGGATCGATGTGGAACAATCAATTTATTCGACGAAGAAGAAATCGACCTTAGAGTTCTACTTCTCTCCGAAGGAACATATTTCAGAGACAGATCCGAAAGATACAATGGAGACAACCCATTATGGGACTTAATACAGAATAGACAATATTTTAATCAATATGCTCACTTCACTTAAACCCTAAACAGTGGGACTTCCATTCATTACAAAATAATTTTTAAAAAATAAAACACATATGGTAAAATAGCTAAACAGAAACAATCATAATGTTTTTTTTTTAAACAGCACACAAGTACATATCTAAGTACACGTATCAATGTAAAATATAATAATTTAACAATATATGTACATAGTTAACACATCACGGGTCAGTCTCCAGGCGGGCAGCCCGCACTGCACCAAACTGAGCGTCACTATTGACATTCATATAAAAATTAAAGTCTAGATGTATTTATTCTGGAAACTGAAACGTTCACCATACTTATTTTGCAGAAACAGGCAGTGGTATAGAGAAGAGGAGAAAGTAACTGGGTATTCATTCTGTCCTATGGCTATCTTTAACATTTCCAAACTGACGAAGTGGAGATGTTAAAAAGCGTGGACAATAGACAGAACTTTCGAATAAAACCTGTTCAGAATTTAAACTCGGAACGCTTGGTACCAAGGAAGCACGCTAATCGCTAGTCTACAGCGCCGACGAAGTATGCTAAACTGTGAGCCACGGAGTTTTCTTACCAATTCATGAAATGCCATTGTAGTGATTTCGGTCACTTGACGGCATAAAAAATATAAATCAACGTGAACATTGATATTATCTATAAGAGAATGGAATAGCAATAATTATCTTTCAATCAAGTTTTATTATGAAGAGCGCACATTTTTGAAATAGCGATTTACTCGTAATTAACTGCAGTACACTGGTTCAAGTTATCGCAGATTGATAACAAACATTCCGTGGGAATCCCAACGGAAATTTTCCTGTTTGGATTTCGATAATAAACATTTAAAATGTTAATTCGTCTGTTCAACTGGTCTATTAAACTATTTGCGATGTCTAGCTCGATCGATTATGCTAATTCGTCTGTTCAACCGGACTATTAAACTATTCGCGATTTCTAGCTCGATTATGACTAACAAATCTAAAAATTATTCGCGATTTTCCAAATAATGCGTATATTTTCGCGGCTGCAAGACACGTCAGAAAATTGTAAACAATTTATTGAATAACATGTACATTTTTGCACAATACGCGCATATATGTTCTTCATGAACTGTCAATGACGACCTCAAATAATATTCGTATGTTATAATTTTCTACGCAATCAACCATCAACCAATAAAATAAAAGCTGTCAAAAATACAAATTCATGTCGAGGGAGTTTTAGTATCGTTTTGATTTTTTTAGTGAAAATCTCTTTATAAGGTATTCAAAATTTTTTAATTTGTATTTTAACGAATAAAAACATTACTTTTATGATCGATATAACTTATTCTTCTGTTTTACAACACTTTCGTTACAACACGGCGATGTTAATATGTAGGTAATCTCTCTCTTGATGTGCCCTGTCAGGTCCCCCCGACGTTGGCAATCACTCTGGCGAAGGCTTCTCTGTCTTGCGCGATCCGGAACAGCTCTTCCACACGTCTCATTCCGGTCCAGTCTCTTATATTTCGCAGCCAAGACGTCTGCCTTCTACCTGGACCACGATGTCCCTCGATTTTCCCCATGAGTATTAATTGGAGTACACTATATTTATCTCCACGCAGAATGTGACCCAGATATGAGATCTTACGGACCTTAACATCTTTCAGCAGCTGTCTACTGCAGTCAGCTCTCCTCAAAACCACTGAATTACTGACCAGATCTGTCCATGGTATGCGAAGCATTCTCCTGTGCAACCACATTTCGAATGCTTCTAACCTATTCATAGTATGCACTTTCAGGGTCCAAGTCTCTGCGCCATACAATAGTACAGACCAGACGTAGCACCTCAACATTCTCTGCCTTAGTTTCAAATTCAAGTTATCATTGCAGAATATTGATCTCATTTTGTTGAATGAACTACGGGCTGCTTCGATCCTACACTTCACCTCCACATCTGGGTCCACAGAAGCTGTAATCATACTGCCCAGGTATTTAAACTGTTCCACCCTCTCCAAAGATTCACCGCCAAGTCTCAATGTTACATGGGAGTAATCGGTCCTGCTAAATGCCATCCATTTTGTCTTTTTTTTATTAATGTTCAGGCCTAATTCTTCTCCTGCATTATTAATGCTTATGAGGAGTTCCTGAAGATCTGCGATGTTATCAGCCAGAATGACAGTATCATCGGCATATCTTATATTATTGATATATTCGCCATTGATCTTCACTCCCCTTGTCGAGTTTTCTAGGGCTTTCTTAAAGACATAGTTAGAGTACATGTTAAAGAGCAATGGTGACAATATGCACCCCTGACGTACACCTCTTCTAATTTCAATCTCCTCCGAGCGGGCGTTACCGACTTTAATTTCAGCCGTCTGGAATTGATAAAGATTTTTGATAAAGTTTCTATCCTTATCATCCACGTTACACTCCTCCAACATTTTCATTAATTCAGTGTGTTTGACTCTATCGAATGCCTTCTCATAGTCAATGAAACAGGCGAACACATCTTTCCGTTGGTCTCGACATTTTTGCAGGAGGATGTTCACTGCCATTAATGCTTCTCTCGTTCCAAAAGCATTTCTGAAACCAAATTGGGTTTTGTCGAGATCTTGTTCGCATTTGTTCCTTATTCGAGCATGGATAATTTTAAGGAACAGTTTCAGCACGTGACTCATCAGGCTTATCAAACGGTAATCGCTGCATTTCTTGGGGTGCTGTTTTTTGGGTAGAGTTATAAAAGTTGATTTTAACCAATCGTGGGGGATTACCCCTGTGTCGTAAATCTTATTGAACAGCCTCAGGAGACGATCCACATTTTCCCCATCAATGAGCTTCACTATCTCCACAGGAATTTCGTCTGGGCCACAGGCTTTCCTATTTTTAGATGTTTTTATTGCGTGAAGTAACTCCGATCGCAAAATTGGTGGTCCCTCTTGGGGTTCACCATTTCCATTTCCAGTTTCAGGTCTCTGATCGTCAAAAAGGTTTCGAATATAATCTTCCCAGGCCTTAAGGATGTCTTCCTCGTCTAATATAAGTTTGTTATTGTTGTCGACCAAGCAACTAGGCGCTGATCTTTTCGTTCTGTTTGACATCTCCTTAAGTTTCTTGTGGACCTCGAAAGAATTATGCTGTCGATCTAGAGCTTCCAATTCTTCACATTCTCGTTTCATCCACTCTTCCTTAGCCTTTTTAATTTCTCTTCTGATGGAACGTTGTAAATTTTTATATCCCGTAGGATTGTTTTTCAGTAATCTTCTCTCCTCCATGAGTTCCAGAATGTGGTCCGTCATCCAGATTTGTCTTCTTGGTACAATGCTGGACACCATCTTGTTTTTACATACACTGTTTATTTGTTCTTTCAGACACTTCCACTGGTCTTCCACAGTCATGTCATTGCAATTATGTGCAGTTTGACTCAATTCATTGTTAAGATCTCTTGCAAACACATTTTTAAAAGAAGGACAATCCAACTTACTGAGATCAATCTTTTTTGAGGTCTTCTGCTTGACCAAGGTTTTGAGCCTTAGGGACATATCCGCTACAAGAGGACTGTGGTCAGACCCTATGTCTGCGCCTGGATATGTTGATACTCTTTTTATGCAATTTCTGAATCTATTGTCTATAAGAATGTAATCTATCTGATTCCTCACTATGTTATTCGATACACCATCCTGAGGGGATTTCCACGTGTATAATCTTCTTTTTGGTAGCTTGAACCATGTATTGGTAATGATCATATCTCTCTCTTGACAGAATTCATAGAGCCTATCACCTCTCTGGTTTCTTTGACCAAGGCCATAATCACCAACAATGTGCGTACATCTTCCCCTTCCTATTTTAGCGTTGAAGTCTCCCATAACTACTTTGATTTCATTCGACTTCAAACTATTAAGTGTATTGGTGAGAGATTCGTAGAATCTCTCAACGTCGTCATCATATCTGGGCTCAGCAGTTGGTGCATATACTTGCACAATGTTCACGTTAAACGGCTGGCCTGAGAGTTGGAGTAACACGATTCTGTCAGAGATGGCCACAATTTTTTTTACATATTTGGTAAACTCCTTTTTCACAAATACAGCAACTCCATTTGGACGAGATCTATCTTGGGGGTCGCAGCCGGAGTAGTATAGGACTCCATTTTCGTGTCTATACATTCCTGAGCCTGTCCATCGCAATTCACTTATGCCAAGAAGGTCCAATTTCAATCTATTCATCTCCTTCACTGCATTGTCCAATTTGCCATCGGCATACAAACTTCTAACATTCCAGCTTCCCATTCTAATTTCTGATTTCACTATATTGAGCCGGGAGATTCTTCGCACCCCCTGCCCACTGAAGGGCTGCCCGGGACTAGGGGCCGTGGTTATTGGTTTTCTCTCCATAGTGATATCCTGGGAATGATAATCAGGGTGGTTTCCCGTTGCCTTCCCTGATAGGTGTTTCTGTAGGGGTCACCCTCCCTTAGCCGGGGGGGTCCGGTTTTATGGCGCCGGACACTCGCACATTCATCCTCTCCTATCTGCTATGGCACTGATGGTAATATGCCAGTGACCACATTGCCCAGGGCTCGCGGGGCTTAAGAGGCCACTCGTGGACGCTAGGAGTAGGACTATTGGTAGTGTTGCTGATGGAATGCAACTATGGCGTTACGCGGTATTTTATAGGCACACATTTTCCGGCAAAACATGCACCACCGCGACCCTACCAAACTTTGACCCCATGTAGGTAATATATATAGGGAATTGTGAGATAATGTAGTGTGTGATGAGGAACTTTTGTTGTGGATAGTGAGAGAATGATGCGGTTGTAAGTAGTTGATAGTTTGAAATCGAAGTGTGTGGAAAAATGTGAATGCCGAGTATAAATGTTTCAGCTGAGTTTTTTTAATATCTAGGAAAATGAATTAAAATATGTAATTAAGAAATGAAATGTAGGGCTTTTGTGTCATTATGTACTCGTGCTTGTACACTACTGTTCACTCTCCCACTCCTGCATGTACACTACTGTTCACCCTCCCACTCCTGCTTGTACACTACTGTTCACCCTCCCACTCCTGCTTGTACACTACTGTTCACCCTCCCACTCGTGCTTGTACACTACTGTTCACCCTCCCACTCGTGCTTGTACACTACTGTTCACCCTCCCACTCGTGCTTGTACACTACTGTTCACCCTCCCACTCGTGCTTGTACACTACTGTTCACCCTCCCACTCATGCTTGTACACTACTGTTCACCCTCCCACTCGTGCTTGTACACTACTGTTCACCCTCCCACTCATGCTTGTACACTACTGTTCACCCTCCCACTCGTGCTTGTACACTACTGTTCACCCTCCCACTCCTGCTTGTACACTACTGTTCCCCCTCCCACTCGTGCTTATACACTACTGTTCACCCTCCCACTCGTGCTTGTACACTACTGTTCCCCCTCCCACTCGTGCTTATACACTACTGTTCACCCTCCCACTCGTGCTTGTACACTACTGTTCACCCTCTCACTCGTGCTTGTACACTACTGTTCACCCTCCCACTCGTGCTTGTACACTACTGTTCACCCTCCCACTCATGCTTGTACACTACTGTTCACCCTCCCACTCGTGCTTGTACACTACTGTTCACCCTCCCACTCGTGCTTGTACACTACTGTTCACCCTCCCACTCGTGCTTGTACACTACTGTTCACCCTCCCACTCGTGCTTGTACACTACTGTTCACCCTCCCACTCGTGCTTGTACACTACTGTTCGCCCTTCCACTCAAATGATGTAAATGACAAATGTTGTATTGCGTATAAGGAAATAAATTAATTATATAACGTTTAAAGAACTAAAAAATACATTGTATGCATATTTTATGTTAAAAAAAGTTAGCTTTATAGCCATTTAGTATTGTGAATGATTCATTTATAATTTTTTAAGTATATTGCTATTATAGACAAAAACATTCTCAAAAAAACTTCTAATTTTTTCGAGTCATAATCGCTTAATTTATTGGAACTGTTAAATAATACGAGTATTTTGAAATTACTTGTTATGGACTTTGATCACACAGTAAGTACACGCTATGTGAGGATGATGGCTCATGTGTCGAAAAGTAAAAAAAAGTTTGAATCGTTTTTTTTTTCATACAATCATATTGTCTGTTTTGAACACTAAAGGTTTCATAGCCGTTTATTCGAATAGAAATGAATTATTTTAAATAAAAAAAAACACAGTTGAAAGTCAATGCAGAGATATTACATACACAGAAAACGTAAAACATAACTTGTTATATCAAATTATCTAAATAAATTAAAACTGAGATATAAATGTAAGCCGTCTTAAATGTCATCGAGAAAGGGTCGCATAGCGTTTCACAAGGACTTCAAGACGTGAGACAAGCGCGTAATGAATGTTTTTAGTTTTCGACCATTTTTCATACAACCCAGCCCAGCGTGCTGCTCTGATTTATGCCCCTCTCTGAACTACATTTCGCACAATTTAACCGGTTTTTACCGCCAAACTTACACTTCGTAGAGAAAAGTTTTTTTTTGGAGTCATTAATTATTTTTGTTGAACTTGTCGAGAAAAAATAATTATATTTCATGTTAAATTCGGTCCTCAACAATAATTTAGTACCGACTTGAATGTATGAAAGTGAAACGTGGACGTAGAACAAGACTGGAAAGAACCAAATGAATAGTGAAGAAATGCGTGCATTTGGAATAATACGCGGGGTTTACAATGTATGAAAGAATACGCGAGGTTCAGAATGTATGACAGAATATGCGGAGTTTACAATGTATGACAGAATACGCGGGGTTTACAATGTATGGCAGAATACGCGGGGTTTACAATGTATGGCGGAATACGCGGGGTTTACAATGTATGGCGGAATACGCGGGGTTTGCAATGTATGACAGAATACGCGGGGTTTACAATGTGTGGCAGAATACGAGGGGTTTACAATGTATGGCAGAATACGCGGGGTTTACAATGTATGACAGAATACACAGGGTTTACAATGTATGACAGAATACGTAATGAAACAATCGAGTATGAGTGTGAACTTATTTAAATTTGATGTGTTGTGTAAAATGAATAACAACACAATGAGATGGTTTGGGCACATGGTACGAATGAATGAAGAAAGTCTAAAAAAACAAGTATACAGTGCAAATGTGAGTTGAAGGCGTGGTAGAGGAAGACCGAGGAACGCGTGGCTGGATCGAGTGAGAAAGAGTGTTCTAAAATATTAAAAAAAAAAAAAAAAAGGAAACGTAAAAAATCAGAGAAATATGAGAAAATGTATGGATGTAAAAGAGGCTAAGAAAGTGTGTCGACATATGAAAGTCTGGCGTTGTCTCCTCTCTTCCTACGCAGGGAATTGGCGTGATGGTTTATCATATATGTTTAGGCATTCTTAAAGTTTTGCACAAGTATTCCATTGCGTTTGTAGTCTATTTCTTGATCAATGGCTGTGGTTTTGGTCAATGGCTGTGGGTTTTTCATCGTTTGAATGTGATTTATTTATTTTGTTTTCGCAACAGTCATATTCTTATTGCGTGATATTTATCGACTTAATAATCGTTGGTTTTTTTATTTTTTGATTGACCTTGGTCTGCCTCAAAATGTTAGATATGGGTGTCGTGCGCAGCTTTAGGTACCATTTGAGGGCATCCTTTTTTGGGAAATCTTGTGTAAGTTTAAGATTATAATCATTTTCCTAATATAATTGTCAGAAGTTCGTAATCTAATTGTCGAAGCCACCACATTCTGACAGAGCGTGAATCTACGCGTATCAATGAGAGTGCCGATTTAGAGCGCCCTTAGAGGGAGGAGGAGAGTCTGCTCTCTAAATGTGAATCTACACGTATCAATGAGAGTGCCGAGTCAGAGCGCACTGAGAGAAGGAGGAGAGTCTGCTCTCTAAACGTGAATCTACGCGTATCAATGAGAGTGCCGAGTCAGAGCGCACTGAGAGAAGGAGGAGAGTCTGCTCTCTAAACGTGAATCTACACGTATCAATGAGAGTGCCGAGTCAGAGCGCACTGAGAGAAGGAGGAGAGTCTGCTCTCTAAACGTGAATCTACGCGTATCAATGAGAGTGCCGAGTTAGAGCGCCCTGAGAGGGAGGAGGAGAGTCTGCTCTCTAAACGTGAATCTACACGTATCAATGAGAGTGCCGAGTTAGAGCGCCCTGAGAGGGAGGAGGAGAGTCTGCTCTCTAAACGTGAATCTACACGTATCTATGAGAGTGCCGAGTTAGAGCGCCCTGAGAGGGAGAAGGGGAGTCTGATCTCTCAAAGTCAACCTACAAGTATCAATGAGAGTGGCTAGTTAGAGCGCCCTGAGAGTGAGGAGGAGAGTCTGCTCTCTAAACGGGGCTACGAGTATATAAACTATTATTTCATTATTATTATAACTAGATTAGTATTAATAAATAATACTGCATTAATGGAATACGCTTAATAACTTTACGAAAAAATAAAGACGGAAGTTTTTTTATTATTTGAAGTAAATGTCTGTATGAAACTGTCAATGTAAATTTATGTATGAACGTCATTTACTTTTTTAAAGTGTTTTTTTAAATGGTTTTTTGTCTTATAATTATATAATTATTCATATTTATAACGAATGAAGCACTCATTTCTTTTTTTCTAAATATTGTTGTAAGGTGGATTGTACCGTTGATCAAAAATAAATAAAATAAAAAATAAATATTTTAGTAACTAGAGTTTCGCTAGTAAAACCATTGGAAGAATGAAGTTCAAGCTTTGACTTAAGATAGCTAAAGTCTTAATGGTTTTGCACTGTACTAAATGACACAATTGTAAATTAGGGAAAGTGTGATACGCTGAAATAGTTTGGGTATCAAATCATAAATCACAGTTGAGATAAATTGAACCATACAAGTCCGTACAACACGTCTCTCCATCAATATCATCAGCACGGTTAACTCCAGCGTTGGATATAGGCCTCTCCTCTCCTCCATTTGCTCTAATCTTGGGCACATTGCTTCTAGTTGATCCCTACCACTTTTCTGATGTCGTCCGACCATTGATCTTGCTAGGAGTATTTCTGATATCATCCGACCACTGATATTGCTATGGATCTTTCTGATGTTATCCTGTCACTAAATTTGCTACGGGTCTTTCTGATACTATCCGACCATTGATATTGCTGGGGATCTTTCTGATGTCATCCGACCACTAATCTTACTAGGGATCTTTCTGATATCATCCGACCACTGATCTTGCTAGGGATCTTTCTGATATCATCCGACCACTGATCTTCCTAGGGATCTTTCTGATGTTATCCTGTCACTGATCTTGCTAGGGTTCTTTCTGATATCATCCGACCACTGTTCTTGCTAGGGATCTTTCTGATATCATCTGACCACTGATCTTGCTAGGGATCTTTCTGATATCATCCGACCAATGATCTTGCTAGGGATCTTTCTGATGTTATCCTGTCACTGATCTTGCTAGGGGTGTTTATGTATCATCCGACCACTGATCTTGCTGGGGATCTTTCTGATATCATCCGACCAATGATCTTGCTGGTGTCCTTTCTGATGTCATCCGACCACTGATCTTGCTAGTGATCTTTCTGATATCATCCGATCACTGATCTTACTAGAGATCTTTCTGATTTTATCCGACCACTAATCTTGCTAGGAATCTTTCTGATATCATTCGATCACTAATCTTGCTAGGGATCTTTCCTTACTTACTCTCCTTATCCTTGGTCACCACTCCGGCACTTTTCACACAAACCCTCAGCACTCAATAAATAGGGTACGAACAGAAAACAAACCCCAAACACCAAATTCAGGCACCCACGTCCGAAATCAATACCCCCCCCCCCCCCCCCCCCGAATGTAAACGTCCCCGTCACTCTGAACGCCCATCCAACTGTAAACGCCCCCGTACTCTGCACCGACACCGACCCCACCACCGGCAGACGACAGTCTTCCTTCAAAGACAACCGCGTATCTCCCATATCTATCATATACACGAGTATGTATTAATATTTATAAAAAAAAGTCACACACGTCTCCCATATACCCATATATATATACATTTTATATTTTACTCACCATCATCTCGCCTGCATTATTTTTCACTCACACCCATTTAATATATATAACCGTGTGTGACATCGCACATCCACAAATCTATGTATATTTGTATGTAATATTATTTATACGAGTATATCATCACGTTTATATAAGTATTTAACGTTTTTATTATTTCTCATAATCATTCATCAAAAATTCAAAAAAACTATCCACGCACATCCACAAATATATGTATATTCGTATGTAATATTATTTATATATCATCACATGTATACAAGTATTTAACGTTCTTATTATTTCTCATAATCATTCCTCAAAAATTCAAAAAACTATCCTTCCCCGTTTCCTCAAAAGAACCAAAATATCCAACCAAATATCATATCAGTCAGAAGTTATCCGATGAAGGAGTAAGGCGTCCTACCATTGGACCGAGACTCCGAACGAGATATTCATCACTTGGCATAACAAACCCGGAACCTCCGAACCGGGAGACAGGTGTCAAGCCACGTTAGATAATCCAACTCACTTAAATAAATTGTCATAATATTTATAACCGATTTCTTTAATTCGCAAACATTTCCTGAAAAGTTGCGCTTGACTGGTCCGTTTGGCATGTGTCCACCCTTGATCGTTTTTTGTTGATCTGTCGCGTACGTCAATGTCAGTTCGTAGGATATTGAATATTTTGAGTATTTCTTATATTTTCCTCTTTTTTTATAATAACTTAATCCTAAAATGATTGATGAAATCACCGACGAATGTGTAATATCATTGTTTCCCCGAAAATAAATTGAAAAAATACGTGCGTTATTCAAGTGTAAGAAATCTTAAGTGAAAATTAAACTAAAAACAAGTACTATTACATTTTTTTAAATTTATCTGTGTGTCGCTCTTCAGTATAACACAATGTGAATTAAATAAAGACTATTTTACTCAAACTAGGAACAAGAAACCAGGATGGCCTTTAAAAATAAGTACAAGGACGGCCTTAAGTTCAATCTCAAGCTATATGGTATACATATCCAGGGCTGCACTAGCTCAGGATAGCGACCAGAGCAGAGTCGAACCGTGGCTGAGGTTTTGGCACTTTTGGAGACTACGAGACGTGGTCGTGGAAAAGGAAAGAGCATAAAGTGAAAAGAGCGTCTAGCAACGAGTTATCAAATGGCGCCTGGAAGGGTATGTCCACATTCCGAGAGGGTGTGCGGATCTAGGATTGAACTTTGAAAATTGAACCGAGAGGATGTTACGACCACAGTGGCCTGGTGTTAAGGCGCTTGTCTGCCGATCCGGTAAAAAAAAAACTTTTGAGATACCTTACGACAATTTCTGCTGGTTTGCTCGCGCGTCATCGAGCTACGCATGCCCACAAGCAAAGGTTCCTTTACCGCATCATTACTGGTGATGAAAAATGGTTTGAAAATGGTGATGAAAAATGGTTGAAGGGGATCTTCATGTATAATATGGTTTAAGCGGTTGTCATCGAAGTCCACTGGTCGTCCGGAACGCTCCATGCCTTTCAGGTAGAAATTACTGTCTTTGAAACGTAAAAACCTTCAACGAGCTGTCCTTTCATTCATAGCATATTCACCGTACACTTCGCAAATATCGCGAGCAGCTTTGGCAGCTTTATTCCCTCGATTGAACGGGATCAGAAGGAGGTGTCGAAAATGCTCACTTTCGTCTACTTGACATTCCATTTTGAAGGCTTGTAATCAAATAAAATAATATATGTAACGTAAAAGCAAATATAATAATATATGTAACGTACTCGTAAAAGCAAACACAATTTCTTGTAGAGCAGAAAATTTTCTTTCGAATGACGTATAACCTTTACCATTTTGTTTTACTTTTGGTGCTCATTTTTAAATTGAAAAAAAAAACGGAAACAACTTATTTTAACACCTAATACAATAAATTCGCATTGTATTGTAATATTGTATTTAACTCTCCTTAGTAACAATTCAGCTTTAAGCCTCCGGCCCCGACAAAATCAACAACCTTACTCTAAAAAACCTCCCCAAAAAAGCCATCTACACCCTTACCGCCATCTTAAATGCCTGCTTTTGACACAAATTCTTCCCAACCCCATTCAAAAACGCCGACGTCATTATGTTCCCCAAACCGGGCAAAAGCCACGCCATCCCCGAAAATCACAGACCGATCAGTCTGCTCTCCACCCTAGGTAAAGTGCTCGAGAGATTAATCCTCGACCGTCTCTCGACCGAACAAGCTACACAAGACGGGCATTCCCCTTAGACTAGTGCAAATCATCGCATCCTTTTTAGAAAATCGCTCCTTCTCCGTCAAAATAGACGGTATAAACTCCTCCCCTCGCCCCATTCTGGCAGGTGTGCCCCAAGGTGCACTCCTGTCCCCCATCCTGTACAATATATACACGAGCGATATGCCCCAGCTTTCTAACGCACACTGTATCACCGCGCAATACGCCGACGACACAGCCTTCCTCTCATCATCAAAATACGAGTCCGATTCCCACAACAGACTGCAAGACTTCATTCCCGTTCTGGAGCAATGGTGCACAGAATGGAAGATCAAAATAAATCCCTACAAAAGCACCGCAGTCCGCTTTGCGCGCAAATACATCGAACCCGTCAGAACTCTTAAACTCTTCGGCCAGAGCGTCCCATGGACCAAGCACGTGAAATACCTAAGCCTCACCTTAGACAGTAGCCTCACGTGGCGCAAACACGCCCTCATTGTAAAATCATAAGCTCTCGGAACACTAAAATCATTATTCCCCTTGGTCGGTAAATTCAGTAAATTAAGTCCGCGCACTAAACTCCATCTCTACAAAGCAATCGTCAGACCGCAATCGACATACGCCCTCCCAGTCTGGGGCTACTTGCCTGTAACTACGACAAACCACATTCAAGTCGTCCAAAACAAAGCCCTCCGCATGATCTTAAACGCACCCTACATAGTTTGTAACTCTAGACTCCACGCAGATACCGCACTTCAAACAATCCTCGAACACATGTGCGCTCTGGCCGAAAGGTTTTACAGTTCTATATCCAGACATCCCAACCCCGTCATAAAAGCTCTAGGAAACTACACAGCGAACACCAAATTTAGGCACCCACGTCCGAAATCTATTCTCCGCGCCCCCCATCAGTAAACGTCCCCACCACTCTGAACGCCCCCCCCCCCCCCCCCCCCCAACTGCAAATGACCCCGTCACTCTGAATGCCACCCCCCCCCCCCCGTACTCTACACCATCACTGACACCTCCACCGGCAGACGACAGCCTTCCTCCGTAGGCAACCGCGTATCTCCCATATTTATTATATATATGTATTAATATTTTTAAAAAAGTCACACACGTCTCCCCACATACCTATATATATTCAACATTTTATGCTTTACTCACCATCATCTACCTCCATTATTTACACCCACACCCATCTAATATATATAACCGTGTGTGACATCGCACATCCACAAATCTATGTATATTCGTATGTAATATTATTTATATATCATCACATGTATACAAGTATTTAACGACCTTATTATTTCTCATAATCATTCATCAAAAGTACATAAAAACTATCCTTCCCCGTCTCCTAATATGAACCAAAATATCCAATTAAATGTAATATCAGTCAGAACTTATCCGATGAAGAAGTAAGGCGTCCTACCATTGGACCGAGATTCCAAACGAGATATTCATCACTTGGTCATTTCAACTTGGCGGGATTACCGCCTTAGGGCAATCTTTTCCAACTACAGATAAATATGTCAAATTAGCCTTAAGTGGAACCAACCAGCAACCCTTTGCTGGAAGTGTTGGAAAACATGTCTTGACAGCAACGAGGCCACATTAGTCATCATTGATGACGCAGATATATATCTTCCCAATATCTTCCCAAAAATGATCAGCGCTTCTACAATTACATAATACTATAGATTTGCGCTACGCTCGTGAAAATATTACCTTTTGGCATTTCCAGTTCATCGTTTTCCTTCTTCACGTCGTTTTTTACTATCCACGTCTTCCTTAAGACCCTTGTTTGCTTCAGCGACTTAAAAAAATAACTACACCTCTCTTTAATAACGAAACGTGTTTTTTAATAGCTCTCATTTTTTCGCGTCTTTTCCCAGTCTGGTGACATTTGCAAACATTTTGTTTTGTTTTTAATTCTATAAAACTTCAACATACGAGTACTTATATGTTGAAGTTTTTTCTCTTTTGTGTAAATAACGTTGTAAACTTTGTAATTCCACTAACTACATCCCCACTACACGTGTTTCTTCCCCCTATCCCGAGGATTTCTTCAGGTAGGACGTAGGTAGAAGGTAGAATCACGTGTAGTGGAGATTAATATAATAACATAAGTACAATAACAAAGTAATTTATTGTAAAATATTCTAATAAAGGTAATGCCGAAACCTTTGATAAACTTTTCCCCCATCTACGAGTATAATCACTAATTGGCGTTATTCTTGTCTGATGTGCTGGAAGATATTACTGGTTGGCAATAAACAAACTGCTTATAAATATACTTTGCAACAAAAAGTCAATATTGTCTTCGATTTTAAAACCACCGGAGTAAGCACGTTAGTCGTGGATTTCGTAAGAGTTGGCAATACACACATAATGGTGATAACCCCGGGCGGGAGACAAACATGAAACCCCCGGGAGGGAGGCAAACATGAAACCCCCCCAGGAGGGAAACAAACTTAATTTTAGTTCACACAATAATACAATACAATTCACAAATAAAGCATTATATATTATTTAAGTGAAGGATTAGTGGGCAGAGGGAGTGCTACGAGTATAAGGGCAGTCGGGGAGAGATGCTGATGTTTGCGGGCGCCTGAAGACTAAGAACAGGTGGCTCAAGATTGTGGAAAGTGGAGGGCTATCCAGTCTAGTGATGTATATACCATATGCGTCAGCGCTACTAGACTGATCAGCAGGAAACATACTATTATGTGTGCAGGGGAGAGTGCGCGTCTAGGATAGGGCTGTTCTCTCACAGATGATCACGGAATCGTGAAAGAGCAGGTCGAGATTGACGTTAAATAGTGAATGGATCATCAACTACGAACTACGAGGCCCAGCAACGATTATGACGCCGATAATGTTTAACAGTAAACGAATAATAAAGTTCCAAATAATAATTGGAATAAAAAATAATGGGCATGTATGTTATTGTTGATAATGGGCATGTATGTTATTGTTGATAATGGGCATGTATGTTATTGTTGATAATGGGCATGTATGTTATTGTTGATTGAATTTGATTCCTTGCATTTATTTGATATTTTTACTTTCCGTGTTATAACATAATATTCAGTCGTATTTTAATGAATCATAGTTGGAAAAATATATTTGTCATGAATTTATAGTTTTTTCTAAAATATTGATAAGTTATACTTTATAATTCTTACTGTGATAGTAAAGGACACTGAAATATCGTTTGATAAGTCATACTTTATAATTCTTACTGTGATAGTAAAGGACACTGAAATATCGTTTATTTTGTCAATACAGACAATGGTTAGCGCGCTTTCTTTTCACCCAGACATCACGAGTTCGATTCTCAGAGGATTTATTCTAAAATAACTTTTCAGCCTTACGTATTTTTGTAGTAAAATATCTACCTTATATAAATTATAAGAGATCTCTTGACATGAAAGGTGTAACTTTCGTTACAGTTACGTTACCGTTAGTTTATTGTAGTAGCTAGCTTATATAAATCATAAAAAACCTCTTGACACGAAAAGTGTAACGAAACAGTTTATTGTGGTATATAAATTATAAGATACCTCTTGACATGAAAGGTGTAATGAAACAGTTTATTATAGTAACTACCTTATATAAATTATAAGAGACCTCTTGACATGAAATGTGTAACGAAACAGTTTATTCGAGACTCAAGCCTCGTTTTCGAAATATTTCAACCTCCATTCACTTTCAAACTATGTATTTTTTATTGAAGACTGTGAATTGATTATAATCACTTTGTATAATTCATATTTATTAAATCTCTCTGCAGGGGTTTCAATCAGCGAAACACTTTCAAAAGGCATGGCCAAGTAAAAGTACAGATGTCCTCCCGTAAAGTATGCAAAACACTATCAGGAAGCACTTTCGTTCGTGTTTTATCTGTTATGTTACGAGTACGTAAGGCTTTATTAATTGAGCTCGATTATTTGTACCTGCAAATATACTCGTATTTCGATAGCCAAACAGATAAATTATGAAAGTATTAAGTGAATGTGTACATATACTTGTATGTCCAATATATGTACATAGGACACAATCCACATTTATCTGGTTTGGGATATTGTAGGAAACACAACCCATATGTCCAAATAGGACACAATCCACATTTAACTGTTTTGAGATATTGTATTTTGAAGGGAAGAGCACCTTCGTGTGTTTTCCATTGTTGTTTTAGGGGTAAAATTCTCGATCAATATTGCCAATAAAATGTGTTTAGTTGGGCAACAATCTCATTGAATATTTCCAATAAAATGTGTTATTGAACCGTGAGTTTTCATAAAACTGTGTTTAGTACTCGTAGTGCAGCATTATCATTAATTTCCATTGCGGGTAGTAGGGCAATAATCTCATTGGATATTTCGAATAAACTGTGTTAAGTACTCGTAGTGCAGCATTATCATTCATTTTCATTGCGGATAGTAGGGCAATAATTTCATTGAATATTTAGAATAAACTGTGTTTAGTATTCGTAGTGCAGCATTATCATTCTTTTCCATTGCGGATAGTAATGGAAAAGAATGATAATAATCTCATTGGACATTTCGAATAAACTGTGTTTAGTACTCGTAGTGCAGCATTATCATTCATTTTCATTGCGGATAGTAGGGCAATAATCTGATTGAATATTTAGAATAAACTGTGTTTAGTACTCGTAGTGCAGCATTATCATTCATTTTCATTGCGGATAGTAGGGCAATAATCTCATTGAATATTTAGAATAAACTGTGTTTAGTACTCGTAGTGCAGCATTATCATTCATTTTCATTGCGGATAGTAGGGCAATAATCTCATTGAATATTTAGAAAAAACTGTGTTTAGTACTCGTAGTGCAGCATTATCATTCATTTTCATTGCGGATAGTAGGGCAATAATCTCATTGAATATTTAGAATAAACTGTGTTTAGTACTCGTAGTGCAGCATTATCATTCATTTTCATTGCGGATAGTAGGGCAATAATCTCATGGGATATTTCGAATAAACTGTGTTTATCAAGGCATGGGTTTTTATTTAACTATGTGTTAGTAATGCAGCAATATCTTTACTAGCTACTACCTTTCCAATGTGCTTAATACGGCAACAATCTCATTGAATATATCCAATAAACTGTACCTAGTAGGGCAATATTATTTTTTTCATATTTCTAATAAACTGAAATAATGCCTTTTGTTTTTTTTTTGTATCTTTTTTTGCATATATAACATACATCCAAATATTAAACAGTAATACTTCCTTAATAAATAATGGCTACCTCTCAAACAGTCGATTATCTCACGTCAAGTGCTCTGCATACACCCATTTAACCTTGTCAAATCAATATGTGAGCACTTGTTGGTCTAAAATGAGCAATTCGTCGATACTCAAACTGTTCAATGTTATTGTTATTTGTTTTATCAAACACTGTTTATTCCACTTTTTATAACGGTATAACTCTCAAAAAATCCAAGTCACATAAAGCGAGCTTTTTAAACTAATTTTAATCTCCGGAAACTCTTATTTAATGGGAAAGGCAAAAATGGAATACTTAGCAACAGTGGTGTGTATAAACTTATTTGTGCTGACTGTGATAATTTCTATATAGGAAAGACATGAAGATTTTTTGAAAAGAGATTTCGTGAACACAAATCCGCCTTAACAAATCCTATAATTTATTCTGAAATGGCTAATCATTGTCACCGTGAAAAACATACTTTTTATATCGATGATGCCAAATTCTGACATATCAGTAGTAACGGAAATAAATTGGACAGATTAGAGGCCCTAGAAATTTCTAAGTCAGTACATCGAGGCGAACATCTGGTAAACACATTTATCCCAAAAATCGGCCATATCAGAAATATTTTGTGAAATCGGGAATAAATTCACCAATACAATCAAACGTGTGCCATTGTGTGACGTAGGTATATTCATTCTAAAAACCCCGATGGGTGAGGAAGCGACGCTATTCAGTATATGGGAACGCAAGAAATAGAATCGTTTACTTTATTCGTTCAAGGTATAACATACACGGTGTTAGTCTTTCCGCTCCGTCAGTAGCTTACGGGCTTTCATGTGAAGTGATCTTTTCGCACGTTTTGTGAACGTCGGCCGATGTTTTTTTCATGTTTTCAGCAATAAAATTTCAATTATCATCACTTTTGACTTCAAATTTAATTAATTTAAGAGATTGGCTATCAATACTCTTATTTTTTCGACTTTAAATCGCTCTTTTTTACATGTGTATTGAATACACAGCACCGGAACGCTCGGATGTTTTTAGCACAGAAAAGGAAAGGTTAATATGATCCACTCAGCTTGCAAGAAATCGTCCTCTTGTTGGTTTTCTCTCAACACTTACAGTCACCACCAGCTTCTACAAACTATATTCACCTCTTCTAGCGACGTATCAGAAGTGTGACAGCATTATCGTCCTATTATAGATGTATGTCGTTAACAGACTTGACAATTAGATCTTGAATGATGGACCGATTTAGTTATTATAGACCGATTTAGTAGAATATCGATTTAGAACCGCTGTTCAGTATCATAAATCGTTGTAATAACATATTCAGTAGGCACCTACAGTAATATTACATATGAACACAATAACAGCTGGTAGCTGATGGTTGGTGGCTGAAGGCTGATGGCTGGCAATCAGGCAGATAGGATTGTTATCATATTTTGGCTAGAGGCCGGAATGTTAACCAGTTTTTTTCTTATCTCACGATGCTGTGTTTATAATAAAACACTATGCCGTCAGGGGCAGAGCGAAGTTATTGCATTTCTTGTTATATTATAATAAATTATGTTATGTATTATGTTATGTGTTATGCCACGAGAAAGGAGGTCAACACATAATTTTACATAACAAGTGACAACAAGCAGGTTTAAGGGGACATTCTCATATCATAGGCGGATAAATCGACGATTTTTAAGTTTTTTTTTTTCAGTGAACGAATTATTTTTTTTAAATTGTTTTTTTTTTCAACATATTTATTTATCTTTTAAGAACATTTTCTTAAAATTTCATGATAAAAAAAAAATGTTTTTGTTCTTATTAAGTCGGAAGTAAGGGCGCCCGTACATGGAGGGGGTCCATTATGCACGTAATTGTGCACGCTGTTGTACAAGTCTGAAAATTTAAAAAAAAATCTCTTTTACTCAGAAAGCATGTGGCTATAGCCGGTACTAGAATAATTAAAAACTAATAATTAGACAAAAATGGCGGCTTGTTGAAATTTAAAATCCATTTTTTTGTCTTTAGAGGAGTGAAAAATAAATTGATTGAAATAATTCTATAGAGAGAGGTATAACAAGGAGAATAAGTACTTATTCATTAAAATCGGTTAATAAGTTTTGGAGTTATTACGGGGAACCGTTTAAAAAAGTGATTTTTCAAAAAACGCGTTTAAAGTTTCCAGTGCGATTTTTACACGAATCAAAGTAATTATTTTCAACTTGCTGTTAATCAGCAATTCCAGGGCCGTATAAACTTGTTTAAAAAACCCGACAAACTAAACATCAATTCATCATTCCAAGAAATCCGATTTGACGAGAATTCTTGGAAAATAAGGGTGCTGCCATAACCCGAAAGCTGCGAAGCTCAGGTCATTTTTCGACCGACGCGCTAGACAATAAACCCCAATTTTTTTAACATTCCAAATGAGAAAACCCCCTTAAGAAGTGTACTCTGGTACATCTAACATACATAAAACGAATCAATGTAAAATGAAAGATTTAAGAGTATTACAGTGCGAATATTATGTTGATCAGTTCCTTCGTTGGGAGGTCCATACGAGTATTAACACTTTGAGCGCAAAAATCAGAAAACTCGAAATGTGCTCAGTTAAAATATCCTTAAAAGTATATACTTCGCTTTATGTCAGTCAGCACTTTCTTACGGTATATCAGTTTGGGGAGGATGCACTTTAACCCAAAAACACATATTGCAGGTTTCCCAAAAATTGATTGTGAAAATAATTAATAAACTTCCTGCTCGGTATCCCACGGCGGAGCTTTTCAGAGAGTATCAGGCCCTGAACATAGCCAATTTACATCTCAAATCCATTCTCTGGCACTACCATCGAGAGGAAGGGAAGATGCAGACTCAGCAGACACACATGACACGCATGGCAACTAATGAAATGTTCACCATCCCTAGAGTTAAAACCTCTTTTGCCCAAAGGCAATATGCTTATTTGGTTCCCATTACATACAATGGCGTGCCGACTTCAATAAAGGTAAAGGTAGGAAAACCATTTAGACAGTCGATCGGAGCGTGGTTGTTATTGCGACAGGATTTTGAGTACTTGGGCTTTCAGGATGAATGACGAGTGGAGGGGATTTGTGTGAAATTTGTGATTGTGTTCGGTATAGTGTGGGATGAATATTTTTGGTCTTTCTGGGGTGATGATGTGTGAGGAGTTGAATTTCGCAAGATGTTTCCAGTTGTAGTTGAGTGTCACTGTCAGGTTGATGAGAGCGTGCAACGGGGTTTTGTTTTTGTGTAATCAAAAATCGGAAAGAAGTATCGATTTTTTTTTTTTCATGCTAAATATCCTCAGTGAGATACAGGCAAAAGCCTAGTTTACTGGGGATACGACAAATGAAAGGCAACAAACCCAGATCCATTAAAATTGTATGTCCAAATCAAATTATCTGTTGTTTTTCTTAAATTGTGTATATTTCTTGTCATGTGTAATAATAAATAAAAAATGTTAATGTGAGACGTGAAAGGGAAATAATACAAGAGAAATATAATTAGACCTAATGCATGAAATTAAAAAAAAAATATTATTTTAACATACCGTAAAAAATACATGCATACATTCCATCATGCCATTTCCATCGTGGGATAGGCAGAGAGAACAGAGCGCAGAACTTTACCATAACTCCTTGAGCGTAAGAAGAGATCTGCGTCTCCTGGTATACGTTGTCAAACTCGTTCGAGGAGCTGTGAGCTGTCCAGCGTTACTGCAAAGATTAGCGTTAAATGTTCCTTACAATTACACTAGACTGCGCCGGCAAGAACTGTTCTCAATAACATACGCAAGAACGGGTCTTCCAGCCGCTATGCCTGTTGAAAGGCCTTAACTCTTTTGAACGGGACTGCTTCGGATATTGACATATTTCATATCATATTACCAAAAGCAAAAGTAAATTTTCTTCTAAGATTGAGCGCGTTAGAAAGCACTCATCAACGTACTTAAGTGACTTTGAATATATGTGTTTGTTTTGTGTGTATATATGTATGCATATACATTATTTTTTATTTTATATGATTTTTTTTATTCTATTATCTATAATTTTTCTTTATTTTTAATGTTAACACATCTTGTATTTTTCAAAGTAATTGGGCTAAGCCTGTTTTGAGAAAATAAATAAATAAATAACATCATACTTCCTTCACCTACTTCACATCCATACTCGTACATCTTCTCATACCTTTCATTCTTTCAAAATTGATCTAGCTACACTTTTCTCAGCTTTATTCTACCACTCACGCTTGCATAGCATAATATTTTTTAAGGCAGTGTTCCATCATCTATCCATTCAACATGTACAAACCACCTCACCGTGAATTATTTTACCATAACTAATATATCTATTTTTAGTTTACATTCGTATTTAATAATTACATTTCTCATATTGTCATACATCGACACACCACATATTCTTCTCAATGTACGTATTTATACGACAATTATTCTACTTTTATATTCATTTTCTAAGCTCACGCTTCTTTGCGATACATCAATATCGACACACATGCGCTGCTGTAAACTAAAACTAGCCTCTATTCCTCAGAGGTAGGTAATGTTTGATGCTATATTCCTATATAGTAGGGACTTCTAAACAATCATATTTTCAGTGAAAACTCAGATCAAAGATATTTTTCAATACTCCAGATACTGTTTCGTGTTAACAAGGCCTTCAGGAAGGAGGTTTATACCATCAATTGTGGATTTTTTTCTCCCCTTGCGCGATTGCGCAGATTGGGGAACACGATATATGTAGATTTTTTTCAGTTGTCCAACAAGAAACTGGGAATTAGGAAGATGTAAAAAATTTCTCTTTTGATTTTTAGTTTAGTAAAGAAAATTTTTTGTTTAGTAAAGAAAAATTACAAGTCCTCTGCTGCCTAGTGTGTAAGACGGTTGTCTCCCAACCCAAGATTGCGGGTTCGATTCCAGCTGGTACCCTTTTTTATTAAGTATTAATTTGGGTATTTTCATTAAAAAAATAGTTTAAACGTATTAATTTCGAGTTAATAAGACATTTAGAAAAACTTATACCAGAAAAATCCGGCTGTTGCAAATAACATTTTAATGACACCGCGCAATTTTATCTTCTGATGCTTAAATACTCGGAATACATAACGAGGAAATTGGGTGATATTCGAGTATAGCGACTCTGTTCGTTGATCTCCTTTAAACTAATGTTCATTAATCTCCTTTAAACTATTGTTCATTGATCTCCTTGAAGCTAATGTTCATTGATCTCCTTAACTAATGTTCATTGATCTCTTTTAAACTAATGTTCATTGATCTCCTTTAAACTAATGTTAATTGATCTCCTTTGAACTAATGTTCATTGATCTCCTTTAAACTAATGTTTATTGATATCCTTTAAACTAATACAAAAATACCATAATTCCATTTCTAAATAAACTAAGGTATATGATATCAAACAAAAAGCAATACAAAATATTCAAATTTAACAAGGCTATCGATGGACATTAAAAGGATGAGGAGTTAAAAAAAAAAGATGATTGAAAATTAGTAAACAACACGCTATATCACTGAAGGAAGTTGTAATGTTTTTTAATTGCTTTATTGACGCCCCTCAACGATGGTACTGATATCATATTAGCTGGTAACAGATTCCAGATGCTAACATTATGAACACTAAAGGGTGACTTGAAGAAGGTGAAGCGGATGAATTTGAAATGTCAAAAAGCAATTTCCGCTTACACATAGCGCAAGTCCGTGATCGAGCAGGCGATGAGCATTTTCGGCGAGATACTGAGGGGCGATAGGACACTTTAGGATGTTATTAAAATTATTAAAAAAATTACATCAAATTTATTTAAACACTAAGTGTTTGTTTGGATTAATCATTAATTTATAAAGTATGTATATTAAGTTCGATATACGTACAATACCCGGTGGTAAGTAATATACATCGGGTTTAAGAAAGAGGCTGTCAGCCATAATCGGCTAACATCGACTTTGTAGAGCGTCGTCTCTGTCATTCATACACGTGTTCCGTTGCGATTTGTCAGTCGTCAATCAACAGAGACGACGCTCTACAAAGCCGAAGTTAGCCGATTATGGCCGACAGTTTCTATATTAAACCCGATGTGTATTACTTACCACCAGGTACTGTATATACACGTATGTTACAGAATAATACCAAAATGTCAGGCAACAAATCCAAATTCATATAATTTGATAGTGACCACTTGAAATGACGATGAGTTTTCATCGAATAAGTCGAGCCAATAGGGCGGGGTATTGTGGTAGAGCTGTTACCGTTGCTGGTCCTGTGGCGTGGAATGGTCTACCTCTTAGCGTTACAAATAAGGGTGGCGTGTACAGCTTTAGGAAGCTTTAAGATTTGAAGACAACCCTTTTTGGGAGGTCTTATCAAAATTTATGATGATATATGGAAACATTCACACATACACTAGACCTAAAGCGAATGTCTTACTATCACATATCGGAAGATCTATAAAGGTTTCTTTGTAGTTCGTCTTCCTTGGTAAGGTTTCTACGGTTTTCTCACCAAATGTGTTTGTCTTAACATACACATGCGAGGAAGTACGTCATCCAATGGTCGTAGCCACTACCTTCCTATCTTAACACTCGTGTTTTAATAGAGTGGAGTCGAGTGGCGAGTTAGAGTGCCATTGAGGACAGTTTGCTCCCTGAACGGTTCTACATAAATTGATCTTTCCTTTTTATTATCGATTTCCGTTTGTACCCAGGTTTTTTAATCAAAATTATTCCAGTCTCGTTTAAGATCTCATTAACCTATGTTTGGTCGGTTGGAAAAGATTACCACATGTCAATAAGCCTGGCAGGTTTTATAGTGTACAACGAAAGCGTAATACAATGATAAGTACGGAAGCCGTCATCTAATGGTTAGCATTCACGCTAAGTAAGCAGGCGTCCCAGGTTTGATTTCTGGCAAATTCACTTCTGAACTGGTTTTACTCTTGGACTATTTTTCATTTGAATTTATGTTGTTCTAAAGAATTATGCTGCTATTTTATATTTTTATAACGCTATTGGGTCATACAAACATAATGCTGTATAAAAACTATGCAAAAAAATAACGAAAAGTTGCAGCCAATTCATCCTACTGATAGTTTTGGAAATTTATTGATCTTTGGTTGACTTGACTCAACTTATATATATTTACATTGTAACACTTTGGTTGACTTGGCTCAACTTATATTTATTTACATTGTAATACTTTGGTTGACTTCGCTCAACTTATAACATATACATGAGTATTTACATTGTAATACTTTGCTTAACTTGGCTCAACTTATATATATTTACATTGTAATACTTTGCTTAACTTGGCTCAACTTATATATATATATATATATATATATATATATATATTTACATTGTAATACTTTGGTTGACTTGGCTCAACTTATATTTATTTACATTGTAATACTTTGGTTGACTTCGCTCAACTTATAACATATACATGAGTATTTACATTGTAATACTTTGCTTAACTTGGCTCAACTTATATATATTTACATTATAATACTTTGGTTGACTCAACTTATAACATATATATTTACATTGTAATACTTTGGTTGACTTGACTCAACTTATATATATTTACATTGTAATACTTTTAATCTGTCAATAATAGTCTCGAGTGAGAGCGCTCTTGACGAGGGTTTTCTCTCTAATCGGCGCCATATAATTGTCCTATTATTATTATTAAAATATATCGCGAAATTACCCGAGTTCACCTAATTCAAAGCGCACAGCATGGCGCGGCGTCACTACGAGGACGCGTGTTAGGACGGGACGGACAGTCAGCCATTCATGCTACAAAGAATGATTTTAATCAGTTTGTAAATAAACACAAATTAAGACAATCATACAATTTATAACATTATTAACACTTCTGCGTAATTGTTGCGGTCGATAGTTCGCGAGATAACGAACCAGTCAAGGAAATATAATACAGGCGGCCCTCGACTTTCACACATTCTACTTTCGCACATTTTTTAAAATTCATTTTTTTTAGATTTTGGTCGATAATGCTAAAATTGGTCGCTTCCACCCAGTCGCTCCCACTTTTTGGAAGAACTATAATATATGGAACGCATTGAACTATATTGGAGACTTGTGAGCTGAAATAAAAAAGTCAACAATGAAAGGTTCCTGGAAACAATTATGCCCACAAATGATGAGTGATTTTATAAATTCTGAAGAAACTCCGGAAACTATCACATATGAAATAGTTAGCCTAATGGATGAACTAAACTTGGACGTCAACAACGAAGATGTTAACGAGTTGATTGAATCTCACTCAGTACCTCTGTCAAATGAATACTTAATTGAGCAACAAGAGTTAAATTAAATACACAATGAAAGTGAGGAAGAAGAAGCTGATAAAATCGTCAAGACTTTGACAATCATAAATATGAATGAAGCCTTCATGCATCTTGACAAATTTGTAACTATCATGGAAGAATGTGATCCCAATGGAAAACGTATTATATCTCAAGTACGTAGGGCGGTTGAGAAAGACACAGCGTGTTATAGAACCCTTTATCAAGAAAAGAAAAAAAAGGGTGGTATTCAACTAAATCTTGACAAGTTTATAAAGAAAACACCCGAAAGCACTTAAACACGTCTCGTTAACTTAATTATGTATGTATAGGACGTATGCGTCACCGGTATAATGTATATTGATAAATGAACATTTTTAATATATTATTAAAAATGTTAATTTATCAATCGTCTGTCCGGTATAATTGATAAATGAACATTTTTAATATATTATTGATAAATAAATGTTATTATTGATAAATAAATATTTTAAAATAGAATTTTTGATGTTTTTTTTACATCCCTCTACTTTTGAACATTCAACATTCGCACACATTTTCAGGAACCAATTATGTGCGAAAGTTTAAGGCCGCCTGTATAATACTTCTCGGCTTCTTTAACAGGAACGGGATCCAAAATAAAACGTTTCATATTTACCATCACGCCGTCTCGTAGTGTTTTTTTGTTGCTTAAGAAAGAAAAAAATCGCTTTTTTTGCTTACTCGTTTCTTAAGACTGAGATTTGCGATTTCTCCAGTTCACAAAACCAACTCTACTCAAAACGATTTTGGTATGTCGTGGTGGTATCGTCACAGACGACGCTGTTACGTTCCTAACTTGATCAGAACATTGAGTCTATCTTTACCTAGTCCCTCCACACTGTCCTTTAGCACGAGTCTTTCCAAATCCTTAACTAGAGTCAAAGAATTGGAGTACTCTTTACAAATAAATCATGAACAGTTATTGAATGATGAATACATTAGCCCTCTACATCATCCAAGGTATTCTAAAGAAAACATTAATTATGGTTTAATTAAGTCTCGCAGTTTAATTACTTCGGAAGTTATTTCTTCGGAAAATGTTAGCCAATAGACACAAACTTTTCGTTTGGGACTTTTGATAAAAACAGGACGTCCCGGATCCTCTAATTCAGGGATATTGTGGTCTTGTCAGATTCGTTGTTTTCGAGATCATTGATTATCTGGAAACGCATTACCCACTGGGCGATCCAAATGTTCTGTGCTCAGAAATATCAATAACATCCCTGTTCGTTGGTTCGTTTGGTACCCCTCGACATATCTGGATTTGCGACATTGACATATTAAATAGCATGGCTGGGAGACAAAATTGTTTCCATTAATCGAGCATTCGGACTTAAAACCATTGCAGTAGGCATTAAACTTGTAATTTGTCAACGCAAGTGAAGAGGTAACAATACTCACATAATTCTAGCGCGCGAGTATTTTTACAAAATGAACTCTTTTACCAGACACCCTACATTTTTTTATCGGATACCACAGGGAATCGAACCCGAAACAACCGGGCGAAAGTCAAAAGTCTCACCATCTAGGCCACGGAGGCCACCACTTCTGTTAAATAAGTAAACATACGTGTAATAAAAATAGCTAGCACGATTGCCAACATTGATGACATACACGTATCTGGCACCAGGAGGTGTAGATTTTATTATAACATTCCAGGTAATGAATGCAGCAGATGGCGTCCTCTTTTGGGCACAATGTTGAGACTAGATCATCAACAAAGCGACTGTTCTTAATAGCATTACTCATATACCCGTATCCCACAGGTTGATCAGGTATTTCTATAATACATTGACATTGACGTAGCGAGACGACACAAAGTGTCGGGACTGCTACGCCCGGGGACAGGACAAACTATGGCCCCCTTGCCCCTTGCACAACGTGTAAACTAGGTCTCGTTTGGGAATAAGGTAGAAGCCAAACTGCCAAAGAAAAGCCTATTACATAAAACAAAATGAACTGTGAATGCTTTCAGCTATAAAATATACTAAAAACATACATACTCGTACATATCGCCATGTCGGAGTAGACAGATAGACACCTTCCTCTGGTTCGCTTTCCCTTGATCACCAGTTTCAGATCACTTGATCACCAAACACCTTCCACTGGTCCCCGTGATCACCAGTTTCTCCCAGTGATCAAACTTTCATCATATTTTTCAACAACATGCACAAAGTACGTTAGGATTGTTTTTCTACGTGTTGTCGAAAATCTTTTGTTGATCCCCAACTCTTGGATAATAGAGACGATTTTTTTTTTCTCTTCAACTCGACCTGTAATCTGATATCGAGATACTAACTCCCGGATATACTTCAATATTTTGAGATCTTCCTGGGGGACTACTGCCAACGGGTATTTCATGCATTTTCACGTAAGGAACTCTTGTGTCATCCATCCTTCCCACATGACTTCACTAATGTTTTGTGCGGTATGTACCCCATTTCACAATATCTTCTTCTTCACTTATTTTTCAGATATGAGAGTTTCTAACTCTATCTCTTAGTGTTTCTAACTCTATCTCTTAGTGTTTCTAACTCTATCTCTTAGTGTTTCTAACTCTATCTCTTAGTGGTTTTTTTTGTGTAGTGAAGTTACTATTTTATTTTTTGTAATTTGTTTTATCAAACACTGTTTATTCCACGGTATAACCCTACCGTACTTTTTTGTAACGGTATAACCCTACCGGTTTCAAGGCTTTCACCTCATCATCAGGGGAGCACAAACAAGACTGGATTCTGTTCAAACTGGTACCGAGATACACGCTTTTAACGGTTAACATTCGGGTTGAGGACTGGAGGTGAAGGGAGGCATGAAACAATCTCGTCAAGCAGCGGAGAGATTCTTGGGATATATGTGTTTGCAAGATATTCACCTCGATGCACTGACTTAGAAATGTCTGGGGCCTCTAATCTATCCAATATATTACTACAGATATGTAAGAATTTGGCATCATCGATAGAAGATGTGTGGTTTTCACGGTGACAAGATTAGCCATTTCAGAAAAAAATTAGACAATTTGTTAATAATATACTATTTTATTAGTTATAAATATATTTTTTCTATAAAAATATTATAAGTAACTTACGAGCTACAAAAGTATAGATGTTATTTAGTCTAAAACTGGAAGTGAATCCTCCAGTCATCAAACCTAGGGCTAACAGTTAGATCACAGCCGCCGATTATTGTTTATATTATATACTCGTATAACCCTCCAATGTGTCGCATCATGTAGCGGTCCCCTTTTATAGTTTACAAAGCACAGCTGTCGTCTACACAACATCTTCTTTACGTGACGAATCGCGCCAAACCAGTTCCTCAAGACCGAGAAGATCCTTATACTGAATAATGTAACATTAACTCGAACACACGTCCATAAATCTAGGCGACCCGACATGCGGAAAATAACTAGAAGAATGTCATTCAATTCACTTTACTGGATACCAGATCTTTGCATCTCAATCGACGAGATATTTTATTGACTCGTCACGTGACGACGTCAAACTCTTGAATTCTACATGACGACGTCAAACTCTTGTATTCTACATGACGACGTCAAACTCTTATATTCTACATGACGACGTCAAACTCTTGTATTCTACATGACGACGTCAAACTGTTATATTCTACATGACGACGTCAAACTCTTGTATTCTACTTTAAGTTTTCGGGTTGATTCTCAATGATGACCAAATAAAATTGTTATATTTTTAATAACAGCTTCTTTGTAAATTAACACAAATTTAAAACTACATTTCAGAACTCTTCGTCAACGAATATTTTTTTTGAACTGGAAAAATGCCCTGCCTTGTGCATTGGACCACGAGAATCCCCAATTATGAAATGTGTCCTATTTTTCCATTGTCAAATATGAGAACTCTAGTCGCGTGCTATTTGGAAAATAACCAAATCTTTAATTCAGTAATTTTGGGCAATGTAAAGGGAAATCGAGCTTCTGGAAAAAATATTCCACCTTGACTGAATAACTTATTGCAACAGTTAGAAGAGATAACGGTGTAACTCTTGAACAAAATAGACGTTTGTTAGACGGATATTTTATCTTTCCAGTGTACAGTAAACTCCGAGCAACTTCTTAATCTGCAAGTGGAGAAACACGATCCTTCTGAGGGTGAACAACGCTAACGTTGATAAGAAAATTGATAATAATTGTCTGAGGAGATTTATCATTACTAAATATTAAATAAATTACAGAATTGATAATGACACTTTTGAATATTTAAATGTGATAATAACAATTTGCTAACGACAGTTGCACGTTGATGCAGCGATCGGAGAACTCCATATCTGGATTGATGTTTATATTTTTATATAAATGTTGTTCAGTGTAGGTAGGTCTTTCTCTGGCATTTCCTCAATCTTAGGTCTTGACTGAGAGACTGGCTCTTGCATTTCCTCAATCTTAGGTCTTGACTGAAAGACTGGTTCACCAATTTCCTCAATCTTAGGTCTTGACTGCGAGACTGGCTCATCAATTTCCTCAATCTTAGGTCTTGACTGAGAGGCTGGCTCTTCCATTTCTTCAGTCTTAGGTATTTCGGCTCTTCCGTTTCCTCAATCTTATGTCTTGACTGAAAGACCGGCTCTTCCATTTCCTCAATCTTAGGTCTTGACTTAGAGACTGTCTCTTGCATTTCCTCAATCTTAGGTGACTGAAAGACTGGATCATGCATTTCCTCAATCTTAGGTCTTGACTGAGAGTCTGACTCTTCCATTTCCTCAATCTTAGGTCTTGACTGAGAGACTGGCTCTTGCATTTCCTCAATCTTAGGTCTTGACTGAGAGACTGAGCATTAGGTATTTCGAAGTGTTTGCCACGTACTTCACAAAACTCAAAAAGTCCTTATATCATATATTACGTGTACAACTCATATGAACATCTACGATAGCGTTTCAAAATTTGCAATTTCGTTGATTTTATGTGATCTGAATTGTTGATTATTTAAAAATCTTTCATATTTCGTCAGATTTTACTATCTCAACACAGACACCCTTAGCCTCTTCTACATCCATACACCTTCTCCGGTTTCTCTCACTCTTTCATAAAATATAATTTACTTTATACAACCACGCTTTCCTTACTCCTCCTCTCACACACCGCCCACTCGCATTTGCACTACATATTTGTTTTGTTAATATTTCTTCGTTCATTTGTTTCACATGTCCAAACCATATCATCGTGCTCTTTTTAATCTTATTCAACACATCAACTTCTTAATCGCTTCATACCTTTTCATTAAATAAATACGTTATGTTTAATCTATCACCCAGGTAGTCATGATTATTGTACAACTTTGGTCACCTCAGCATACTGATTATTTTGCGTGTATATACGCATATGCTAGTCTAGATATATTGTATATACAAATATGTAAATGCTGTTTTTTTACATGTGATATGCCTTTTACTATACTTTGCATATTTTTTTTATGCGAATCCTTTCAGTAAAATGTGAATTGTTCTTAGAATTGAAAGAAAATTGTCAAAAGAAACCTCGCAGAATTATATTTTGTTCTACGACAGCAACAAGTATTAACGCTGAAATTCCCGTTGTTGATCTCTTGCCCAGTGTAGCGATGCAACGAGGTCAAATTGTATTGTAATCTGGACCGGAACTATAAATTGAAACCAAAATATTGATCTAAGCATGACCAAGATTTTCTTCCATTGATCTCGAAGTTTCTTCATACTGAAATACAAGTTATATTCTTTCTATTCGTTAAGTTTTTTACTACATACATACAATTTATTTTCAGTTTTTTTTTACTTTCAAAATACGTGTAATAAGGTGTAGACTGAAAAACAACTGACGTCCTCTTGATAGCTTTTATTTTAACGCACATATTTTATTTCCGATTGCCATGAAATATATGTAAAATTTCTTGATATAAAAAAAGATTTCTCCGTTGTTTCTAAAGGAGAGAGTAAGTGTAGATTTTATTTCTGGATTTATCCAAGTATCTTTTTACTGGAGATGCTTTAGTTGTTGATCATTACAGAGTGGAAGATATCTTCGATTGGGTTATCCCCGTTTTAATTTGGTTAGGGGTAATCTAGTTCACCCATCCGTCCTGAACAGTATCGGTTTGCATGTTCCGAATAATTATCTGAAACAACGCACACATACATTCTTATATCAACCTATTACATACTACAATACATTGGGTTATCCACGTTCTAATTTGGTTAGGGGTAATCTAGTTCACCCATCCGTCCTGAACAGTATCGGTTTGCATGTTCCGAATAATTATCTGAAACAACGCACACATACATTCTTATATCAACCTATTACATACTACAATACATTGGGTTATCCACGTTCTAATTTGGTTAGGGGTAATCTAGTTCACCCATCCGTCCTGAACAGTATCGGTTTGCATGTTCCGAATAATTATCTGAAACAACGCACACATACATTCTTATATCAACCTATTACATACTACAATACATTGGGTTATCCACGTTCTAATTTGGTTAGGGGTAATCTAGTTCACCCATCCGTCCTGAACAGTATCGGTTTGCATGTTCCGAATAATTATCTGAAACAACGCACACATACATTCTTATATCAACCTATTACATACTACAATACATTGGGTTATCCACGTTCTAATTTGGTTAGGGGTAATCTAGTTCACCCATCCGTCCTGAACAGTATCGGTTTGCATGTTCCGAATAATTATCTGAAACAACGCACACATACATTCTTATATCAACCTATTACATACTACAATACATTGGGTTATCCACGTTCTAATTTGGTTAGGGGTAATCTAGTTCACCCATCCGTCCTGAACAGTATCGGTTTGCATGTTCCGAATAATTATCTGAGACAACGCACACATACATTCTTATATCAACCTATAGTATTACATACTCGTACTACAATACATTGGGTTATCCACGTTGTAATTTGGTTAGGGGTAATCTAGTTCACCCATCCGTCCTGAACAGTATCGGTTTGCATGTTCCGAATAATTATCTGAGACAACGCACACATACATTCTTATATCAACCTATAGTATTACATACTCGTACTACAATACATTGGGTTATCCACGTTGTAATTTGGTTAGGGGTAATCTAGTTCACCCATCCGTCCTGAACAGTATCGGTTTGCATGTTCCGAATAATTATCTGAGACAACGCACACATACATTCTTATATCAACCTATAGTATTACATACTCGTACTACAATACATTGGGTTATCCACGTTGTAATTTGGTTAGGGGTAATCTAGTTCACCCATCCGTCCTGAACAGTATCGGTTTGCATGTTCCGAATAATTATCTGAGACAACGCACACATACATTCTTATATCAACCTATTACATACTACAATACATTGGGCTATCCCCGTTTTAATTTGGTTAGGGGTAATCTAGTTCACCCATCCGTCCTGAACAGTATCGGTTTGCATGTTCCGAATAATTATCTGAGACAACGCACACATACATTCTTATATCAACCTATTACATACTACAATACATTGGGTTATCCACGTTGTAATTTGGTTAGGGGTAATCTAGTTCACCCATCCGTCCTGAACAGTATCGGTTTACATGTTCCGAATAATTATCTGAGACAACGCACACATACATTCTTATATCAACCTATAGTTTTACATACTCGTACTACAATACATTGGGTTATCCACGTTGTAATTTGGTTAGGGGTTCACTCATCCGTCCTGAACAGTATCGGTTTGCATGTTCCGAATAATCTAGTTCACCCATCCGTCCTGAACAGTATTACATACATTCTTATATCAACCTATTACATAGTATCGGTTTGCATGTTCCGAATAATCTAGTTCACCCATCCGTCCCGAACAGTATCGGTTTGCATGTTCCGAATAATCTAGTTCACCCATCCGTCCCGAACAGTATCGGTTTGCATGTTCCGAATAATTATCTGAGACAACGCACACATAGATTCTTATATCAACCTATTACATATCGCCTGTTGAGAATCATAGTGGCGAAACTACAACAAAAAAAATCAAGTTAAGTCTTCCAAATGGCACTAAAATTACTCATTTTTTACGTGCGTAAGTGGCGAAAGTATATTTATACTTTCGCCACTTACGCACGTAAAAAAGGAATCATTTTAGTGCCATTTGGAAGTCTTAACTCGAATTTTTTTTTTGTAGTTTTGCCACTATGATTCTCAACAGACGATATGTCGAACCAGCCTGCTTTTTTTATTTACACTTTTTAACCGTGGGGGTTTTCATATAGACCTTTTTCATGTGTTGCTCAACTCGTTTAGGAAAAGCTCCTAAATTTAGTGTAAAACTTGAAATTATATATTTTTTTCGTAATTTAAATTACTGTTTATTTTTTTTTTGATGTTATTCATATATACATTGTTACTATTATATTATTTTTAACAAGAAAGTATAAATTTCGAATGGTTTTATACATACATTTTTTTTAGTTTATTTTTTAAAAATTTGTTTATTGTACGAATTAAAGAAACTTGTAATGTGCAAAAGCCAGAATATAAACAAATAGAATAAACATAAATACCTACTTTGTTGTTATCAATACATATATATATTTATTGTTATTCTTTATTCTCCATGACATCTTCTCTATCTAAAATAAAATAAGGAATCAAAACATCGATGTCATATGGACACATAATCCCACCAGATGTAGTGATCTGATATGCTCTGCTGTGTTGTGTTCCACTCTGTCAGTATTGGCTGTAACTCGATAGTTGCATCACAATAAACATATCATACTCGTACAGTACCCGGCGGTAAGTAATTACACATCGGGCTTAAGAAAGAGACTGTTGGCTAACTTCGGCTTTGTAGAGCATCGTCTCTGTCATTCATACACGTGTTCCGTCGCGATTTGCTCTTTCTATGGTATGTTAACCTCGACGATTACACGTTAACATACTGCCCAGATAACAAAACTTAAATATATATATTTTTAATTGCTTGTGGTTTTACTTTTTGAAAAAAAAAATGCTCTCAGCGTACGGGTGAAGTTAACATTTCCCTTCCTGTGCTAAAAAAATCCGCCCGTTCCGGTGCTGTGTATTCAATACACATGTAAAAATTAGCGATTTAAATCGCTTAAATTTGAAGTCAAAAGTGATAATAATTGAAATTTTATTGCTGAAAACATGAAAAAAACACCGGACGACGTTCACAAAACGGGCAAAGCGACCACCTCGAACGAAAGCCCGCTGGCTACTGAGCGAGAGAAGCGAGTGAACTGAGATTATATTTCTTGCGTTCCCATATACTGAAGTAGAGAGAGACGTGAATAGCGTCGCTTCCTCACCCATAGCGGTTTTTTAGAATGAATATACCTACGTCACACACTGGCACACGTTTGATTGTATTAGTGAATTTATTCCCGATTTTCACAAAATATCTCTGATGTGGCCGATAAGTGCTAATTATTATTAATATTATTTTTTTCACTCAATGTGTTAATGTATCACGAAGGAATACCTAAAATCTGAACCCAGTATTTATTATATTTATAGAGATATTAAAGTTTTTAGAAGCAATGTGTACTAGTTACACATCACCGGATAGGAAGGGTTAAAGATGTGCCTCGCCGCGCCGGACCGCGCCGCCCCTGCACATGACTCGTGCCAGCCGATAAGGAACGGGCAAACATAAACAGCTCCGCAGATAACTAAACAATGCTCTAATCTAGAAGTGTTATGGTCCGTCTCGGTCATCCGGAACCGAAATCCAAACAGTCTCTGATCTCTCCGGTGCTTACGTCCTACTGTCCCACATGTGCGGGGGTGCTATGTAATAAAAATAATTTATTAATTATTTGTTTAACAAACAATATTTAGAGATAAATTGTCGTCAAGAGCGTTTCCTTTTTATTTATTCGAGACAACAGCAAATTGTGCACACTGATTTCTTTGCCATTGGCGCAATAATTCATGTTGTACAAAGTGTATTTTTTTGACGATTTTATCACATATTGACCACATAGTGACATTGTTAACTGCCTTCACCTATTAGGACCAAAATGTTTCATTTTTAAACCATAAAAGGCCCATAACTTGTAATTTTGGGCACTTTTCAAAAATAAAGAACACCACTAAGTGGTATTATTTATTATTTTGAGGCATAAGAAGTTCAAACTGACATTTTGACATTTTTGAGCCACGAGGATCGCAACTTGTAATGTTGGACCCTTTTATGGTTTAAGGAACACACTGTATAACTTTTTAACACGTTTCAGCTATAAGAACTGCAAAGTAACAATTTTAACCATTTTGGGTCCATAAGAACCACAACACAACATGGGACAACTTGTAGTTATGAACGCTTTTTAGGTATAATGGACACAAAGTAATATTTTAGACACTTTTCACTTTAAGGATCGTTTGACATTTTTTACTCCTGAGGATCATAAATGATAATTTTCCTAAAAAATCACAAAGTGATATTTTTGACTTTTTGAACCACGAGAAGCAAACATTGATTGAAAACCTTGAGACCGGTAAGATCATGCCATTATCTTAAGTGAATAAAACAGTGTTTTATTAAACAAATTACAATATGTTAATAGATATTGTAACATTAAAAAATAATTTATATCGTAATATATGATACGGTTATTAAAACAATGTATCATTAATTTTAAGTGTTTTTACCACATAAAGGGGATTCCAATAAGCGATAACACGAGCTCTTAAGTACCTAATCAAATCCTCTTCAAAACTATCTGAAGCGCCACGCCACGCCACGCCACACCATATTTGTCCACGTGTACATCCAAGTTGTTTTCCCCTTCCACATCAGTCTTGTTATTCATGAATACAATGTGCCAATTATTATATTTCTCGTTCCACTATGTGTATGTATGTCCGGTGTCTGCAGTTTATTTTGCATGAAAACTTGCTGGAATTATTTTAGCTCACAAATAATATGTGTTCACCACCTTGACGTATGGCAGTAAACTTGGACATTTTCGAGATTACTCGGACAATTAAGTATTACTCATATGATATAATGCTTAAAAATATACATTAAGACTTAAAAAAATAAAGATTGTTATTCCGTGGTCATATTTAGTTTTTAAAGCATTCCCTTAATTCTAGGACTGAAAGGACTCATTCTAAGCAAACGCACAGTCATTAATAACACTTCGTGTTTCATTCGATAAGTGACTGAATGTAATTACATAATACAAGGAATATTAGTTATGCATATTTAAATTACACGCTTCATTTCTGATGTCCATCTTGACGTATGGAAGCGAAGCTTGGACTTGGCAGAACAAAGATAAATTAATAATGTGATGATGTGTGAACTTAGAAAAATGATTGAAGTCTCAATATGTAAAAAAAGGCGATACAAATATTTAAGAAAAGAATGCAAAGATAAAATAGATATTTAAAGTAAGACGAAGAAAGGAACTTTAAGATGGTTTAGATGTGTGAAGATAATGAATGAATAAGTGGACGAGATTTTGAAAAAAGGTAAAGTGGGAAGTATAAATAATAATAGATTGTTCATGACGGGATGTATGAATGAGGAGGAAGCAAACGTTTTTTATTTCATTTTAAAGTACTTTGCACATTACACGTTTCCATAATTCGTGCAATGAACAAACACAGCAGGTCCAAAAAACATGTAGGTATAAAACAATTCACTATTTTAGATATTTGATAAAATTTACAGTAAAAAATTAATATGAACAACATTTAATCCAAATATTATGTGTTATAAATAACATAAAAATAAAATTATTTAAAGGATTGTGTATTTTGATAGAAAACTTTAAAAATTTGTTTTCTCTGTCTACTCTGCAAGTGACGCGGCTTGATGATATTTATGTATGTATATAACAATATTCATTTTAATAAAAATTTGTAGTCTAAGTGTCTATTCTCAAGTGATTGTTCATTCCTAGTATCGTAATCTCATGCTAAAGCGATTCTTATCTGGTTTTTATCTGAATTAAAAATGTGTCATGAATTTTATTTATTTACTATCTGAAAAGCCCATCCTTGGAAAGGCTTTTCAAGCAGTTTGTTATATAATTCGCTAAATAACAATAAATGCACTCTTATTTGTTTTGTAAAAAAGTTCATAACAAATATTGAGTTTAAAAAATAATCTACCTAATTTAATATAGCAAGTACTTGCACATGTGTAAAATTTCAATTGCCAACTCGTTTTACTGTACTTCGATAGCATGTGTTTCAAAATTAAAATACTCACGTTACGCAGTAAGCTTCTGCGTATGATTTGTTTCATTTTCCCTTCACGGTCACAGTATGTTTTGTTTCATTGTCGACTTTATTGCATTAAACAAATTATAAAATAGATTTCGCTGTTACGAGTACAGTTCCTTAAGAACAATCAGCTATAAAATAAGCGTGTATGCCAAACGCAACCGATACAAAATTCAACAATTTTTTTTAATCAAAACAAAAAAGGTCTTGGATAAAAAATAAAACATACACTTAATCGTGTTGACGACTTTCATGATCTAGTGCAGGGTTCGGCAGACTATCTAGTGAGAAGAACCAAATATTAAGTAAACAGAATATAAACATTTTCATAGAGCCGCTACATACATTTTTACTGTAGCTATGTACGAGTACATTTTAATGACGAAAAAAAAACGAGATAAAATCAATAATTTTATTTATAACTCAAATTCACAATACAATCGTTGGCGTATTTTCAAGATTTGTTTCTACAGCATATGCAATACCTTCTCCACGAGTTTGTCCCTTGAGTGGCGGCAGTCCCAGAAGTTGTTCTTTGGGACCATTTGCCGACATATATCGCACAAAGAGTAGATTTTTATTCTATAGCATTCGCAATACCTTCTCCACGAGTTTGTCCCTTGAGTGGCGGCAGTCCTAGAAGTTCATCTTTTGGACCATGTGCCGACATACTCGTATATCGCACAAAGAGTATATTTTTTTCTACAGCATTCGCAATACCTTCTCCACGAGTTTGTCCCTTGAGTGGCGGCAGTCCCAGAAGTTCTTCTTTGGGACCATGTGCCGACATATATCGCACAAAGAGTAGATTTTTTTCTACAGCATTCGCAATACCTTCTCCACGAGTTTGTCCCTTGAGTGGCGGCAGTCCCAGAAGTTCTTCTTTGGGACCATGTGCCGACATACTCGTATATCGCACAAAGAGTAGATTTTTTTCTACAGCATTCGCAATACCTTCTCCACGAGTTTGTCCCTTGAGTGGCGGCAGTCCCAGAAGTTTTTCTTTGGGATATTGTGCCGACATATATCGCACAAAGAGTGATACTTGTGCTGTATCACTTATGTCACATGACTCATCGATTGCAATTGATATTGCAGATGTCAGCTTAATATATTCGATTCTGTTACATTCGAAGACATTTTGGCAGTTCTGGTGCGAACACGCAGGTAGAGAATATGCATTGCGATTGTGCCGTTTGTATTCGGTCGGCGGCCGTTTTCATGCTCTTCTGATGAGGCTGCGGAGTGGAGGTGAAGCTAGAGTTGAAGAGTCGAAAATTCCTATGAAAAGAGTCGCATGCGGCTCGCGAGCCGCGGTTTGTCGACCCCTGACCTAGTGGGTAAAACACCTGTCTTATAAACCGGGGGTTGCGGGTTCGATTCCAGTTGGAACCCAAGTAATTTTAAAAGGATTCCAGCCTGGATTTTACTGAAGACGATCTTAAGCATATTTCTGGTTGATTAGAAAAGATTTAAACATTTGGCATTTACTACACTTTCGTTGTATAGAGTACACCATCACGTTGTACTGTATACAACACCATCACGTTGTATTCTATACAACGAAAGTGTAATAAAATTAACATCCCGTGTAAGTTGAACATCTCGCACCATATTGTTTTATTGTATTCATATATCGTTGCATACAGTTCAACCTGACGAGTTTATTATCATGAGCTAGTCACCAAACAACCAGGAAGAAACCGATCTCTGCAACTAAGGTGGTACGACGTTTGTCTTCCGATCCGGAACTCCAGACTGAAACCTTTTTTTTAAATAAATTATTATCAACGGGAATGAAACCCGCAACCCTCGGGCTGGTAATGGAAGGAACTAGGCCACGGATATCGTCTTTAATCAATGGACTAAAAACTAGAAATGATTGAAAGATAATTTTTTTTAGATCAAACAAATTGGTGAATAATTAATTAGTTACGTGTTTATTTGCACAGATAATTCGTACGTAGTAAAGTTCAATTTTTGTTATCGTTTAATTTTTATGGCACCTTTTAATTTGTACATCGATGACGCATAATAATCGCTGGTAACCGTACCTCTCCAAGTGATGAATATCTCGTTCGGAGTCTCGGTCCAATGGTAGGACGCCTTACTCCTTCATCGGATAACTGCTGACTGTTACGATATTTGATTGGATATTTGGGTTCTTTTGAGGAAACGGGGAAGGATAGTTTTTTGAATTTTTGATGAATGATTATGAGAAATAATAAAAACGTTAAATACTTATGTAGGGAATACCCACGTCCCTAAATATTGTCAACATGCAGGGTCAACGACCGATGAATCAACCTCTGGATATGTACAAATGTCACATACCAGAACGTCAATACTGTTTACACGAAAATAATATTTACATCGCATTCCACGGTAGAAAGAGAACATATCACGCCGTCTCGCCGTTTCGACTATAAATATTCTACCCACTGTATTATCCGCAGCGTCTGCGACCACCTCAGCACGCGCAGGAGTGAGATCGAGATATACCGCGGACGCATTCACGCGCCCCGTTCTGAAATTCTATATATACCTACTTATCGATGAATATTCAACATGAACAAATTCGCGGCACAAATAAAATAGCACCAATAGTAGAGAAAGCCCAGGAAGCATAAATATACTGGTATGGGGATATGAATTGGTTATATGAAGGGTCTACGCTAAAGACAGCCACGAATTGGGAACGTCCTAATAGACGCAGAGAGAGAGAGAGAGAGAGAGAGAGAGAGAGAGAGAGAGAGATTGTCGAGACAGAGAAAGTTGGAGGAAGAAGGTCCAAGCAGCCGACCCCAAATGGATAGGATAAGGGGAAAGACAAAAGGAAGAAGAAAGTATAAAAGTCTTATTTAAGCAGATTTACCTAGCGGCGAAATCTTCTATTGGTAATGGATGAACAGAAATATTCTCTAGACTTATGAATCTGTGCCGAGTTTGTCTGAATGTTCTTTCTGTCTTATGACCACCTGACTGAACCTAGATTCAGTAAGCGCATTTAGAAATGTCGAACGGACTGCAAGCGGTGCCAGTACCAAGTCTAAAAAGGGTTCAAAACGATAAATTTGTATAATATTGTAAAAAAGTCAGTTAAGGGTGATTTGACCTTTAATTTCGAAGTCAAAAATTTATTTCCAAAGTTCTGCTTAATGTATTATCCTAAAAATACAAGTTACTCGTACTTTATCTATATTTGTAACTTCCAAGGAAACAACATTAAGACGCACTTCTCGCTATCTCGAGCCCCGCCCGCCATTACACTGTGATATACGAGTACTATCGCAGTGCAGTGTCAATATTGTGTATGTCGTATGTCATCTATCGGCACGCACCACACAATACACAACATTGCTGTGGAATGCGATAGATACTGCTATAATGACACACAGAATAGTGACAAGTTTTGATGGCTCTGTTCAGAAACTAGTCTTGGCTGCATAATTGGTTATTGATACTTCATTGTACAAGTATAATCGGAGCAGAACAATACACAACCCTTGGGATAAGTAAGTTACGTATTAAAATTGATGATAAGTTTGCTTGACGAAGAACATGACAGGAACACTCTGGAATCAGTTACAAACCAATATAAGACTCGCTCCGTCCTTGGCATGCTTTAAAAAGCGACTGAAAAAACTCTTAATTTCTAGTCAGTAAAATAACGCGTTTCTTCTCCGTTCCTCTCCACCATCCCTGCCTTTTCCTTTGATTGATTTTCCGTCTTTGTGGGGTTTGTGGGCATATGCTCACGTATGTGTTTATGGATTTCGTGGGAATGGATAGTTACTTGAATGATTTATGCGACCATCTAACTTGCTTCATTTACTTTTGTCTGATTGGCTGGAAGAGATTGCCGCCTAGCAACAAGCCCACCAGATTGTATTTATCGAATTAGTGGAATTCTTTAGAGTTTATTATTGTCAGCAGTTTCTTCCAAAGAATAATAACAAGACCATCACGAACTGTCTACAGAGGATCACTAACTCCGTGGCCCTGTTAGTAAAACGTGTGTCTTCCAGCTAAATTACTTAAGAAATATATTCGTCCGGATCTCTTTAGACCACTCTAACATCTTTCTGGTTGATTGTGAGAAATTGCCACATCGCAATATGCCCACCAAGCTGTTATTTATAAAACGAAAGTATTACCGTATTTTACGGACTATAAGACGCTACGGACTATAAGACACTACGGACTATAAGACGCACCTTAATTTTTAGTCAATTTAAAAAAAAAACATTTTTATACCATTTTTATTACTATATTAGATTGCAAAGCCAGACTAAAAAAAAATCTTAGTTTATAAAACCGAACTGACCTATAAAATCCCTGAAAATCGTCATCTGAACTTTGTTCTTCTTCTTCCTCTTCATCATCATCGTTGTCCTCTTCATATATAAGATGGTCTTCACTGCCATCGAGAGCGTTACTTATGCCGCACTTCTTGAAAGATTTAACAATAATATCTTCTCTCACTCTAGACCACGACTGTTTTATCCACTGACACACTTGTTTGATTATAGGTCATTTTAAAGCTCCCTTTGGCGTGAATTCATGTTGGGTTTCATCCATCATCTGCCAGTTGAATCCAATGTTGCCAGATAAAGATAGGTTTCCCGAGGCATCGAATATATGGACATTTTTAAGACTGCCAGGAATTTGAAATCAAACACTGGACATTTTTATATTAATTTCGAGTATAAGACGCACCTGAATTTTGGAGGCAATTTTTTGAAGAAAAAAGTGCGTCTTATAGTCCGTAAAATACGGTATACAACACTTTGAAGAACTTTCATTAGCAGTATAGCAGTAGGTAATGATATTGTAAAAGAAGGAAATGTAAACCGTAAAAAAATCGAATATGGAGTGAAACGTAGACCTGGAAAAGGTGAGAGGAGTCGAATTAATGCTGTAGACAAACGTGTATTGAGAAGACAACATGGAGTGACAATGTATGACAGAATACGGAACGAAGTGGTAAAAGATGAATATAAAAGGGTGATATATTAAGGAGGTATTCTACTCTAGAGGCGTGAATTTGAGGCGTTTTGTCCGACTAAATAAAAAAAATAAAAAAATATTTTTTGTAGCATTTTTTACAGTTTCTTTATTGATGACTTGAGAAAATGCAAAAAAAAGATTTTTTTTTTAAATTCAAGATGTCAGCTATATTTTGTAAAAAAAACCCTTTCGTAAATTTGAAACAAAAATCTTACACAGTTTCTTGATAAAAAATAATGTCATTATTATTGGTACCAAAGAAAAAAAAATCGTAAAATGGCGTTCATTTTTTACCCGTTTTTCAATTTTTTTAAAACAGTAAAAAAAATTGTTTTGAATTTTTCAAGGTAAGAACGATATAAAAAAATGTATTTAAGTTTTATACAAAATTTTAAGATAATCGGTTGGATAAAACTTGAGATTTTATGTCGACCAGGTCGAAATAACTAGTTTCGAGAAAAACGAGTTTAAAGTGTTGAGATTATTGTCCGAGTCATTCCGGTGCGGCGTAATTGCTGCCTCATTTATAGCTATAACTTAGTAAATATTGAGAATTTTAACATTTCTTTTTTAGAACATATTCTTAGAAGTCTAAACTTTAAGAATATGCAAAAAACGTTTTTTTCAAATTTCTAGAGTAGAAATACCCCCTTTAGAAAGATGAATAAGGGTGCATCGAGACAGTTTGTGGAACTAATAAATGAAGAAAGACTAAGAAAATATATTGCAAATATGAGTGGGAGGCGTGTGAGAGGAAGAGGAAGAAAAGTATGGTTGGATCAAATTAATGATAGTCTGAAAGAAGGGAATGTAGACGTTGTATGGAAATAGACGACACTAATAAGGATGTGTGTCGAAATAGAAAGGTCTGACGCTCAGTCCTCTCTGCCTACCCCGACAGAGAGATGGCGTGATAATATGTATGTGTATGTAAAACTAATATGCAGAATTTACCTTTATAAATTAATCAGAATCATTTTCCTTGCTACCCATGAACACCATGTGCTCCACAAAGTGAGTCAAGCCTTGGATGTTCGGTGGAAAACTTTGAAAATAAAACGAAACGTAGAAAATAAAAAATTGCAGAAATGATATGAGAAGGTGTATTAATGTGGTATAGACTGAGGATGTGTGTCGAGATATGAAAGTCTGGAGATGTACCCACTCTGCCTACCCCAACAGGAAATGCTGTGCATGTATTAGTACCAACAGGAATCAAACCCGTAACGAATGAGTCTGAAGACAGACATCGTAACTACTAGGTCACAGAGGTCGTATTTTCATTTTTTTCCTTTCCTTTCTCAGCCTTCAACCATAGTTCATGTTTTTCTTTACTTTTTTACTCGTATATGTATGCGAATATCCAATATGTTGAGCGAATAAATTGTCATACTAATAACTTTTTTGCGGATTTTTTTTTGGTGAGTGAGTTTATGATCAATATTTTACATTAAAAAAGTAATAAAAATGTGGAAGAAAATATTATACAATTAACTAAAAAAAGTCTTGAAATAAATAACCAAGAAATTCCGGTGTCACTCTTCAAATTTTTCTTTCCTGCCACACGAATAATCTCTCCGAAATGGGCCAGCCGATGACTGTTTTCCTTCCACAAATGTAATATTCCGTTACAACCGTTTAACTGCCGGTTCATGAGCGGGCATGCCGGTAAACGGTAACCGGTGACCGGTTTACCGGTTGCGTGACGATTATACAAGAATTCCACAATCACTCAAACAATATTCCACAGTTCGCGATTCATATGTTGGCTAGATATTTCTATTCCACGTGGTTCTGGATTCACCGAGTTATTTATTATTCGATTTTTATTGAGAAGGGAAAAGGTTTTAATGATTTTTTGTAATATATGATATTCACAATGTACAATATTTGATAACCGATATATTAGCTAAAACTGGTTTCCATACTTCTGATAGACATACACATAATGTTTTTTCAATTCAAATGTGTCAATTCCAATTTACTAACGACATTTATACATTGAAAATTCTTAAATCGTGAGAATGAAGCAATTGACTAACTCCTAGTCAGGTTTGTTGGATATTTTTTATACAGGTGTTATTTAGTTTAGGAGGGTTCTTTTTTGGCATTTCATCTTAACTCCTAAATGAGACACTGATTATTTAATTCTATCTTAAGTTTTTTTTTTGTAATTTGCCTTATAATTTCGTATTCTCGTTGCCCTTTATAGACATTTTAATTTATCCTTCTCAAGTCAAGTATTGTTGATTGAATTTAATTAAGTACGAGTATATATAGTACGAGTATATTGAATTGGTATTTTCATGAATTTTGTAAATATTGTCAGTAGGTAATAATAACTATGCTGCAGTCTAGGACATATTTGGTGACAGTCTTAATGCCTGTAAAAGTTGTCAGTAGGTAATAATAACTATGCTACAGTCTCGGGCATATTTGGTGACAGTTTTAATGCCTGTAAATGTTGTCAGTAGGTAATAATAACTATGCTACAGTCTAGGACATATTTGGTGACAGTTTTAATGCCTGTAAATGTTGTCAGTAGGTAATAATAACTATGCTACAGTCTAGGACATATTTGGTGACAGTCTTAATGCTTATAAAAGTTCTTTAAGGACACGTTTTTGTTTATTTGAAACATAAATATAACGCTACAGTGTGACACTCAATAGGAGTATATTTTTTTTCATTTCGTTGCCTTTTTTATCTCAAACTTTCCGACATCTCTAAAAATATGTCGAAGTTTCGATGAGCTTATTTGAATGAGCGTATTTCGATGAGCGTATTTGTATTGGAGTGAATGAATAATACGTTTATATTTTTGTTCTTATTTTTTCAGATTGTATATTTGGCCCTTGGATCTTCGAGCCTTGGCTTGTCCTATGTTTGTTATTTATATATGTATGTATGTATGTATGGTAGATAGTATTGTTCATGTTAATGTTTATTAATGTGTTTTTCAGAAAAGTAGATTTTTTATTTCTACGCAATTCTAATTTAAATATTACAATTGTAACTGTTATATTTTTAATGATAAAAAAATGACCGTGCATTTATATAAAATAAAAAAATGTATTAGTAATAACCGGTTGACAAGAAGACTGTTATTCTTTAACAAAGTCTCAACTCAAAAAAGGTCACCAGTTGACACTCTCTATTGTTTTAAGTAAAATATTACGGGGCTTTTGATTTCCGTCCTTTTTGTCATAAGGAAAGTAATTAACTATAAATTGGAATTCTTTTGATCGGAAGGTAGACGTGAGCTGCATTGATTGTGGATCGGCTTAGAACTTACTCGTCGGTTTTGGAGCGATTCCATTGACACGGACTGACCCTAGCCCGTGGAACATTCCACTCTTTATGCCCACCGTCCTTGGCATCATTTCTCTTCTCTGCCGGGCTTTACCTGCCGGTTCGTGTACTCCGAGTACTTTAATCGTCAAGTCGCGGAAATTTTCCAAAATATAATAAAAATATAAGATATAATATATATTTATATCACAATCTATATTATAAAGTAAAATGGGAAAGTAGAATGGAAAAGACTCTTCGAGATTTTGAAGAGAATTGATATCAAATACAGAGATAGACGTATAATCCAGGCGCTATACAAGAATGAGGCCGCTATAATCAGATGTGACGAGGACACAAAGGAAGCCAATATAAGACAAGGGATAAGGCAGGGATGCTCTCTGTCACCTGTTCTTTTTTTAACGCCTATATACAGAGCGCGATTGACGACTTGAGAGAGAGAATGAGTTACAGAGAAGGTGTAAAGATACACGGGCAAAAGGTGGATATGATAAGGTTCGCTGACGATATTGCTATGGTTGCTGAAAGTGAAGAGGAACTACAAGAGGCCTTAACAACTATGGAAAGCATTCTTCAAAATAACTACAGTATGAAGATAAATAAAGACAAAACAAAGCTGCTGACTGTAGGCCGAGTGCAACACCAGATGAGAATAGTGATGTCGGGTAAACCACTAAAGAGCACCGAGGAGTTTGTCTACCTCGGGAGCAAAATAACATGGGACGGTCGGTCCAAGAGCGAGGTCGACAGCCGTATACATCAGGATAGACTTGCATTTAATAAAAGGTCGAAAATAATAGAATCAAATAATATAGACCTAAAACTGAGAATACTCCTCATCAAGACCTATGTATGGAGTATCTTGATGTACGGCTGCGAGACATGGTGCCTATCCGAAAGAGATAGACGAAGACTAGAGGCTTTTGAGATGTGGTCCTATAGAACAGTGCTCCGCAACCGGTGTGCCGTGGCACACTGGTGTGCCGTGAGCCGGATACAGGTGTGCCGCGGTCAAATTCAATGTACGAGTATTTGACATTTTACAATTTTTCATTATGTATTTAATACACAATAACTTGTGCCAACTGTTGAAAACTGCGTAGTGTGCTTTGTACACACCATGGCCGCACCAAATTAGTCATAGACAAAAAAAAATGACCCTTATGCGCGTCGCTGAAGACTCATGCCTAATTTAATACCTATATATTTTAGCTTTTGGTGTGCCACGGAATTCTAGGAAGAATTTTGGTGTGTCGTAGGTGAGAAAAGGTTGCAGAGCACTGCTATAGAAGACTATTAGGAATTTCCTGGAGAGACCGCATCACAAATGAAGAGGTTCTCCAACGAATCGAAGGAGGAAGGCACCTGCTCAGGATCCTGTCCGAAAGGCGTGCAAGATGGATCGGTCATATAATACGACAAGAGGGCCTCTCGCATGCCATAATGGAGGGTATGACCGAGGGGACAAACTCTAGGGGACGCCCGCGCCGAGAGTACCTGGAGGACCTGTTGGTGGACGTGCGCTGCTCAACATATACAGATTTAAAAAGAGCCGCACAGGACAGGGAGGAATGGAGGAGAAGAGTTGAAATTGCTGCAAACCAGTCTTAGGACTGCAACCACGGAGGAGATTATAAAGCATGCTTTGTAATCTTTGTCAGCTTCACTAGGCTATTTGACTATGTTCCACTTGCAAACGTAACGACCATGTTGAAAAATTTATGATACGAGGCATATACGCTTCTTAAAATATAAATTGTATGTAAAACGATCTAAGAGTAAAACAAGTCCAAAGTAAATCCACTAGGAATCGAACCTGGAGTGGCCGCTTACTTAGGGTGACCGTATGTTAACCTGTAGACCACTGCCACCGACAATATGATAGGAACTACTCGTAAGAGAAAGTGGTCTTACTCTTCTAACCCAAATCGGTCTCCCCATTTTGATGTTTCTCTATTAAACGGCAGGTCATAACCTGTCATGGCTGAATCATTTTTGCACAAGAACTCGGACCGAGGAAATGCGAATTTCTTACGGCCAGCCCAGGTCCTATTCGTGTCGCAAATGTCAAATATATTTAGGAAATTCGTGTTTCATGTTTCACGAGTGTAATATACCTTTAGTAAGAACACTTAGGTTGTGTTTCTTTATTTGTAAAAGAAACGATACAGTGTATAAACCAGTGTTGTGTAAAGTGTGTTGTGTTTCTTTATTTATAAAATAAACGATACAGTGTATAAACCAGTGTTGCGTTTCTTTATTTATAAAAGGGACGATACAGTATATAAACCAGTCATGTGTAGAGTGTGTTTTGTTTCTTTATTTATAAAATAAACGATACAGTGTATAAACCAGTGTTGTGTAAAGTGTGTTGTGTTTCTTTATTTATAAAAGAAACGATACAGTGTATAAACCAGTGTTATGTTCTAGTGTGCTGTGTTTCTTTATTTATAAAATAAACGATACAGTGTATAAACCAGTGTTGTGTAAAGTGTGCTGTGTTTCTTTATTTAAAAAATAAACGATACATTGTATAAACCAGTGGTGTGTGAAGTGTGTTGCGTTTCTTTATTTATAAAAGAAACGATACAGTGTATAAACCAGTGTTGTGTGAAGTGTGTTGTATTCCTTAATTTATAAAAGAAACGATACAGTGTATAAACCAATGTCGTGTAAAGAGTGTTGTGTTTCTTTATTTATAAAAAAAACTATACAGTGTATAAATCAGTGTTGTGTGAAACGTGTTGATATAATACAATCTTAAAACTCAATAAATTATTATTAAATATATTTAACAATATTATTTTGGCGTTATTTACTCTCTGATGTCGTTTAAGTGTAAAGCAAAGCGAATCTTGAAAAAAAATTATAAAGCGAAGATACCACCACGCCGCTTCCCTGCCGAGGTAGACAGAGAAGACAGAGTGACAGATTTTCCTATCCCGACACACATCCTTTACCTCTTCTCATTCAGATTCTACGATTTCTCTTCATTCTTACCTTCAAAATATATACTTGATCCAACCATACTGTCCTTGGCCTTTTTCTGCAACACCTTCCACTCATATTTGCAATGTGTATTTGTTTGTTAATTTTTATTTATTCATTCTTTCCACCTTCCAAAACCATCTCAACTCTCTCTTCTTCATCTTACTTAACACATCATCATTAAGTTCACATTCATTCCTTATCACTTCATTCCGTATTCTGTCATACATTATCACCCTACAGCATTTATTCGGCTCTTTTCAGACTTTTTCAACGTTCATGTATCACTTTCATACACCGTCGTTGCTGGGTCTCATAGTCAAAGATCTCCTCCCCATTCCAACGTCAATTTAGTTGGACAAGGAAGCTGAGCCGTTGTTTTTTTAAGTGAATAAGCCGTTGTACACCAGCAAACTCACCGGCCACGCCGCTTTACCTGCATCCGATGGCACACCTGAAGTGAGACGATCAAAACACACCGTCATGTTATTTTTATTGCTCTTTTGAGGGAACAGATATGACTGTAGTCATAGGTATTCTTATACCCCCGAATGCTAAGCTGTAAATGTGCCTATGTCATTCGAGTGAAGTAGCACATCGCGGGGTTCGAACCGTAGACCTTCCGCACAGTAGTCCAGTGCGTTACCGCACGGCCATGCACCTTACTCTTACACATATGTAAATACTAAAATACTGCTGTGGACTATCATCTTAGTAGATATTGATATTGTCCTGGTCCAGTGTATATTTGTTTAAAAAGAACACTTATGGTACTGGAAATTATTCAAGATTTTAACACAAAACATATAAATAAATAATAAATTAATAAATATAGGTTTATTGATAGTGACATAGTATGTACAGAGTCACTTCAAGAACACATAAATTGCAGAGAGTACATTTAAGACAGAAGCTATCAAAAGGTCTGGGCTCATCTAATAACATCCCCCCGGCCAAGATACACCCCACCAATATAGGGGTGTATCTTGGCCGGGGGGACGATATAATTTATATACGTAATTATACCATGGATAAAAATTTAATTACCAATGGTCGTATTATTTTCAGTTCCACTATGTCAGCAGATCAGTGTAAATATTATTAATTATATAAAATATATGGAAAACAATAAAACACTCATTCCTCAGTCAATTCAGCCACCATCCTCCAAAACCCTGACAGTCAATTCAGCCACGATCCTCCTAAACCCTGACAGTCATTTCAGCAACCATCCTCCTAAGCCCTGACAGTCATTTCAGCCACCATCCTCCTAAGCCCTGATAATCAATTCAGCCACCATCACCCTAAAACTTGACAGTGTTGAACTAAATATGTCCATATTCGAATCAACTACCGAGTTGTACTCTTGGCACATTCTTACTACTGAGTTATAGAAGCCGATGTTTCTTTTAAATATAGTTACACCTAACAAAGCAGATATTCTAAGAAAGCGAGAGGGTACACTTAAACCAACACGTTCCAGAGTCGCCGGTGAGTTGACAAGACCATTACAGACTTTATAAAGATATACAAGATGAAAAGTGCGTCTACGAGCCCCAACGGCTTAAAGATCTAAAAAGACAATCTTTCACTGTATGGCCCAAAACCACTTAGCCCCCCCTTACTATGAGACAGATACCTCAAGAATAGCCGCTATGATATACAGCCTCAACTAAACTAATGTACGACCCATAGGTCTACTCGTATATTAAAGAGGCATACTGCAATTGGTTTTTTACAAATGACTTATACAAAATCATCAATGATAACAAATTCTTAACTGGTCTTGTGATTCTTATAAAAATAAAATATAAGTCATATGCATTAATTCCTCCCTGCAGCATTACAGGGTGGGTCATGGTCGGGTGCAGTGCCTGTTGCATGCGCCCTGCGCCAGGTGGGCAAAGCGGCCGACCCTGCCCCTAATTGCAGCCTCCCCACACACCATAACATATTATGCCGCAGTTTTCTCTGATTGAGTGTACCACTTATGTCTAAATTTTCCATTTATTTTTCCTTCCCTTAGGAAAGGTTATTAATTATTTATTTATCAGGGGTCCTCGGTAAAACGCTTGTACCTGCCGGGGGTTTTAGGGGTTGATTTTGTCAGCGCCGTTCCCATATCACTTTTTTTTATTGTAAATTTATTTTCATCATAAAATAATAATAAGTAATTATTATTATTTTATTATTATTTTTATTATTATCTATTATTATTATTATTGTTATTACACATGACAAGAAATATACATAATTTGTGAAAAAACAACAAGTAATTTAATTTGGACATACAATTTAAATGGATCTGGTTTGTTGCCTTTCATTTGTCGTATCACCAGTAAACTAAGCTTTTGCTTGTATCTCACTGAATATATTTAGCATGAAAAAATAAATCGATACTTCTTTCCGATTTTTGATTACACAAAAACAAAACCCCGTTGCACGTTCTCATCAACCTGACAAACAGTGACACTCAATTACAACTGCAAACATCATACGAAATTAAACTCCTCACCTAAAGACCAAAAATATTCATCCCACAATATACCGCACACAATCATAAGAATAAAAATAAAAAACGAAAAAATACAGAAACACAAAAACAACAAAATTTAAAACAACAAGAAATCCACACTCACGAGCCCACACAAATCTTTTCCACACGTCATTCATCCTGAAAGCCCAACTACTCAAAATCCTATCACAATAACAACCACGCTCCGATCGACTGTCTAAATGGTTTTCCTGCCTTTACCTATATTGAATTCGGCACGCCATTGTATGTCATGGGAGCCAAATAAGCATATTGCCTTTAGGCAAAATTATTTGTCTATATTTAGTTCCAGCACTAAGTAACTATTTTAAAGTTGCTGCTTGAAGCACGCTATTAAAATAAAGATGGAAAATATATTTTATAGTATTAATATTATCGACATGTTCATTATGTACATTCTCAAGTTATTCTAACCCCGATGACTCAATTACTGTGGCCAAAAACATAAATGTGTCTCGGTTACGCTTTTCTTAAAGTCTTTACAACAATTATCAAAGATTTCGGCTTTAACCTTGTGGAACTCCATATTAGAATATTGAAAGATCAATTGTAGGCAGTGTCTTAGTGCACTAATTACATTAATCCCCGCTACACAATTATAGGTATACTGCCTTAGTCCACTAATTACATTAATCCCCGCTACACAATTATAGGTACTGCCTTATTCCACTAATTGCATTAATCCCCACTACACGATTTCTACCTCCTATTCTACCAGCCAATCGTCAATAGAAGATAGTCGGGATAGGAGGTAGAAACATGTGTAACGGAGATTATTATTAATTTGTGGAATAGCAAAGTAATTTACTGTTTAAGTCTTAATTAATGTTTAGAATATTTAGAACAGAACCATTCTAACGAATAAATAAAATTTTGTTTTTTGTTTTATCAAACACTGTTTATTCCACTTTATGTAACGGTATAACCCTTCCTACCCACCGGTTTCAAGGTTTTCATAAGTTTAAAATACATACATTTTATTTTTACTTAAATATTGTTCGGATTAAAAGGAAAATCTTTTGTAGAAAACGCAATGGTGAAGCCTTTAAAACTTCCTCATTAGTATTATTTTATTTTTCAGACCTTGACTCAAATTCCCTCACGCAAATTAGATCTACTATGTATTCGACCGAGTATGTACGAGTATGTACTCGTGACATTCTTTTAACCTTAGGAAATTTCACTTTTTTAAAAAAAAATTGTCGCTACATGTATTATCTGTTTTATTGATTAAGTATCACATTTGATGTTAAAGAGGGATTCGTGGACGTGGAAAAGGACGAGGAAGACCCTCCGTGGCCTTAGTAAGACGCATATCTTCCAGTCCGGAGGTTGCGAGGCAGATTCCTGTTGGCACCCAATTTTATTAAAGATGGTTACAATCTGGTTTAACCCTTCCTCCCCTGTGATGTGTAACTAGTACACATTGCTTCTAAACACTTTAATATCTCTACAAATATAATAAATACTGGGTTCAGATTTTAGGCATTCCTCTGTAATACATTTATGCATTGAATGAAAAAATAATATTAATAATAATTAGCACTTATCGGCCACATCAGAGATATTTTGTGAAAATCGGGAATAAATTCACCAATACAGTCAAACGTGTTCCAGTGTGTGACGTAGGTATATTCATTCTAAAAACCACTATGAACGAGGAGTAACGCTATTGACGTCTCACTCTCACTCTACTTTGGTATATGGGAACGCAAGAAATAGAATCTCAGTTCACAGTTGTTTCTTCCTTCGAGGTATAACATACACAGTGCTAGTGTTCCGAGTTCCATCTCACTAGCTAATGGGCTTAATACGAGGTGGTTTCTGTGTCCGTTTTGTGAACGTCGGCAAATGTTTTTTTTTCATATTTTCAGCAATTAAATTTCAACTATTATCATTTTTGACTTCAAATTTAAGCGATTAGCTATGAATATTCTTATTTTTTTTATTTTAAATCGCCCATTTTTACATGTGTATTGAATACACAACACTGGAACGCGTGATTTTTTTTAACACCGGAAGGGAAAGGTTGACTTAACGTCATAATTTAATACCACAAAGGTTTCAGTTTTTTTAGCGAAATGCCTAAAAGTATTAAAGAAATCTAGGGGATCCGAACTTTTAATTGTGTACGTGTTTTATATATTAAGGGTAGATTTAAGTAAGAGAAAATATATATTATGTGTAAACGTTATGTTAAACGACAGTTGAAAGTCAATTAGGTTGAATTTAGCGCATATTTATATTTTGAACAAAATATTTACATAAACAATAACAAATAAAGTAGAATAAACAACTTTGACGCAAGATGATAAATCTAATCGCGTTTGTTTAGAAAACCCGAGTAGTTTTTAAAAACCCTTGTTTCTAGTCAGTGGGGACGCTTAGTGCCTTAGTTCAACGATTCCCAAAGTGTGTGATTCTGCCCCCTAGAACAGTGGTCTACAAACTTTTTTGATCGCGTATCCTTAAGTCCGAAGAAAAGTATAGCGCGAACCCCTGAATATATGTAGGGGTTCGCATTATATTTTTTTATATACGAGTATGTTATATATAATATAAACATACGTAAAAATGTCATGGATTGACAGTCTTAAATAAAATAATGTTCATTTCTTGTCCATTTGATGTTTATGATCGTGTATTTTAAAAATAAAAAATAGTATTTGTTCATCTTGAATACGTTTTCTTATTTTTTTATCACTTGGCGTACCCCGATGTATCGACTCGCGTATCCACTTCGGAGACCACTGCCCTAGAAGACGCTTAGAGTAAGCACCAAGTGGTATAAAAAGCGGTAGAAATTGTGAAGTTTAACAACGTCCCCGCCAATCTGAACACCCCTAACTGCAAATGACCCCGTCACTCTGAACGCCGCCCCCCCGTACTCTACACCGACACCGACACCTCCACCAGTAGACGACAGCGTTCCTCCATAGGCAATCGCGTATCTCCCATAGTTATCATATATACTCGTATGTATTAATATTTTTTTAAAAGTCACACACGTTTCCCCACATACCTATATATATACAACATTTTATGATTTCATGATCACCATCATCTCGCCTCCATTATTTTGCACTCACACCCATCCTATATATATATAACCGAGTGTGACATCGCACATCCACAAATATATGTATATTCGTATGTAATATTATTTATATATCATCACATGTATACAAGTATTTAACGTTCTTATTATTTCTCATAACCATTCATCAAAAATTAAAAAAAAACTATCCTTCCCCGTCTCCTAAAACTGAACCAAAATATCCAACTAAATATCATATCAGTCAGAACTTATCCGATGAAGGAGTAAGGCGTCCTACCATTGGACCGAGACTCCGAACGAGATATTCATCACTTGGGGGGTGAAGTTTAACATATGGTCACTGTACACTAGTCTCGTCTTGCGCATCGATATTATCGAAATGTGAACATGTACCATATATTGTATGAACACTACACACATACACAACACTGCGTTGCACCTAAAGACCGATTGTGTGAATATCGTATATTTATTTATTTTTATTTAAAACTTTTATTGCAAATACAATCTGGCGGTCTTATTGCCAAGCGGCAATCTCTCCCAACCAACCAGACAAAAGTAAATGAAGCAAGTTACGTGGTCGCATAAATCATTCAAATGACCATCCATCCCCACGAAATCCATAAACACATACGTCAGCATATGCCCACGAACACCACAAAGACGGACAATCACCCGAACATTATTTTTCATATAAAGTGAGATATCATCAATCAAAAGGAAAGGAAAGGATGGTGGAGAGGAAAGGAAAAGAAAAATCAGGAATGAAACACGATATTTTACTGACTAGAAATTAAGAGTTTTTTCAGTCGCTTCTTAAAGCATGCCAAGGATGGAGCGAGTGTTAACATATATTGGTATATCTATAGACCTAGAAGTGTTTTTTTGTAGTTCGTCTTTCATTAGGAGGTTTTCTGCGGTTTTCTTACCAAAGACACAATATATTTCTAAATATATACTGCGGCGGAGAAATACCCAATCTTATGGCTGCAGCCGCCACCTTCTTATCTTTAAACTCAACTTATGAAATTTTTATATTTTTAGTCATTCAATAATAATGGACGCCATTCTCGAGCTAGAGCGAATTTAGTCCGCTTTCCAAGCGGCGCGATATAAATTGTTCTTATTATTATTATTAAATGACTTTAAATATCATCCCTTGACGACCTTCGTGGTCTCTTTGATAAAATACTTCCTTGTCTTTCACTTCGGAATACCGGATTCGAACCCAGAGCTAAAAAAAAGAATATAATTTAACGAATGTATGAATGAAATTAGTGTAAGATGCAACGTGCGGGCAGCATTATTAACACTTACAACTATGACATACGAGTACGTACCTTATTTAGCCGTAACACTGTCTCTCTCGGCCACGCTCTTCATAATTTGTGAATTACAAATTCTAATAAATGTATGATATCTATGTTACTTCTACAATCTGATCTTTTGACCTTAAAATAATGATAACTGATTATTTATTAATATCTACATGAAACTTGTCTCCAAGAGCTCCTATACGATAATAAGGGAAATTTCCAATAAATTGAGTTCAAGCGATAAATTGAGGTCAAATAAATAAATAAAATCTGATTACTGCCTTATCTTATCCTGGAGTGTTTCAAAATAAACTGGACGTTTTTTTAAACGATGTGATTATTGCATTAGACACTTCAGCTGAGTTGGCGCTAACCTCTCTCTAAGTGATGAATATCTCGTTCGGATTCTCGGTCCAATGGTAGGACGCCTTACTCCTTCATCGGATATGTGCTGACTGTTATGATATTTAATTGAATATTTTGGTTCTTTTTTAGGAGACGGGGAGGGATAGTTTTTTTTAATTTTTGATGAATGATTATGAGAAATAATAAAAACGTTAAATACTTATATAAACGTGATGATATATAAATAATATTACTTACAAATATACATAGATTTGTGGATGTGCGATGTCACACACGGTTATATATATTAGATAGGTGTGAGTGAAAAATAATGGAGGCGAGATGATGGTGAGTAAAATATAAAATGTTGTATATATATAGGTATAGTATATGTGAGACGTGTGTGACTTTTTTTTAAATATTAATACATATATATGATAGATATGGGAGATACGCGGTTGTCTATGAAGGAAGACTGTCATCTGCCGGTGATGTGGTCGATGTCGGTGAAGAGTACGGTGGGGGGCGTTCAGAGTGGCGGGGTCGGTTACAGTTGGGGCGTTCAGGGTGACGGGGTCGTTTACAGTTGGGGGCGTTCAGGGTGACGGGTTATTTTACAGTTGGGGCGTTCAGAGTGACGGGGACGTTTACAATAGCGGGGCGTGGAGAATTGATTTCGGACGTGTTTTGTCCTGCTAGTATCGGCTCTCAATTCTACCGATAGAAGTGAGGTGTTTCGATGAGGCGAAATATGCGTCAAGACAAGAAAGTCTGGCGCTTTGTCATATCTGCTTATCGCAGCAGGAAAACGGCTTCATGGTATGTATGGTGCCTACTCCATAGACTCTAAACCCGAAGGCTGGTCTTACTGGGGCCGAATACGATATTGTCTCACGGTCAAGCTCTTCAATATGTCCGAAATATAATACTGATTTAGATATATTGAGGGGCATCATACGAAAAAAAGCAGTTTGCCGTACGTACCCTGCTCTGCCTGAAATATGCTGACCAGAATATATTTGTCGCATATTTTCACATCGATTCAACAAAATACAATGTGTAAATAATATTTGTTTATGTTTACGGTAATTTATAATAAAGCATCATCATCAGTGAGCGAAGGTCGTTGCAGCATGAATTCTGCATCGAATTAAAAAATTCCTCTAGCGTCATCAATTCGTTACACGAGTTTTATAATATAAACTAACTGGCAATATTTTACGACAGCGGTTCTTAAACTGTGCTCTTCTTGGTCGTTCCCTCAGTTCTGACCATATCAATATATGCAACTATTCCTCTTCAGTACAAGCGAAATGTACAAAATACTCGTAGTTGCAGATTTGCTCGCGATTTTTGAATCGTACCAAGAAGTCGTTAATACGCAGATGTATCATTTCACGTTACACGTGTTTGCATTTATTTCAAATAAATAACATAATATGAATAAATTGATAATGTAAGTTGCTTTGGTTATGAAAATGGTGTTTAGTTAACAATGCAGTTATTACGGAAATACGAGAACCATCGTCACTCGGACTTACGACTAACCTCCCGTCGTCCAATCTGGAAGAGTCGGGAGCAAATTAAGAATAGGCTGATCGCCGATAAATGGTAGTTCCATTGGACGGAGTATGACGTGAAAAATAGGTATGTTACGGGCAACCCGATGGTGGGGTTGCCTAGGTTTTACCTGCCTCGAAAGGAGTTGTGTATTCCAATTACTTTAAAATGAGGTGCATAGCCGCGCGGCAACGCATTGAACTTCTGTGCTGAAGGTCGTCAGTTCGAGCTTCGCGCTGGGCAAGCATTTTTTTCCGCCTAGTATTCGGGGATATAAGAATACCTATGACTTCGGTTATATCTATTTTTTTTCAAAAAGAGGAAAAAAAACAAGCCGGTGTGCTCCGATCGTCTCACCTCGGTGTGCCATCGGATCCACTACAGCGGTGTGACCGATGAGTCTGCAGGTGTACAATGACTCACTCACTTAAAAAATAACAAACCCCACGGCACAGCTTCAGTTTCCAATTGTTTTGATTTCTAATTTATTTTTGTTATTCGTGTTTTTCATAGCTGCTTATCGCCCTTCGTGGTATTATGAATTACTGAAAAATGGGTTAAATTTTATTACAAAAAAATCAAAGAGCAGAAATATGGTAAGAAAGTGATGAAAGCAAAATAAGTGCAGTAGAAATGCGAGCATTTCGTAGAATGTATGATGAAACAATCTGGTATAACATATATAAAGAAATGATCACATTAGAAAATATGATATTTGAAAGAAACAGAAGTATTGATGAGAAAGAAAAGGAAACATTAAGATTGTTCAGTTAATCAGATGTAGATATGGATGAATATAAACTTAGGGCTGATGTGTTAAATAAGATGCAGAAGAGCAAACTGAGATGGTTTGAGCATGTGTAACGAATGAATGAAGAAAGGCTAACATAACACATATATAGTGCAAATATAATGTGAGTGGAAGGCATGTGAGAGGAAGACCAAGGAAAGTATTGTGGGATCGAGTGAATCATATTCTGAAAGAAGGAAACATACAAAAGTCGGGGAAATTGTCGAAGTTGTATGAGGAGGTGTATGGATCTAGAACAGACTAAGGATGTGTATCGAGATAAATCAGCACTATGTCCTCTCTGCGTACCTCGACAAGGAAATGGCGTGATGGTAGGGACGACAGGGAAATGGCGTATGTATGTATGTACTCGTACATACATTTTCGATTGTTTGTCCTCAAGTACAGTTTTATAACAGTTCGATAACGTTATAAAAAAATATTCTAAAGCAGGTTAATCATCAATGTATGACAGAATAGATAACGAAGTGCTAAGGGATGAATGTGAAGTTAAGGCAGAAAGATGAAGAAGAACACGAGGTTGTTTGAGCATGTGGAACGAATGAACAAAGAAACACTAACAAAATATATTATTTATAATTAAGGCATTAACATTGTGGAGGCTTAAGGACATTGTAATTTGTTCTATCAAACACTGTTTATTCCACTTTTTGTAACGGTATAACCCTACCGGTTTCAAGGCTATCACCTCATCATCAGGGGAGCACAAACAAGACTGAATTCTTTTCGATTTTTGGGATATATGTGTTTGCCTTGATGCACTGACTTAGAAATTTCTAGGGCCTCCAATCTGTTCAACTTATTTCCGTTACTAAATTGGACAGATTGGAGGCCATAGAAATTTCTAAGTCAGTGCATCGCAGTGAGCATCTAGCAAACACATATGTCCCAAAAATCTCCCCGCTGCTGGCCGAGATCGTCTCATCTCTCCCTTCCCCCCTCCCTTAACCACCAGTCCTCAACCCGTATGTTAATCGTTAGAAACGTGCATCTCGGTACCAGTTCAAACATAATTCAGTATTGTTTGTGCTCCCCTGATGATGAGGTGAAAGCCTTGAAACCGGTAGGATTATACCGTTACAAAAAGTGGAATAAACAGTGTTTGATAAAACAAATTACAACTAACAAAATATATAAATCCCAAATGTGAGTGAATGTCGTATAAGAGGTAATCAAAGGAAAGTATGGTCGGAGTATGTGAATGATATATTGAAAGAAGGAAACGTAGAAAGTCAGAGATATCGTAGAAGTTGTATGATAATGTGTATGGATATAGGAAATGCTGAGGATGTGTATCGAGTTAGGAAAGTCTGGCAGTCTGTCCTTTCTGCCCATCCCGATAATAAAATGTATTTATTATAATCTTCAGAGGAATTAATTCAATACTAGACTTTTGTAAGTGTTTATTAATAAAAAGGGATATTCGAATTTGTTTATAGACTGGACTGTTATTAAATTTAGCTTAAGGGCCACGCAATGCAGAGTCGACTGGACCGAATCAAATTTGACTAAACACACTCGTAGCGCTAGCTGCATACTCTCGTATTATTTTATTGTATTGTATATTATATTATTATTGATTGAGGAAATTTCATAATACTGAATAATTGTTGTTTGGAAGACGCACGTGGAGATTAAAAGCAACAAATGTGTATGTGGCTTTAAACGACAACCTTTTCAGCTATCGGCACCACTTACATTCTCAAAACGTATTCTTCACCCCCACAGTGAAAACTTTCAATTTTTTGACATTATCTACATGTATTTGTCTCCAAAATATATATATTCTTGATTTCCACAAAAATGAATAATTCGTATGTTAGTCCATCATTTTCATGTTTAATACTGTACTGATACCTTGTTGTAAAAGCGCAAATATAATACGCTTCGATACACGAGTTTTAGTTACATTTTTGTCGTTCGCCACACAAATGAATTACTCATTTGTTATTCCATGTCATTAATAATATTGATCTGATATCCTGTTGTTATAAAAGGGCAAATATAACACATTTAGTAGTGATACGATTTTTTTTTTCTTTCCAAGTGATGAATATCTCGTTCGGAGTCTCGGTCCAATGGTAGGACGCCTTACTCCTTCATCGGATAACTGCTGACTGATATGATATTTAGATTCTTTTTTAGGAGACGGGGAAGGATAGTTTATTTGAATTTTTGATGAATGATTATGAGAAATAATAAGAACGTTAAATACTTGTATACATGTGATGATATATAAATAATATTACATACGAATATACATAGAATTGTGGATGTGCTGCGATGTCACACACGGTTATATATATTAGATGGGTGTGGGTGAAAAAGGATGGAGGCGAGGTGATGGTGAGTAAAGGATAAAATGTTGTATATATAATATATATATATATATAGGTATGTGGGGAGACGTGTTTGACTTTTTTTTTTTTAAATATCAATACATACTATATATAGTAAATATGGGAGATACGCGGTTGCCTATGGAGGAAGGCTGTCGTCTGCCGGTGGAGGTGTCAGTGACGATGTAGAGTACGGGGGGGGCGTTCAGAGTGGCGGGGACGTTTACTAATGGGGGGGGGTGCGGAGAATAGGTTTCGGACGTGGGTGTCTAAATTTGGTGTTCGCGTTGTAGTTTCCTAGAGCTTTTATGACGGGGTTGGGAGATCTGGATATAGAACTGTAAAACCTTTCGGCCAGAGCGCGCATGTGTTCGGGGATTGTTTGAAGAGCGGTATCTGCGTGGAGTCTAGAGTTACGAACCATATAGGGTGCGTTTAAGATCATGCGGAGGACTTTGTTTTGGACGACTTGAATGTGGTTTATTGTAGTTACCGCCGCGTAGCCCCAGACCGGGAGGGATGATACGAATATAACGAAGAAGGTTTATATCAGTTAAGATCGGTACTAAAGTTTATCGCTACCCCAGGAGGAACTTCTCACACCCCGGAGGGGCTTGCAGTCCTGGTTAAGAACCACTGACCAACGGTATTACAACCAGAGCAAATTCACGTTTTAGAACATTGGAGATAAATATCCTGAGATGCATATCGGATAAATAAATAAATAGCTAATTAAAATTGCAATACTTAGATTAAGAAAAATTGATGACCCGACATAAAACAGGTACAGCGTACAAAGAGTGTTGTATTATACACATATTGTATTGTCATGCACATATCTAGTTCGAGAAACATGTCCTTTATTCTAGGACTGAAAGGGTTCATTCTAGGCTAACACAAAGCAATTTATTAACACCCCGTGTATCATTCAATTAGCGGCTGAGTATACCAACATACGTGTAATACATGAAATATAAGTCGTGCATTTTTAAATAAGATGCTTCATTTTAGAAGTCCATCTTGACGTATGGAAGGGATGCTTTGAATAGGCCAAAAAATGATAAAAGCGAAGTTAATGATGTAGAGATACGGCGGGCACTGTGAAAATGTTATGAAGGGTCAATGTATGAAAGAAGGGGAAATGTAAACATCATAAATGGATTCATGGATAAAATTGATTTATTAACCTTTCCCTTCCTGTGCTAAAAAAATCTACGCATTTCGGTGCTGTGTATTCAATACACATGTAAAAATGAGCGATTTAAAATCGGAAAATATTCACTTAAATTAATTAAATTTGAAGTCAAAAGTGGTAATAATTGAAATTTAATTGCTGAAAACATCGGCCGATGTTCACAAAACGGGCGAAGAGACCACATCAAATGGATGCCCGAGGTGTACTGAAGCGAGCGAACTGAGATTCTTTTCGAGTGAGACGTGAATAACGTCCCTTCCTAACCCATAGCGGTTTTTTAGAATGAATATACCTACGTCACACACTTCCACACGTTTGATTTGTATTGGTGAATTTATTCCCGATTTTCACAAAATATCTCTGATGTGGCCGATAAGTGCTAATTATTATTTATATTATTTTTTTCATTCAATGCGTAAATGTATTACGGAGGAACACCTAAAATCTGAACCCAGTATTTATTATATTTATAGAGATATTAAAGTTTTTAGAAGCAATGTGTACTTGTTACACATCACTGGACAGGAAGGGTTAAGTAAGTTAATAAAAACATTGTTTAGATGGTTCGAATATGTGATGAGAATGTTTAGATGGTTCGGATATGTGATGAGAATGTTTAGATGGTTCGGATATGTGATGAGAATGAATGACGGTAGAACGACTAAACCTAGGTAGACCGAGGAAAACGTGGCAGGATCAATTTGACCAGATTTTGAGAGAAGATAAAGTGAGAAGTATGAATAATTGAATATTGTGTCTGACGAGATATATGAGTGTGGAGGAGGCGAAAGTTATTTGCTTGTATAAACAAGTTTGGAGATCTGTTCTCTGTGCCTACTTCGCAAGGGACACGGCGTGATGATATGTATTTATGTATGATGTCTAAAATATTCCATCGAAGTATATAGGTTACAGAAGTGACCGTTCAATATTTGACCTTATCAATGGACTTGTGACCGACCGTCACTTGCATATCCATCGGACCACAAACTGCGATAGCAAATGTCTTTATCAGTCAAATTACAATATTTTATAGCTAAACCGCGATAAATTTTCCATCAGAAACTAAAATTGTATAACTAAGTGCTACGTGCCTAGATAACCACAACTTCGACTGGAATATCGTGTTCCTTATCTTCCTCATGGCCCTCCAGTGTTGATAAATCTCTCATCTCGAGGCTCCTCTGTCCCTCGATAGTTCGTTCTACTGATTGACGGCTGAAGTTATCAGATCTCTCATCACGGCATCCCGGCATCACGTCATCACGTCATCATGGCATCACTGTATCATTGCATCCCGGCATCAAGTCGAGTGATTTTCTAATTTAAATTTTGTCATATTAGTCCTTTTCTGAAGAGTGTACACTGAAGTGATTGATTTCAAACTTTGCCTCTTTATTGGGGTGCCGAATTCAATAAAGGTAAAGGAAGGAAAACCATTTAGGCAGTCGATCGGAGCGTGGTTGTTATTGCGACAGGAGTTTGAGTGCTTGGGCTTGCAGGATGAATGACGTGTGGAAAAGGGTTGTGTGGGCTTTTGAGTGTAGGTTTTTTTTTGTTGTTTTATATTTGTATATTTTTATTTTTATGATTATGTGCGGTATATTGTGGGATGAACGTTTTAGGTCTTTCTGGAGTGATGATGTGTGAGGAGTTTAATTTCGCATGATGTTTCCAGTTGTAATTGAGTGTCACTGTTTGTCAGGTTGATGAGAATGTGCAACGAGGTTTTGTTTTTGTGTAATTGAAAATCTGAGAGAAGTATCGATTTATTTTTGAATGCTAAATATCCTCAGTGAGATACAGGCAAAAGCCTAGTTTACTAGGGACACGACAAGTGAAAGGCAACAAACCCAGATCCATTTAAATTGTATGTCCAAGTTAAATTACCTGTTATTTTTTCGCAAGCTATGTATATTTCTTGTCGTGTGTAAATAAAATTTAAAAAAAAAATAATAAAATAAAATATATTGATGTCGCTTGATGGGATGTCCCCGTTCTATTTTTTTTTTCGAATTCTTGTGTGACAGATGTTCCTTCGGAGAAGATTAGAACTTGAAGGTAGATTTATTTTCTTCTTCGATAGCATCCTGAATTATCGTTCATGTGTTTTACATATTTATTATATTAAGGATAACATATATAATATATCATATAAGCATTGGTGAAATGAAAAAAATGTAAATATGTGTTTAATGGACGTAAAATGATAGATGTAAGTTAATTAAGTTTAAATTAGTTTATAATTATTTTTTATAACAAACTAAATAAAAAAATCACAAACCCTGGAACGAAACAAACGGGAATACTACCTTGATCAAAAAGTTTTAGGATTTTATTCATAAAATCGAAAATACAAGTTTATTCATCAAAATCGATATGGTCCCCTTCAAAGTACTCCCCATCGACTGCAACACACTTACGCCAGCGCTTGATCCAATCCTCGAAACACCGCTGGTACTCAATTTTCGGTATGTCCATCAGAGCCGTCTTCGATTTTTTCATGACATCCTTTCGGGAGCTGTAACGCGTTCCGCGAAACGGTTTTTTAAGTCGGTTGAACAGAAAAAAGTCGCAGGGAGCCAGATCAAGTGAATTCGAAGGCTGCTGGATAGTAGTCGTGGGTTTTTTGGTCAAAAACCCATGGAAATCATGTATTTCGCGATTTCAACGCGGTCCTTTTTTTGCATTAAATTGAGGTTTTTCGGCACCAGTTTTGCAGCGACACTTCTGAGGCCCAAATCACTAACCAAAATGTCTTGAGCGGATCCATAAGCGATGTTCAAGTCCTCTGCCAGCTCTCTGATGGTCAATTTCGGCGAACATTTCTTTGGTTTTATCGATGTTTTCATCGGTTTTTGACTGCCACTGCGTTCGTCATCCTCGACCGACTCACGACCACTTCTGAAGCGTTCGTGCCACCGAAAAACACTTCTCCAACATTTCCAAGGTCTGCGGACCGTTAAATTCCAGTTTTCACTCAAAATTTAATGCAAACTCGTTGATGCACAGTTGATGCCATTTTCAAATTTGAAAAAAAATCGAAAACACGCACAAAAGTAGATGTACTCAGTACAGCGTAACCTTTACAAATGTCAAGTTATGACGCTGAAATTTGGAGGGAAGTGTCAATGATCGATGTGGTAACCTAACAAAAAAAAAAGAATTCCAATCGGGTGACTGACAGCGCCACATGGTGGCCGGTCCTAAAACTTTTTGATCAAGGTAGTATTGCAGCGACAATGATCACGTCAATAGTGGATTTACGAATAAACTTATGCTTAATTATATCTTTCGAATGTTTGCCTGAGATGTTCGATCGGAGAAGAGTAAAACTTTGAGGTCGATTTAATAAATTATGTGTTATTGTGATAAAGCTGTTGCTGGTCCTGTGGTGTGGAATGGTTTCCTTCTTAGTTTTAAAGATATGGGCATGTGCAGCTTTAGGAAGCACTTGAAGGTAATCCTTTTCAGGGAGGGCTTGTCAAAATAAATAATGGTATATGAACACTACACACATACATTACGCCTAAAGCCGAATTTGTTAATAAGATCTACAAAGGTTTCTATGTAAGTTAGTTTTCTGCAGTTTTATTACCAAATATGTTTTTCTGAATATATGCAGATGCGTGAAAACACACAATCTAATGGCCACAGCCACTATTTTCATATCCTTACACTTAATTTATATATATTTATTTTGAAATATTTTAAATATTTTAATAATAGTGAGTTTGAGTCCCGAGTTAGGGTGCCATTGGGAGTTTGATCTCTAAACGGCGCTATGTAAAGTGTTATTTTATTATTATTATAAAATTTTAAACGACTAGGTGTACGAATGTGGGAGAGGCGAAAGTTGTGTGTCTAAATAAAAAAGTTTGGAAATCCGTTATTTGTGCCTACCCGCAAGGGACACGGCGTGATGATATGAATGTATTTGATTTCCTTTAACAACAGACATATAAAATAATAATAATGAAAGGACAATTTACATAGCGCATTTTAGCGGTCTCCTCAAGGGCGAAATATTATTGAACTGTAGTGCAAATACCATTTTCATAAGCTATCCTCCAAATCTACCAAAATATCCATTCTTATATTAACCAGAGTATAGAAAATTTTTATTTTCTCGTAATCTTCACAAAAACGTTAGTCGATAAACCCGAGAACTAGATTTATCGCGATCGAATCACATTGACCCAATAAACTTGGCATTGGCCTTTGATTTGTTGAGCAAACTTCGTCGTGTTCTGGTCTATTGTGTTATCAAAATGACAATAAATAAATATTACTTTATGTTGCTCAAAAAATATATATGACATTTGTATAATTATTGGTTTATTGTACGCACGCTGTTGCCCTTCAGCGACCACACAGTCGTGACAGACCCCGAACACAAAGAGGTTACAACGGCAAGGATTTAATTTTTTCTTTCGAATTGCAGTCCTTCGTCAATCACATTATAAATTATTGCTATTTTAATTCATTCAGCGCCTAACAATGTTCTTAACGAACTATATAAAACTTTACGTCATTGTTTAGTCATCAAAATGTTGACTGCCGGCGCATTGCTCTAATGCAGTGCTTCTCTGATGCAGTGGTTGCTCCGCGAAGTCCTGGTGCTCTGCGAGGATGTTACGAGTGCTCCGTCAAATATGAAACATTTCAAATATGAAACATACACTGTATATACAGTACCCGGCGTTAAGTAATACTCATCGGGCTTACGAAAGAGACTGTCGGTCATACTCGACATTGTGGAGCGTCGTCTCTGTCATTCATACACGTGTTCTATCGCGATTTGTCAAGCGGTTTAGGGTATGGTCGCATCCACTTCAAATTATACAAGTATGAATGACAGATACGACGCTCTACAAAGCCGAAGTTAGCCGATTATGGCCGACAGTCTATTTTTTAAGCCCGATGTGTATTACTAATCGCCGGGTACTGTACATAGTATGTTATATTTTTATAATAATGTTTTATTATTTTATGTTTCTTTTTATAATCTGTAATTTTTATTTATAAATAAAAGTAATGTTCGTGCATTTTTTATTGTTAGTTTTATGGCCTTGATGATTTTAGTGCACCGATTTATTTTCTTGTTATCAAAAGTGTTCCGTGACTTCGAATATGTTAAGAACCACTGCTCTAATGGGTCGTAGACTTCATTTATTTTATTTTTATTGAATTTTTAACAATTTACAGACAATTTCGACCTATGGAAAAAATATATTATTTTTTTTAATTTGTTTCAACAAACATTGTTTATTCTACTTTTTGTAACGGTATAACCCTTAGGGTTATACCGTTACAAAAAGGTTATACCGCGTCTAATATAAGGCTGGAGTTATGGTGTTATCCCTTCCTTCCCTGTGATGTGTAACTAATACACATTGCTCCTAAAAAACTTTAATATCTCTATAAATATAATAAATACTGGGTTCAGATTTTAGGTATTCCTCCGTAATACATTTACGCATTGAATGAAAAAATAATATTAATAATAATTAGCACTTATCGGCCACATCAGAGATATTTTGTGAAAATCGGGAATAAATTCACCAACACAATCAAACGTGTGCCAGTGTGTGACGTAGGTACATTAATTCTAAAAAAAAAATGCTATGGGTATGGAAGCGACGCTATTCACGTCTCACTCTCACTCTACTTCGATATATGGCAACGCAACAAATAGAATCTCACTTCACTCGCTTCAGTAGCTCTCGGGCATCCATTTTAGGTGGTCTCTTCGCCCGTTTTGTGAACGTCGGCCGATGTTTTTTTTTCATGTTTTCAGCAATTAAATTAAAATTATTATCACGTTCGACTTCAAATTTAATTAATTTAAGCGATTGGCTATGAATATTCTTATTTTAAATCGCTCATTTTTACATGTGTGTATTGAATACACAGCACCGTAACGCGTGATGTTTTTGGCACAGGAAGGGACAGGTTAACCTGGGAAGGGAAAGGTTAATATGTGTAATAATATTACATAAAAAGATAGCAGTAAAACAACGTCAAGCAACCCGATATAAAGGTTTCGCTTTCGGAAGCTATGATTGAGAATGTCTCGGGGGTATCTATCCTGACCATACACATACAGATGTACATACTCGTAGAACATATTTTTTTACAATTATATGTATTGAAAATGTAATTATCAATGCTGCTAATAAAAATTCAGTACAGTCAAAAGAACATAATCCTTTGAAAAAAATTATTGAAAGCTTTGAAACAACTTTTGTTACGAAATTAACCATTTTTTTACTATATTTTTCTTCCATATTCCATGTAAATAAATTTCCTATAATATTTGGATTTCCATTATAAATCTGATTTTTTTATCTTGAATAAATTACTTTTCGTTTCATATTTCTTTTATTTATAATCAGTAAAATTATCCGGTTTCCTAATGTTTTGCCCAGGTGACATGAATTTCCTAATAAATATTGGGAACCACCGCTTCAACCTTTGGGCGCCAATGAGTTACAGCCCACACGTGCAGACGGCACGTGCCAACAGCCGTATATGCTTGTATGTAAAGCATAAGATCTGCAGCCGAGTGACGGGCGGAAGATACTGAGAACTGGATGGACTTCCCTGCTCCAGGCTGTAGGCTGCAGGCTGCACGCAGCATGCAGAAGCCGCCACAGCCGACACACTCTGAATACCGATTGACTTCTCGTTTACAATTCTAATCGGAGTCAGACTTTATCTATCAGATGAATGAGATTCATTGGGGGATTGCCTTCATTGGGGGATTCCCTTTATTTCAGACTTCAGAATCAAGTGAAAGAATCACTTCGCAGTAAAATCTCTCAGCTTAAGAGGAATATGGAATAATTTAACACATACATAACAAATGCACTTTCTATTATAATAGCGTACTTACAGTACGTTTGGAGGTCTTATCACAATTTAGGATGTAACATGAACCTTTTTGAGAGGTTTTATAAAAAAATATGATTTTATATAAATACTACACAAATCCACTACACTACACCTAAAGCTGAATATATTATATTATATTACTATCACATATCGGAAGATTTACTATGATTTATTTATAGTTAACCTTTGCATGGTAAGTTTCTTGCGGTTTTCTTACCAAACATGTTTATCTAAACATTCTAAACCAAGAATTCCCAAATTTTTTTTAGGCCGCAGGCCCCTTTATCAGAAACTTTTAAAACCGTCGACCCCCTAGTCATTTGCTTTACTTACTCAAATTAATAAGTTTGCACAGTACTCGATATTAAATATTTCACTAGATATCAAACTTTTCATTTTAATCACTTGTAATTAAGGATTGAAAAATATAAAAGGACTACGGATTATGCATTGCATTATCTTGTGCAACATTTAATATTGAAATCTGCGCTGGCGAAAATGAAAGCACAAAAATACGAGCAGAGTTTATTTTAATTTTTGACATTTATGAAATAAATATGTAAATTCAAAATAAGTACAAATATTCTTTATTAGGTACCTATTAGAATCACATATATTTTGAAGTAACAAACAAATAGCAGTAGTAAGGGGGTCTGTTTTTGCTGACGTCGACCCCCAAATTTTTTTATTGACACTATCGACCCCTAGAAAAATCAAATCGACCACTTTGGGAACTCTTGATCTAAACAGATGTATTCCTAATCTTATCACTCCCCTTTGCACTTTCTTATCCTGACACTGTTGAATCTGTCATAAAAGTGTGCTCGAATCCCAAGTCAGAGCAGAGCGCTCTTGAGGAGACTCTGCTCTCTAAATTGTGCTATATAAATTGCCATTTTACTCTTATTATAATTATTATTAATGTGATTTTTGAGATTACAATGCGTTTGGAATTGTTTTAACCGTGGGATTTGTAAAGGGTCTTTCAAATTGAGCATTTTTTAAATTCTTGGATAAAACACAGATGGCGTCGCGAACTTGACTGGATCTTGTGACATTTGAGAAGTGTAATGTATGAGATTTATAAAAGTGGAGTCGTATACAATACAACAACGCGTTCAAATTGTTGAATTATTTTATGTATTGTAATCTCCGGAAACGGTGATGTTAATTGGCCACCAAAATCATGTGATCTGACACCGTTGGACTATTTTCTCTGGGGTTACGTGAAAAGCCAGATGTATAAAAATTACCCCCGATCAATTCCTGAGCTGAAGGACGAAGTTATTCGCGTTTTTGGTGAGTTAGAACCGCAATTACGCCAAAATGTCATCGAAAATTTTGACAAAAGAGTACATATGTGGAGCTGCAAGAGGTGGATATTTGGCGAATATTGTTTGTGTTTAAATGTCATACATTATACTTCAATGAACGATAAAAAGTTTTTTGAAATCAAAGAAAATTGTGTTTTATTCAGGAATTTAAAAAAATTGAATTAAAAAAACCGCTTTGAAAATCAATTTCTACTCAATTTGAAAGACCCTTAAGTTATGTGGATATGGAGTGTGTGTTTGTTTCAGATGATTATTTAAATAATTAGGGAAACATATGATATTTGTAATTATGGAATGAGACTACGTCACAGGCCATGCCTGGTAAAATGTCTCTTTATCCTCAAAATGATTGGTTTATGCAATTTTATGTACCATATTTGTAATCAACCATTGGTGCGTAAAATGAAGATGTGAACTTTTTTGTGTACCTTGGGGTCAAGTAAACTATTCAATTAACACTAGGATTAAACAATCGGACCCTGTCGAAAAATATGCACTATTTTACCCTTATTCCCTTACTTAAGTCTCGTCTACTCCCTAGACACTTAAAACGTCAACTTTACAAAACGTTACTAAAACCTGCGCTAACGTGACGAAAGAGGAGACGCGTAGAAACCGAGATATAATGAAGAGCTCTTTACCTTAAATTGCAAAACTAGCATAGCCGAAGTTATAAAAATTGTTCGACTGCGCTGGATTGGGCACTTACACCGCATGCAGGACACTGACCCTGCAAGGAAAGCTTTGTTCAATAGTCTGATGGAACGTAGGAGAGTGGGAGACCAAAGCTGAGGTGGCTGAATAGTCGGAAGCAGAATGGTCGCATTCGGAAGCAGAATGGTCGCATTCGGAAGCAGAACACACTGGGTATAACCAATTGGAGAAAGGTAAGTGGCAGAGAACAGCGTCTACATCAAAGTATAATCATTTCTTTTACGCGTGAGCGACGCACTGTAATGGAACCTGATTCTAAAAATTCCTCAGATATCTATGTTTCAGAACAAAGGACGATTATCCAAAATAGAAGCCTCGAAACAAGAAGGCAAGAATCCATTGCGGTATTCCTACTTAAGGTTTTTCAAGGTTGCTTTAACTGTCCCGCGATTCTAGAAGCACTTAGTTTATATGTACCTAATAAATATAGCCGTTCAAGGAATCACCCTCTGTTCTACATACCAACTTACAGAACGAATATCATGGCTAAACACTCAGTCACGCGTGGTATAGAGATATTGAACCAACTGAATGACACGGTTGATATATTCTCGGTACCATCTAGCAGTATGAGCAGAATCCTGGCTGATATTCTTCCTAACGAATAAGCTAATGCTAGAAGCAGACCCTCTTTGTATAACAGGATAAATCCGTGCAAAGTGGATAAAAAAAATATAAATGCTGTGTGGGTGGAGGAGGGACAAATGTCCTGTTAAATACTCGCAAAACCCTTTGGTCCTGGTTTAAAAAATCTCAGGGTAATTTCAAAGCTGCCATCTTGGTTAGCGGTCAGTAATATAGATCAGGGGTTCGAAAACCTTTTTTGAAGTGCACCACCTAATGAAAGTTACAAAGGTATCCCTTTCGGCCATCTCATTCATCCCCTGCCACTGTATATAGGTACCTATACCTACCCTCTTTACTCGTTGTGTAATTATACTATAATATAAGAGTGTATGTATACAAAAAAAATGAATGAAGGCATATAGGAAATAAGATATCCTACAGGTTTAATAAAAGAAATTCTATGCAGGCACATACAACATTATTTTGTCTTGTTTTTTTATATTTTTACAAATTGATTTTCTATTTAAAAATTACTAAAATATTACTTCATAACAGTTATGATTGTTTATACAATAGTTTGCGGACCCCTGGGACAGATAATATTGATAGAAATGGAAAATCACGTTACTTAAGCGTGAAAGATTTATTGCGTCAAAGGAAACAATTGGTGGTCACTTGTAAGATAAATGCTTGTTTTCTTTCCACTCCTCACCGGCCGACACCACGTGTCGAATTTATGGCATTCTGCGGTTTGGGGGTTCCCGCCGCTCGCAGACTGCAGACGTATGTTAACATAACACAGTGACATAACATAACACACCGACATACCCATAAATCGCGGCATTGTTCTGCATGCCGATGGCTCTATGCTTCATTTGATCATTTTTCACGTTTTCCATTACAGTGAAACCTCGACTAATCGTTCCTCCAATAATCGTTTTTCCGCGTGTGTCGTTTATTTCTAAGTGCTAAGTGTTTTTTGGGGCATACAGTGATACAATGTATTTTTCGATCTTTAATTGCTTGAGACCCAAATACGTACTTTTGATCTTGTATTTCTTTATAAAGTCTTGAACGGTCTTTTGGACTCACCTGCGACTCTGGAACGTTTTGATGTAAGTGTTATCTCTCGCTATCTTAGAATGCCTGTTTTGTTCAATGCAGTAAACTGGCTCGGTTGGGGACATACTATATATAGTACAACACTATCAGAGGTATTGAGATTGGGGGCTGTGGACATATTGAGTACAACACTATCAGAGTTTATGAGATTGGGGGCTGTAGAGATATTTAGTACAACACTCAGAACTTTTGAAATTGGGGGATTTGGACCTATGTAGTACAACACTCAGAGATTGTGAGATAGGGGGCTGTGGGCGTATATAGTATAACACTATCAGAGGTATTGAGATTGGGGGCTGTGGACATATTTAGTATAACACTATCAGACTTAATGAGATTGGGGGTTGGGGACATATTTAGTACAACCCTATCAGAGTTTCTGAGTTGGGGGGATGTGGACATATTGAGTACAACACTATCAGAGTTTATGAGATTGGGAGCTGTGGGTATATTCAGTACAACACTATCAGAGTTTATGAGATTGGGGGCTGAATTGACTAAGAAATTAGTGTTTTATTTTTTCCATACATATTAAATAAATAGCAATATTTTTACTGACCTGTTGACATGGCGGAACTGTGCATAATATAAACACTGGTAATTAGGATTTCAATTCTTGATATTATATATTATATGTTGTGTGAAAATCTTGATAAATTTCCTATAAGTGTTCTTTTCAATGAAAATTTATTCCGAATTTATTCTATGTGAAACACGTATGGTAAAAATAGACCGCATCGATCTTTCCTTTATGGAGTACCGCAGTTTTTTACACTATTTTACCCGATAGATCGTTTTTCTAAAATATTAAAACAATATTTCGTTGAAATATTAATAATTTGCTTAAACTACAATAAAATAACTGCAATATTAGACATTGATCGGAACATTTGAAATGCTCGTCTTTCCACCGCTGCCGCTTTCACCACCCACACTGAGAAGGATAGTGGGGGATGCAATGTTGAAGGAGAGAGCAAAAGAAGTTGAAGATGTTGGTGAAGAAAATACGACCTCTGTTATTTCGATTTCAGAGGTATGCGGGACATTCTAAAAGAAATAACTACGGTTACAATAAAGATGCCGAAAAGAATGACATTTGCAACGCGGGAAAACCGTGGTTTATTTATGGAAATGCACGTAGAACCGCCTAAAAACGATGAGAGACTAGTTTCATCAAATTGAAATATTTTTCTCCTTTATTGTGTTTTTGGTGCAACATTATAATTTCTTTTTATTAACACACATTTAACACATATTGAACATTTTGGTACGAGTACTCGTATATGATACATGTATAATTTTTTTATATATTCCCGCATAATTTGTTTCTCTGTATTGGCCATTTCGTTCCTTGGAGGACAATGGATTGAGACTGAACAGAAAGAAAACATACTATCTGTACCTACCATTCGAAAACATAAATGCTGTCACTCCCGTAATGCAAATGGATGGAGAAACATTACCAAATTGTGACTCCTTTAAGAATCTTGGGTCACTCATCCATAGTGATGGAGGATGTGCAGCAGATGTAACATATAGAATTAGTGTGGGATGGATGAAGTTTAGATCAATGACGGGAGTTCTACGTAATCCGAAAATACCAGTAAAGTTAAAAGGAAAATTATACCAAACGATTGTCAGACCCGCACTCCTCCGAATGCTGGACGATGTATAACTCTTACTCTAGGCAACTAGAAACTGCTGAAAAGCGCATGCTAAGATGGTCAGCTGGTGTGTCCCTAAGAGACAAAATAAAAACTCACGCATTCGTGGAAGCCTAGGTGTTACAGACATCAACAGTAAGATGGAGGAGAGGCGATTGAGATGGTGTGGGCACGTTGGACGCAGAGCACCCGATTACATTGTGAACCAGGCAATCTCCATGGATCTTCCTCGAATAACAACCAGAGGAAGACCAAATAATTCATGGGTGGTGCAAAAAGATAACCTGATGCAGAGTCATGGCCTGGGGGACGTAGTCCGGGACAGAAGAGCATACAACCTGAGGACGAGGAGAGCTGATCCCAACAGTCTTCGCAGACAATGAGTTGGGATGGAGCCAGGGAGAAGAAGGTCGTTTCGTTCAATGAGTCCCTTCAAAAACGACAGAAAAAGGTTTCACTGTATTTCATTTGGTTCCCGCGATCTAGTTTTAACGTTTTTTTTGGGTTTTTCCATTTGATTGAATGAAATTGTATGCAGCAAATGAAAACTAATTTATTCTATGATGGTGCATATTGAACAGCAAGAGTGATTGAAAATTGCGAGAAATAAATTTCGGTTGCTTTATTGCAATATATAATAAAATATTACACTCGAAGATTTTTGGAGACTTTCCAAGAGCTTTTGGCCTGGTTTTATGATTTTATTAATGTATATTCATACCATCACACCACATACCATCAGCACAGAGAGGACAGAACACCGACTTTTCTATTACGATACACACTCGACTCATCTACATCCACACAGCTTTTCTATTACGATACACACTCGACTCATCTACATCCACACAGCTTTTCTATTACGATACACACTCGACTCATCTACATCCACACAGCTTTTCTATTACGATACACACTCGACTCCTCTACATCCACACAGCTTTTCTATTACGATACACACTCGACTCATCTACATCCACACAGCTTTTATATTACGATACACACTCGACTCTTCTACATCCACACAGCTTTTCTATTACGATACACACTCGACTCATCTACATCCACACAGCTTTTATATTACGATACACACTCGACTCTTCTACATCCACACAGCTTTTCTATTACGATACACACTCGACTCATCTACATCCACACAGCTTTTATATTACGATACACACTCGACTCTTCTACATCCTTCCAATTTTTTACCGTTTTTTTCTAAATAGTAAAAAAAATAGTTTTGAATTTTCCAAGATAGGAACGATAGAGAAACATCTCAAAGTTTTATACCAAATTTGAAGACAATCGGTTGGAACTTGAGATTTTATGTCGACCAGGTCGAAAAAAGTAGTTTCGAGAAAAACGCGTTTAAAGTTTTGAGATTATTGTCCGAGTCATTCCGGCGCGGCGTAATTCCTGCCTCATTTATAGCTATAACTTCGTAAATATTGAGAATTTAAAAAAAATGTTTTGAGAACATATTCTTAACGGTCTAAACTTTAAGAATATGCAAAACAAACGATTTTTTCAAATTTCCAGATTCCTTCAATAGTTCAAAACAAAATTTTTACATTCTCGTATGTACATTAAATCCTGTAAAAAACATCCTGTAACGTTTGGACTATTTGATGTTTTTGGTTTTTCTCATAATTGTTTATAGCGAGTCTTGTTTTGATATCTCATTAATTAATTATTCATCCGATTGGACCGGCTCGCGCATATTAAGCATCCTACTTCGGGACAGCGCGGGGATTCCCGCGGAAAGTGTATTTCCCTGAACTGGAATTATCAAACAAACAAACTTACGCATGTCCTGCGCCGTTCGGTCCATTAATTTATGCCAAATATTTCTTGGTATCTATGGTCGTTACTTATTCGGCTTCGCAACGCCCAGGGTATGTATAAAACAAATTATTTCGGGAGTAATGAACGCAAACGTGGTAAAAGTTAAGTGGTAAATTGACGAAGCATTACTATTCATTATGACTTACAATGGGGTGCCGAATTCAATAAAGGTAAAGGGAGGAAAACCATTTAGGCAGTCGATCGGAGCGTGGTTATTATTGCGACAGGAGTTTGAGTACTTGGACTTGCAAGAGGAATGACGCGTGGAAAAGGTTTGTGTGAGCTCTCGAGTGTGTTTTTTTTGTGGTTTTATATTTGTATTTTTGTTTTTATTTTTATGATTGTGTGCGGTATATTGTGGGTTGAACTTTTTTGGTATGTCTGGAGTGATTAAGTGTGAGGAGTTTGATTTTGCATGATGTTTCCAGTTGTAATTGAGTGTCACTGTTTGTCAGGTTGATGAGAACGTGCAACGGGGTTTTGTTTTTGTGTATTCAAAAATCGGAAAGAAGTATCGATTTATTTTTTCATGCTAAATATCCTCAGTGAGATACTAGTTTATTGAGGACACGACAAATGAAAGGCGACAAACCCAGATCCATTAAAAGTGTATGTCCAAATTAAATTACCTGTTGTTTTTTTCGGAAATTATGTATATTTCTTGTCATGTGATAAATAAATAAATAAAAAATCAAAAAAATAATACAATCCTGCTCCCAACATCAGGATATGCTAGCGAAACTTAGATGTGGCAAAAAAAGTTATGAAAGTGAGATAAATACAGTATAAATGAGAGCATTGTATAGAATACATGGAAAACAATGTATAACAGGATAAGGAATGATGATATTAGAAAATAATGCGGATTGAAAGAGAATGCAGTGATTAAGATAGAGACAGGAGTATTAAGATGATTCGGTAGAATGAGTTATGAAAGATTTACAAAAATAAACTATGCAAGTAGTATAGAATGTATGAGAAATTTGGAAAGATCTAGAAAAACGTGGTATGACCAAATAAATAAAATTTTGAAAGAGAGATCGTGAAAATCCTGTATAATAGGAGAGTATGAATTAGGGTCTTTCGGATCATGGACATGCGCTACACTCAAGTAAAGATTGTTTATTGTCTTTCCCAGTTCAACACTTTCCTTTTTTTTACTTCGTCCTTGAATGTTTACGCAGTGACTATCTGCAACCAGTTGCCAATTAATATTAGACTCGCTCCATCATTAGCAAGTTTTAAATAGCGATTGAAAAAAAACTCTTAATTTCACGTCAGTAATGTAACGTGTTTCGTTTCCGATTTAATTTATCTCCATTTGATTTATGATATCTTAATTTATTTTTTACATATATGTTGTTCATCATTTATGTATAGAAGAATAATTAATACATAATTTTTTGTAACCGTATGACTTCCTTAATTTATTTCGTCTGGTTTATTGGAAAATGTACACTTGGATTGATATTATTTTAGTGGACACTTGGATTGATATTATTTTAGTAGACATATGGATTGATATTATTTTAGTGGATACTTGGATTGATATTATTTTAGTGGACACTTGGATTGATATTATTTTAGTGGACACTTGGATTGATATTATTTTAGTGGACACTTGGATTGATATTATTTTAGTGGACACTTGGATTGATATTATTTTAGTGGACACTTGGATTGATATTATTTTAGTGGACATTTGGATTGATATTATTTTAGTGGACACTTGGATTGATATTATTTTAGTGGACACTTGGATTGATGTTATAATATTTTAGAAAATAACATTATTTAAGTTTTGTTTATTTTAATCATTAAATAAAAAATAGTAAATTGATTGGTGACTTTTCCTCAAAAGAAAAAAGGTACAAATGTTACTGCATACAATTAACTTATGTAAATAATACTCGACATGTTTCTCTTTGGAATCATATTTTAATACAAATGAGTCGCACAAATCACTTCTCCTCGGAGAATCAAGAAGTAAAAGTCATCATGGAAAATATTTAATGATATAATTCTATGACATTATTTTATATAAACATCAGTGCAAATACTACTATTAATATGTTAAACTTATTGCATAATAATATTTCATCAAGTCACAATTAGTTGAGCAAACACGTAACGAGGAGTTATGCAGTGTGCACGCTTAACCATAGACTTATATCGAGTTTTTTCGATTAAACTTGACTAATCAAGTTTATCCCGCGCATATTTGCCGCGAACCAATTCGAAAATGGAACAGTTATCTAATTATTGTTGCTTTTAGCGGATTGTCAGTTTTTACTGAAACTTGATTATTCTCCCTCTCGATTCCACTTCTACACTAGATCGTAAGTGCATCTCCTTCCGCCTCTGTCAGGCCAGACGTTACACTTCGGCGTCATCCTTGTCCCGCGTGCGTTAAACGGCATGATTTATTTCAGTCTCTCGCGAATACCAGTTTTCAGTGCATTTCAGGCGTTGTAAAAGGAGATTTATGGAATATTTTCTTTTATATTTGATTTCCTGTTATTAAGTTATTAAAATAAGTAAAGTCTAATGGGCGTATTGTCACGTGTCAAGTTTTTAATAAATACTACTTTAGAAAAAAAATAGTCAAGATTTTTTAGTACCACTTTTGGAACCCGAAACCTACGCGATATAAATCAGGCGTTCTACGAACTTGACAATGGAATATTAACCCTTCCTGTCCTGTGACGTGTAATTATAGTTCGAAAATTCTAGGATGAGTCCTGTGACAGTTCACAAATTTGCCCCAATACAACCTTGTAACGATGTTCAGTAATTTTAATTATTTTATCAACTTTAATATAAGTCTCAATTCTAATAAATAGCAAGTTATTTAGGTAAATACATTACATAAGGTTGTATTGGGGCAAATTTGTGAGCTGTCACAGGACTCATCCTAGAATTTCCGAAGTATAGTACACATTGCTTCTAAAAACTCTAATATCTGTATAAATACTCGTATAATAAATACTGGGTTCAGCTTTTAGGTATTCCTCCGTAATACATTTACGCATTGAATGAAAAATAATATTAATAATGATTAGCACTTATCGGCCACATCAGAGATATTTTGTGAAAATCGGGAATAAATTCACCAAAACAATCAAACGTGTGCCAGTGTGTGACGTAGGTATATTCATTCTAAAAAACCGCCATGGGTGAGAAAGCGACGCTATTCACGTCTCACTATCACTCTACTTCGGTATATGGGAATGCAAAAAATAGAATCTCAGTTCGCTCGCTTTTCTCTTTTTAGTAGCCAGCCGGTTTTCGTTCGAGGTGGTCGCTCCGCCCGTTGTGTAAACGTCGTCCAATGTTTTAAATATCATGTTTTCAGCAATTAAATTTCAATTATTATCACTTTTGACTGCAAATTTAACTAATTTAAGCGATTGGCTATGAATATTCTTATTTTCCCGATTTTAAATCGCTCATTTTTACATAATATATGTATTGTTGTGTATTGAACGCACATCACCGGAACGGGCGGATTTTTTAAGCACAGGAAGGGGAAGGTTTCACTTAGGTTGAATCATCAATTTCAATTATCCTTTATCAGTTATGTTTATTTATTTAACACTTTTATTCCAAATACAATCTGGCGGGCTTATTGTCAGGCGGCAATGTCTTCCAACCAACCAGACAAAAGTAAAAGAAGCAAGTTACATGGTCGCATAAATCATTCAAATGACTATCCATCCACACATCATGTGGGGTTCGTGAGCATCCCCATATGCTCACGAACCCCACACAGACGGACAATCACCCGAACATTCATTATCATATAAAGTGAGATATTATCAATCAATAGGAAAGGAAGAGATGGTGGAGAGGAAAGGAAAAGAAAAATCAGGAATGAAACACGTTATTTTACTGACTACAAATTAAGAGTTTTTTAGTCGCTCCTTAAAGCATGCCAAAGACGGAGTGAGTCTTATATTGATTTGTAACTGATTCCAGAGTCTCACTGCATGGACAGTAAAGGACGACGTAAAAAAAAAGAAGCGGTGAACTGGAAAGGCCAATAGACAATCTCTATTTGAGCGTAGCGCTAATCCATGATTGGAAAGACGCTGAAATTTTTCGGCGAGATAAGATGGGGGCGGCGGGATAGTTAAGGATATTATACAATAGAGACAGTATGTGAATTTGGCGTCTATTTCTAACATTTCTAACATATGTTCGTCTAAGTAGAGAAATATGTGTCATTCAGCGTAGCATATGTTATATTTCAATGTGGTGGTGGTGCCCCTTCGTTTTGTGATTGAATTTAATGTTTCCACCTGAGCCTTTGGATTCGATTATCAAAGAGGAAGGCCTTTGTAGAAAAAAAAACAGATGCGTGAGACTCTCGCGCGGTAGAAGGGAAACTTCTTAGCTCCTAGGAAAAATTGATTTTATGCATTGCTTTTTTTCCATTTGATAACGATTTTTTTAGGATTAGGAAATGGTTATGTGGGATTTAATTCAAGAAAATATCTCTTAATTAAATTTAAAAAATATATATTGTATTTTTTTATTTTTAATAATAAATAATAATAATTTTAATAATAAATAAATATAATATTGTATAATACACTTAATAATATTAATCATTATAAATAATTATGAATATTAAAATAATTCATTAATAAATTAAATATTTCATTATAATAAATAATAATTTAATAATAATAATATTATAAAATACACGGTTTCACTTTTCGTGACGTTCAGGGCAATTTGCCCTTCCGCGTCAATAGAAGTTTCACTTAAAAAAACTCCCTTGTTTTGTTTTCTTTTGTATAAGGGGTTTAAAAAAATCAAATCGGGTTACATTACCAAATTGAAATTAGCCGTCACAACGGTTTGTGTACAATGAAATTAAAATACCAAAGTAATGTTAAAGTAAAAAAACATATTTTTCACAGCATGTTTTTAAAACAAATAAAAATCATACTTACAACAGTGTTTAAGATTTGAATCAACTCATGTTTTGGATAAATATGTTTTAAAATTCTTTTTATCCATGTTCTAGGAATTCGAGTTAAAATTCCAACGTTCTTAACAAGATTTTATAAATAATAACTAACATTATTTACTTGGTAAAAACCAAATTCAGCGATTTTGTTTGGACAGTTGTGTTGTTTGAATTATTATATTTGTGTTTCTCAGTTTAAGTTAAAAATTTAATACTTCTAAAATATCATAATCAATCCCTATGTCCCTAATTGGGTAAGTAGAGAGAACAGATCTCCTCTTCGTGCAATCCTGGCAAACATCTTTCTCCTTAGTCACGTCCATATATTTCACCATGCACACTCTCCAATCGTTAGGACTTTCCACTCTTCTCTCTTTCAGAATTTGATTAATTTGATCGTACCATGTTTTTATAGATCTTTTCAAACTTTTCTTAGATTCTATACTTTTATATGATAGTTTATTTTTGTTATTCTTTCATAATCCATTATTTCGAACTATTTCAATACACTTTTCTCCATTGTAAGCTCGGCAATATCTTTCTTTCAACCTGATTTCTTTTCTAATATCCTCCTTCCTGTTTATCTATGTATGTAAATACATACTTTCCTGTTGTTATAAAGGCTTTTCACGATTCCCTACAATAGAATTTAATTACTATTCCCTACTTAATTACAATGTTTATTTCGTAGTTCTTTGTAGGCATTTAATACTCATTTTTTGTAGGTATTAAATACACTTATCAAGACATTTGTAGCCATTAAATACTCACTCTTTGTAGGCATTAAATACTCACGCTTATCAAGACATCCGTAGGCATTAAATATTCACACTTCGTAGGCATTAAATACTCACATTTATCAAGACATTTGTGGGCATTAAATACTCACTCTTTGTAGGCATTAAATACTCTCACTTATCAAGACATTTGTGGGCATTAAATACTCACACTTTGTAGGCATTAAATACTCACACTTATCAAAACATTTGTAGGCATTAAATACTCACACTTATCAAGACATTTGTAGGCATTAAATACTCACACTTATCAAGACATTTGTGGGCATTAAATATTCACACGTTGTAGGCATTAAATACTCACATTTTGTATGCATTAAATACTCACACTTATCAAGACATTTATGGGCATTGAATACTCACACTTTGTAGGCATTAAATACTCGCACTTATGAAGACATTTGTCCATTACTATTTTAAGGACATGTCATATTGTGTGAATTGACTTTTTAAAACGAAGTTATATTATAAATACATTACAATATTGTTGAAATATTTTATAATAATGGTTAGTGCTAAGTAAAATTCAAATATTATTAGCTTTTGTTATACATTGCTCGTATGTACAATACTAAACTTATAACTACTTTGATATTCTACTTATTATATGTTACTTAATCGCCGGGACAAGTGTTTCTACCTCCTATTTCACTACGAAGCTTTTTTCACTATGAAAAAAATATCCTTAAATTTCTTAAACATGACTATAAAATTATAGAAAACTGGTTTAAGAAAATTTTGCGTACGCAGAAAAATTAATGTACTGACGAAATTATTTGCAATTTTTCGCATAGATTTTTGCTGTAATTCTTTAATCGATTAGATGGGTGGCTTCTTTACCATTCAACAAGGAAGATTGCAATAAAACACTCTTAACCACGAAATCAATCGCTAGAAATTATGGATATTCCGATACAATGATGCAGAACATACTTTTTAATTAAATAAAACCACTACTGATTTGTAATTATATTTATCCCTGAATTAAGAATTACTGTCGAGGACAATGTAAGAGGAATGTTATATTTTAAAGGTAATTATTATAAATGCGCTGTGTTTGCTTTCAGAAAAAAATAAAGCCGACATAAAACAGCGAGAATAATAAAACAAAATATGCATACTACGTCGAATTTTTGACGGTTTGCATTTATAGAAGTTTCAAAACATGAAGGCGAGAGTCCATCGCGTTATTTGTATTGAAAGTAGTGCAATGTAATTCAACTATCCCGCATTATTATTAGAGACACTTAATTTTTATGTTTCCGACATTAACAACCATGTACGAAATCATCTTCTATGCACCAACTTACAGTACCAATGCGATTGTTAAACACTCAGTATAGTAATGCGCGGTTTAAATATATTAAACCGATTGAGTGACACAGTGGATATATTCTCGGCACCACCTAGCACTTTGAGAAGATTACACCCTAGTATTCTTCCATGTGAATAAAAAATCATACCCACCAATGAAAAGGGAGAAATCTGTATAATTGCGAAAATATTTTAACAATAAAAACATAGGGGATGACATCAGAATGTCGTCTGCGAAATAAAATATTTAACAACAAATTTATATGTTATTGCATTAATAATATGAACTCCTACTACACGTATTTCTACCTCTTATCCCAAGGCTCTTATCCCGCCTGAAGAAAGCTTCAGGTAATAAACAGTCAATTATTTTGTTATTCCACGATAATTAGTGGAATAACAAAATAAATTATTGTCTATTATTCCAATGAGTTCCACAAAGTTAAACCATTGATAAATTATTGATAGAAATATAATGTGTTTATAAACTGGGATAGCACAGAGAAATATTGATATTAGTATGAAATAACATAAGCGTCGTCTATCCAATAGGAAATGTTCAAAATTCGCAAATCATGTAATAATAAATAAATAAATAAATAAATAAATATAGGTTTATTGACAGCAACATAGTATGTACAAAATATATTTAAATAACACTTCTAAAACACATAAATTGCAGATAATACATTAAATACAGAAGCTATCAAAAGGTCTGGGCTCATCTAATAACATCCCCTCGGCCAAGAGACCAATATAGGGTGAACCCAGCCACGGGGACACCAGATGTTTTTCAGCCTACGCCCAATGTATACAAGTCACGATTTCAAATAATGTAAATTTAAATTTGACATATTTCGCTAAAATTGTCTGTTGTAAAACAATACATTACAACAAGATGGTAATCAAATAATACAAAAAAATTACCCTTTATTAAAATATTAACTCGAATTCGATGGACCACACACAATTCCGATGAAACTTGACACCATTTAGACCTAGAAATACGACTACTCTTAGCTCTCGTATCACACCAGTTCGTTCCGCATGAAGACCGCCCCGGGATAGGAAGAAGGAACACTTGTATCTGTAATAAAGGATAATTAGCAGAATGACATTGTACCATGGAGTTCAACAAAGTTTATTTAGTAAATTGTTGCTCATTATTGACTTTAAAATTATATCCTCGCTCTGATCTGAGAATTTGCATACATTTCCCTGTCGAGGAAGCAGGAAGACTACTTTGCTCGAATGGTTATTATCTGGTGTTTATATTCGTTGGTGTAATAAAGTAACAGCGTTATTATTTAGTCACTTTATTGTAAAATAAAAAAAGCCAATTAGATTGCCCTGTGGCATATCTTCCAAACAACCAGAAAGAAGGGCTAACTACACGGTGAAATTGTGCAACGTTATTTTCAAACAGAAAAAAAAAATGGTGACATTTACAAATATGTATTTATAAATGTCACCAAAGATTGAAATATGAGACGGAATATTGAAAAGGACAAGAAAATAGGAGTTAAGGATAAAAATATTTCATCATTCGAGAGAAATATTTTTTTCGTGTCGCTGTTGGTTATGAGATATCTTTTATGGCAGCCGGTAACTGTTTCCAGAATATAGGTATATGAGCATATCAATATTCAACTTTATTATGAGGAGCTTGAATAATATAACATTGCGCATGACGAGACGTATAAATGTTGACAAAGCGAAAGTTGCGTGTTCTGTCCTCCCTGCCTTACACGCCGTGACGATTTGTATATGTCGTTACTCGAAATTTTGAGATAAACTTATCACGAATCGAAAGAAACACACACGCGAAAGTACATAATGCCAGACTTCCCCATCGCGACACACATATTTCGCCTCATCTATATCTATACAACTTCTCATAAAACTTCTACGATTTCGTTGACACTTTACATTATTTTTTTCAAACTATCATTGATTTCATCCAACCATTATTTCCTAAGTCTTCTTCGACTCACATTTACACTATATACTCGTATTTGTTTTGTTAGTCTTTCAATCGTTTTACATGGACAAACCATTATAGAGTGCTCTTTTTCACCTTATTTAATGCATGATCCTTTCCCTTCCTGTGCTGAAAGAATCCGCGCGTTCCGGTGCTGTGTATTCAATACACATCAATACACATGCAAAAATGAGCTATTTATAATCGGAAAAATAAGAATATTCATAGCCCATAGCTTAAATTAATTAAATTTGAAGTCAAAAGTGATAATAATTGAAATTTAATTGCTGAAAACCTGAATAAAACATCGGCCGACGTTCACAAAATGGGCGAAGAGACCACCTCAAATGGATGCCCGAGAGCTACTGAAGCGAGAGAAGCGAGCGAACTGAGATTCTATTTCTTGCGATCCCATATACTGAAGTAGAGTGAGAGTGAGACGTGAACGGCGTCGCTTCCTTACCAATAGTGTTTTTTTAGAATGAATATACCTACGTCACACCTTGGCACACGTTTGATTGTATTGGTGAATTTATTCCCGATTTTCACAAAATATCTCTGATGTGGCCGATAAGTGCTAATTATTATTAATATTATTTTTTCATTCAATGCGTTAATGTATTACGGAGGAATAACTAAAATCTGAACCCAGTATTTATTATATTTATAGAGATATTAAAGTGTTTAGAAGCAATGTGTACTAGTTACACATCACAGGGAAGGAAGGGTGAAAGTCAAATTCATCCCTAACCCCTTCATTCAATATTTTGTCATAAATGTACACTCCATCTACTCTTCTCAGTGCACGCATTTCTACAGCGCTTATTCGGCTCTTCTCGGTCATTTTCCACTTCCACGTTTCAATATCATGCATAAAAGTGCTAAAATAATACTGCAGTAATCAAAATGGTTGTTAAAAGAGTTATCAGCTCAAAATACCCGAATACCCATATTTATACAAACATTTTCCTCATTATAATTCTTTGAAAAGATAACAATTTTACATATGTTCTGCATTGACAATATTTATAATTATACTAAAAACCTGTCCATCACATATTTACACAAATGTTCCATATAAATACAGTCAATCTACATTTAATATGTTTACAGCCCCTGCCATACATCAAATATTTTAATGCTGTCCTTTTCTTTCACAGGAGATCCCGCTTGAATCCTCGTTCAACCGTTCCAAGTAAACGCAACGCTCGCCGCCTCAGTCGCTCAGTCGTTCAGTCGCCCGCTGACCATCGTCAAAGGTGGACGTTATCACGTCGCTCTCTGAGCTGTCAAAAGTTGTTCGCGAACTCTTTTATCAAACTCAAAAAGTTTTAAATACAAGTTTGTCACAATGGTGGATTACAATACAGATAAATTATCAAAAATATACGAAGACATTGTGTTTATAAACGTTTTAAGTGAAAAGTTAACCGTAAATTATTCGTCTAATGCAATTTTCTCAAAGCTGTCGTTTTTGTGTCAAGTATACCATTAATTTGTGTTATAAAATATTTGTAAAACCGAGTTTCGGAACTGTCGGAGAATGTGTTACAAAAAGTTGCCCTTTTCGTTTGTGAAAGTGTGAAAAATCGCTATCAAAAGGAGTTATATTTATGCATTATTCGGAACAAAGACTGCTATACTGGCACGATAGTTGCAATTCAACGCGGTCGCCCTTCGCGCAAAAATTATTATGAAATTCAAAATCCGGTATTCAAATGCAATATCGGTTGCATTATTTAACAACATCACTTGAAAGAACGCCAAAACATGCCATTGCAAACAATGGACGGTATTTCTGAAGTATCAAATGCTTTTCAAAAGTTCAACAGTGAATTGTGAAGCAAAAGTTTGGATTGTTCATTCCATTTGAATATTCCGCAAGTTTTGTTTGTGCAAATTTAGTTAGTTGTTTTGGTTCGAGATGGCCACAAATCTGGAACTGGCGGGAGAGATCTCCATCGTGATGGTCCTCCTGGTGTCTGTGGGCGCCAATGGGCTGGCTCTCATTGTCCTCTGCACCAGACCTTCTCTCAGGACTATTTCTAATAGGTAAGCGTCTCTTTTATCCGTTTATGTATCCAACACCCAGGGCAGTGTCTAAATGTAAAGCGCTTAAAGGGATGGTTAAGGATATTTTCCTCAACGGGCGCAAAATTAAAAATACAAAATCAAACGATTTTTTTTTAAATTTTTATAACGATATACGAAAGGAAATGGGTTTTAAAAACCAGCTTTACATAGTGCAATATTTTTATGGTCAATTTATTGGTGCATAAAAATATTGACAATTTATACAATATTGACTATTTTGGTACGAAATAAAATAATTACATATCTTATAATATTAAAAGGATAATTTATACAGCGCAATTTAGAGACCGAACTCGGTATCCAAACCCACTATTATTGACAGATAAAAAATATTACAAAATAAATATGAACAAGTCTAGGACAGGAAGGAAGGATAGGAAGATTATGGCTGCGGCCATTAGGCTCTGTAGGGCATTCTTGTACATTTCCTAAAATAATACTGCTATAAAATAATACTGCTATAAAATGATAACGCAAAATGGGGAATTCTACACATATACTATACATTATTTAACCGATTCACTGCGGGGCGGGTATCGGCCATAGCCGTAAGGCCGTGTTGTCAATGCGGAGTTTGCTCCTAGCCATTACGTAAATATGTGCGCCCTTGAGGAGAGTTGACTCTCTAGAAGGTGCTATGTTAATTGTTCTTCTTTATAATTTTTAAATATGTAGAATGCATGGGCGATGAAAAACTTATAATGTGTATGTTACTTGAGTGACAATCTCGATGGAGGATAAAATATGGTTGGGCCAAGGTAAAGAATAGGAAAAACAGAAAATTGTATGAGATGATCTATGGATGTGGAGAAAGTGAGTCAAATTTATCATCATTATTTCCATCTGGCACTGGCACTCTGCCCTCTATATCCTGACTGTTATATATTTTTCTAAACTTATAAATTGTAAACTGGTCGATAAGTGTTGGTAAGTTCGCAGTTGTAAACAGTCATAACTAAACTGAACTGGTCCATCAAACAGCTTACAATATCTAGTGATTGCATCTTTATATTTCGTTGATGCTTTTTATAAAAGTCTTACTCCCATTGCGCATTGTGAATCCATATATTTATTTAACATTATATTTTTGACAGCTTCAATTTTATGGAATAATTCCTGGATAATATTTTGAGATCGGCATCAACCGTGGACGAAATAAATAAAGATAAGTGCGTGCTCTACAAAATATAAATATTAGATTTTAAATTGTACGCGATCTTTGCCTCTTGTCTAGCAGCCATTAATCTACTATATTTTGACTTGATATTGTACGTACGAAGAGGAATATTAAGAAAAATAACGTATGTTTGAGATGTATAGTTTGAGAAATAACGATATTAGAAAAGGTGTACGAATGAGAATAAAGAAAACCTATATGAGGAGATGTATGGACTAGGCACAAAACCTATATGAGGAGATGTATGGACTAGGCACAAAACCTATATGAGGAGATGTATGGACTAGGCACAAAACCTATATGAGAAGATGTATGGACTAGGCACAAAACCTATATGAGGAGATGTATGGACTAGGCACAAAACCTATATGAGGAGATGTATGGACTAGGCACAAAACCTATATGAGGAGATGTATGGACTAGGCACAAAACCTATATGAGGAGATGTATGGACTAGGCACAAAACCTATATGAGGAGATGTATGGACTAGGCACAAAACCTATATGAGAAGATGTATGGACTAGGCTCAACACCTATATGAGATGTATGGACTAGGCACAAAACCTATATGAGGAGATGTATAGACTAGGCACAAAACCTATATGAGGAGATGTATGGACTAGGCACAAAACCTATATGAGAAGATGTATGGACTAGGCACAAAACTTATATGAGATGTATGGACTAGACACAAAACCTATATGAGAAGATGTATAGACTAGGCACAAAACCTATATGAAGAGATGTATGGACTAGGCACAAAACCTATATGGGGAGATGTATGGACTAGGCACAACACCTATATGAGTAGATGTATTGACTAGACACAAAACCTATATGAGGAGATGTATGGACTAGGCACAAAACCTATATGGGGAGATGTATGGACTAGGCACAAAACCTATATGGGGAGATGTATGGACTAGGCACAACACCTATATGAGTAGATGTATTGACTAGACACAAAACCTATATGAGGAGATGTATGGACTAGGCACAAAACCTATATGAGGAGATGTATGGACTAGGCACAAACCCTATATGAGATGTATGGACTAGGCACAAAACCTATATGAGGAGATGTATGAACTAGACACAAAACCATTATTTTGATAAATGGTGTTCGAAATGTTTACTCTTAAATGTACAGTGGCAAGGCTTACTTTATATTCACGTCATCCACACATCATTTCATTTTATTTTTGTTTAAAATAACACTAACAAAAAATTTGAGTCAATTTTCTTCATATGATCAAAACATATGATTTATAAATAATACCAATGATTAAAATCTCAATTAACAATGTTCATCTCATACAAAGTTCCGCCATGTCAGTAGGTCATTGAAAATGTTACAAATTATGATTAAACAAATATGGTAAAAATAAAACACTCATTCCTCAGTCAATGCAGTCACCATCCTCTTAAACTCGGACAGTGTTGAACTAAATATGTACACATACCAGCTAACTAACGCAGTGTTACTACTGGGTTATAGAAGCCGGTGGCACTTCTGTGTCTGAGGATGACGCTTTTGATTGGACAAAACTCTTGCTCTTCAAAAATCCCTCCATCCAGAAGGGTTGTCCATCCTGCGAGTATCTCTATTGAGCCAACTCATGGCCAACTCATGGCCAACACATTTGCAAGGCAAATAAGGAAAATATCTTCATAAATTGTTTTAACAAATGCAATTTTCATAAAAAATAAGTGTGTCGCTATTGTCAAACAACCATTCTCCAATTAACACGTTTAATGTTATTCTTTATTTATCGAAAATATTTACGACACGTAAGTGTCCTTTATACATCAAAACAACATTTACTAAACAAAAGGTAAAATTATAACACAATTCAGAACACGTAAAGTAAAGCACAAAGCACTGAAAATAAAAAAAACTCAAATACAATAAATAAGAATACAAAAACAAGACAAAATGTAAACGTTTAAGTCGCCCAGTCATACAATTGAAAAAAAATCCGAAGAAGGCCCTTCTGAACTGAAAAACATCGATAAAAAATATTCATAAATAATAAAATGTGAACTCAAAGAACATTTTTTAACAAAAAATAATAATATTTAACAATTAATTACTTTGTTATTCCACTGATTACATTTGTCTCCGCGACACGTGTTTCTGACGAAGTAATTTATTACACGTACCGTCACGCCGTCTCCATGTCGGGGTAGACAGGGAAGAGTGAACGGTAGACTTTCCTATCGCGACACACATATTTCGCCTCTTCTTCATCCATACACCGTTTCTGAAGCTCCTATGATTTGTCTGACTTTTGATCCAACCATACATTCTTCGGTCTTCCTCTTCAACGCCTTTCGCTATCATCTCCCCTAGTTATTTGTTTAGTTATTTATTTATTCATTTATTCGTTCCACGTGCCCAAACCAACAGTCCTCTTCATCCCTAATCGATGAATTTCGAATTATCTCATACATTGTCACCCCATGTATTCTAATTGCAACCACGTTTCACGCACCTTATTTATTGTATAATATTATATATTATAATATGGAGTTCCACCACGTTAAAGTAGAAACATTTGATAAACAGCACTCTGACCTGTTTCTTGATATAACACGTGTATCGGTTTGTACATTACCCGCACAGCACTCTGTCCCGGCCCCGGTCCCGGCCCTGCTGAGGACCCTTATTATTCCAGTCTGTCTACCTCTCCCTACCTGCCGGCCCGGGATGCTCGCTATCAGTTGAGCTATTTGTTCCCACGTTTTAAGTGTTGGGGAGATTTATGTTTCAGTGTCGTAAAAATTCTCAACAATGTTAAGTCAATACCCGTACCCGCTACATATACAAATAACGAACAGAAAACTAAACAAAAACATCCATAAAGTATCCTCAAACAGACGTGCGAAATATGTTAGATTTATACTAAATAATAAAAAACATGCCATCACGCCGTCTCGCGTCTCTCTGTCGGGTGTCCTATCTACAGCTTGTAACATTTCTCAGACTCTTCAAAATATCTTATTGTATTATAGAATACATTACCTTCTTTCAAAATATCATACTGTAGAATACATTACCTTCTTTCAAAATATCATATTGTAGAATACATTACCTTCTTTCAAAATATCATATTGTAGAATATATTACCTTGTTTCAAAATATCATATTGCATTTTAAAAGCCGCATCCTCTGGAAAGCGACTTACGATTACATTTTATGGATTTTTTTAAAATATTAATGTAAATTTATGATACTTTGGCCATGTGCGAACTTAAAATAAATGATGAAATGTCAATGTATACGTGTATATAGTAATTAAACGTCAAAAATTAATGATGTACGTGGAAAAAAGCAGAAGCTCTGAATCAAGCGGAACAGATTCTTGAAAGTAAAAGTTTAAAATAACATTTTTTTTAATTCAAATGGTACCTTTCAACATAATTGATTCGGATATATTGAAGAGCGTGGCTAGGAGGCAACGTTGTCTTATGTCACATTCAAAGAGTCTTTAAATAATATTGAATTATATTTCACATTTTTTTTAATAATTACTCGTGCACGGCACGGTACAAAGAACTGTATAGGTGGATGGCTGCTGCGTAATGCTCGGAGAATTCAGGTCACATTCAGTGGCGTAGATCGGTAAAAGGGGTAGCGGGGTGAAGAGATCTTAGTCAGGTATAGCAGATCTCAAGTAAAACACATTAGGTAGAGGGAACTGAGAATATGATTTATTTTGAAAAGGATCCTTCTTATGAACAGTCAATCGCAAGCGCCATTTTCCGCCACTGCATGCGCTCACACCTCGCGAAATACAACAATTTTCGGGAGTTTGCGCAATCCAGAAACCGGCCGGTCAGCGATATAGTCTCACGACGACCGTCCATAAGTCTCATTTCCGCTGCATTCGCGATGCAGCGCGGACCTAAACAAACAATAAATATTTACATACAAAAACCAATCAAATATCAAATTATAAACAAGAATCTATTCACATACAAATCAAACATATACCAGAATTTACATATCAAATTACTAATATTATGTTAACAAAGAAAATCACTAAATAAGTGACGCATACGTCCGATACAACTCGTATATTGCACATATTTGTTTCTGTGGTCAAAGTGTGCCCCGTTCCGGAGTGGGAAAGTTCAAGATAAAGGGGAATTAAGTGGACACCAGACTGGAATCCACCCTGAAACATAACCAACGGGACTCGAATCCGATGCCCTGGGTTGGAAGTTCTGGGCTCCGTAGGTCGTCTGTATTGTGAATATTTGTATAATAAATAAAGATCGTGACAACTGCGGCGCCGCACGCCCCCTGATAACCGCACCGCGCCGCTATCTACTCGAACAGCTAATAGTGTATAAATATGTGTATAATATTGTACGAGTATACACATAACATACTCGTATGATATAGTGCTGCGTCTAATCAGGGCAATAAGGAAGTGCCGTCCCTCGTAACCTGCCCATCATTCTCGTGAAATATCCAACTATTTTATGGCACTTTATTATGTTCCGTAAGCATTCACTTCCGATAGAGATACTCGTACACGCATATCCGATATACTCGTATAAAATACTTATTACTCACTATTATGATCGTTTGATAAGACTTCGCGTGCAATATACCAAGTCATTTGTACATTTTTTTATCAACCTGCGTAGCATAGTTGTAACATTCTTGATTTCCACCCGAGGGTTTAGGATTCGATTCCCGATGATACCCAAAAAAAATATGAGGGTGCCAGTCTAGTAAAAAAGTGCCTCTAGTCAAGTACACTCGCACGCATTGCGCGGTAGTTTTACCAACACGTCAAATGACGAATTGCGAACTCCGGAGGTTCTAAATCTGGCAGCTCACTGCCTGGGGCCAAAGACAACGTTGTCTTCAATATGTCCGAGAATTATTAGGTTATATTGCAGGGTACCACACCAAAGTGAGACTAACGGGGTATACCGACATGTTATTTTTTCTCTTTTTGAAATAATAGATATGACTGAAGTCATAGGTATCCTTATATACCCCCGAATATTAGGCGGAAAAATGACTGTCATCCCGACGTGGGTAGAAAAGCGCGGGGTTCGAACCGGCGACTTTCCGTATGGAAGTCCAGTGCGTTACCGCGCGGCTATACACCTCGTACACACATATACTACACTACACCTACAACCGAATGTATAATAGTATAAATTGTTATTTTATTATTATTGAAGTCAACATCAGGAGTGAGGCGAACCCTTGTGGTATCTCATAATCAATCTAAAATAAGAAGGAAAGACATCGAGACAGTCGACCGAAATTCACTGTTGATTAATCTCTCAGAAGAACAAAGCGACGCGCTGGACAGTGCATTGTATAATATATAATAATATGTACAGGCTGGTGGAATGGTGTAATGGCTCGCCTCGAGTGGTGCAATAATCTGCGGGGAAGGTCGCGTCTCCAATGCTGTCCAGCCTGGTGATTGGTATTGCTGACTGCTTGATGCAACTCTCTTCTTTGCGTCTTCTTGATAATATTGTGAAAGTCACCACGTGACCACTTATTCTACAATTATTTTACTCGCTAACTAAAGGTCGGAGCTCTTATAATAATGTCTCGAGGTTCTCTAAACAATTCAATTTTATCATCCTACTAATATTAACATCTGTACGAACATCAAAGCCAATATTATCAGTGTCAATAGTCGAGATAATAGTAGACTTGTAATTTATTATTGAGAACCTGGGTTTTACACCACACGTTCTGACCTAACAGGTATCTAGGGTTTTACACCACACTTTCTGACCTAACAGGTCTCTTGAGATAGCGTTTAATTATTAAGATACAGAAGTTATATTTTTTTATATTTATTGACAAAATAAATGAGAGTTTGTGTCCTTTACATATCACAGTAAAATAAATGACAGTTTGTGTCCTTTAAATATCACAGTAAAAATTATAAAAAAGAAAACGTTTGTGCTTCACTTTCATTGTATACAGTTAAACTTGGTGGACTTATTAATGTGTCAATATCTTCTAACCAAACAGAAAAGTGTTAAGGTCTGCAGTGCCAACCAGGTTTCAACGGGAATCGAACCAGTAACTCCAGGGCTGTAAGACAGACGTCTTATCAAATAGGCCACGGAAAATACCATGTCAACACCTTTAAAAAAAACTTACAATTCAGAATACATATATCTTTCAAAGGACTTACAAAATATAACTTAACCTGTTCACCGCGTTAAAAATCAAATTCCACGAATCCTGTGCGCGGCACAATTTCAGCGTTTTTTAATTTCTATGTTTAAACACATATTTTGTTTAGAACCACTGATATTTGATTACAACACCAAGTAAACATGACACTTAAGTAATTTTCTGATAATAAATAATATTCATTACTCTTAAGGAGACTCATTAAATAAAGGAGATAAACTAAACATTACGTAAAATAAACAAAGGAATGCTACGATCAAATCAATACTTCATGACACTCACCCAATCAAATGCATATAGCACTAGTAATGTTTATTTACGTAAGAGAGACTTAGTAATGTTTATTTACGTAAGAGAGATTCATCGCAGGACTCGATCCGCGAGACAGGTCGTTAATGCTGGAAATATTGAGAAACCAAAAAAATTCGGCGCTCTGTTTATTCAACAATATCTCATAAACTAATATATTATTTGACAAGGTTTTCAGAGGTGTCGCTAGAATAAAGATTATTTTAAATTTTAGTTCAATTTTTATTCCGGTTTTGTGTCATTTTTTTTAAGTATTTGTGATTTGAAACTTGGATTGTCGTCAGATCACAGGCGTTTGTGCTCCCCGCGGGGAACAGGTTAAAAAATAAAATCTCTCTCAAGGGAATATTACGTATAAGCAAAATTGCAAAAAAAATACGTAAGATGAAATAGAATAACCATTGAAGACCTAAGATTAAGGAAATACTGAAGTAGGATCCTCCTGGACTCCTGAAAATACTGAAGTAGGATCCTCCTGGACTCCTGAAAATACTGAAGTAGGATCCTCCTGCACTCCTGAAAATACTGAAGTAGGATCCCCCTGGACTCCTGAAATACTGAAGTAGGATCCTCCTGGACTCCTGAAAATACTGAAGTAGGATCCTCCTGGACTCCTGAAAATACTGAAGTAGGATCCTCCTGGACTCCTGAAAATACTGAAGTAGGATCCTCCTGGACTCCTGAAATACTGAAGTAGGATCCTCCTGGACTCCTGAAAAACATTTACATAAAAAATATCCAACACGTCATGCGTGGAGTTAATTATGCATAATTATTGTATTCTTATTATAAAAATATTATTGTTAGAAGAATAACTTATTTATCACATAACTATATATAATACTATACTTAAGAAAATGTAGCATGGTCCCTGTGACAGTTCACAAATTTGCCCCAATACAACCTTGTAACGACGTTCAGTAATTTTAATTATTTTATCAACTATAATATAAGCCTTGATTCTAATAAATAGCAAGTTATTTAGGTAAATACATTGCATTAAACTAACAATAATGACAAATTAATACATCTTGTTATAAATTAGCAAAAATGTGGCAGTTTGTTAAAATCAAATAATATTTGGCGACATTTGTCAAAAATTACTACATTAGTCTGCATTGTCTAGGGATGAGGTATACGATAATTGTATTTTCGATTTTTTTATACCGAAAATGAAATGTTCGTAATTAGTATTAATTCATAGTGGATCTTGGCCTATTTAAAGATAGATACAAATCATACAATACATTAGAAAGTCAGTATAATGAAAATTAGGAATTAAAACGTCAGTTCAGAGAAAAATAATTATTCGATTTGTAAAAAAAACGATTCGATTTGTAGAATAAAAACGATTTTACCTCATCCCTTTGAGACATGACGTTTCAAACGTCACAGGGACCATCGTACATTTTCTCCAGTATAACGTAATGGTATTCATTCGAAACATTGTTTGAGCATGAAAATTTCGATTTAAAAAATAACAATTTGTTACATTAAATCTCCCAAATATAAAAATCGTAGTAACTTGTCTTATATAATATATGACCTAACCGACTCATATTACGGACCAGTTAACCCTTTGTTAACTGAATATAGAAATAACTTGTTCATTGCATTTTTTCTGTTAAATATCTCTTGTAGTGGGATGTTAGAGGGATTACATTTTTTTCGTCGTCCAAAAAAGGGTGATACAAATTTATACCGTCAGCGAACAAAGACATAAAAAAAACGACAAATATGTTTTGAACAATCGTATTATTATAGCAATCAATTTTACAAAAACAAATGTTAATGAACTTCTACTTTCAAAAAACACACTTACTTGCTATTTTCATTAATATTTTTGTATCAAAAATGAATAATAAAACACGCGTCCAATCAGTGTGATAGTCAACATTCACCTGAGATACCTGGTGGTATTTGTAATAAATACACGTTCCAATACTGTTTGCGTTGTAAAATATTAGTACACATATGTGATGTGACGACAGGGAATGATCAAACTAATTTTGATGTATAATGCTAGAATGAACGTTTAAATCTGGTGGTACAAATTTGTACCGTCAGATGGCAAAGGTTTAAGTGACAAGCATCTCACTGTGTGAGTATCATAAATGATAGCGATAAGAAAACAGGCACTGAAATCTGAAAAATGCAAATTTTTCAGTGTATTAATTAATTAAACACGACATACATACATACATACATACATACATACATACATACATACATACATACATACATACATACATATATATATATATACATATATATATATATATATATATATATATATATATATATATATATATATATATATATATATATATATATATATATATATATATATATATATATATATATATATATATATATATATATATATATATATATATATATATATATATATAT
>OX463859.1:0-87500 GCA_949825065.1 Odontocerum albicorne
ACCAGTGACTATATGGTGCAGAAAACCCTTTCGTTTATGCCTGGCAAGCAGCATTTCACATGTGGAAAATTGGCATTCAAAGTTTCTCCGTGTCAGTTCATATGAATCCCAATTTCTTTGTTTTTGAATCATTCCCAATGATTTCAACCCATGTGAAATTGCTTGTTGAGTCACTCCTAATGTAAGTGCAAGTTCTTCTTGCGTTTGGCACGAATCTTGATCCAATAATACTTCCAATTCCGCGTCTTCGTACACTTTCGGCCTTCCGCTACGTTCTTTGTCTTCGATGTCAAATTCACCGTTCTTAAACTTTTGAAACCACTCACGACAACTTCTCTCACTTAAGGCAGCCTCACCATATGCTTCTACAAGCAATCGATGCGCCTCAGCTGCAGATTTCTTCAAATTGAAGAAGTAAATCAAAAGTTCCCGCAAATGACGCTTATTCGGCTCAAAACTTGACATTTTCGAACACAAAAAAATATGTTATACTGATAAAAATTCACTAATATTTCAAGGTCATGTTGTTGACAGATGTCCAACCTTACGATAATGACATTTTACATCTGACAATTTTAACCATAACTTACTGGTGGTGCCAACTTTTGTCAAACGGCGGTGACTTATTTGTACACCCAATACATATACATATACATATACATATACATATACATATACATATACATATACATATACATATACATATACATATACATATACATATACATATACATATACATATACATATACATATACATATACATATACATATACATATACATATACATATACATATACATATACATATACATATACATATACATATACATATACATATACATATACATATACATATACATATACATATACATATACATATACATATACATATACATATACATATACATATACATATACATATACATATACATATACATATACATATATATATATATATATATATATATATATATATATATATATATATATATATATATATATATATATATATATATATATATATATATATATATATATATATATATATATGTATGCATCTTTAACTCTAATGAATATTTAAGACAGAATCGTGGCCTTGTTAAGAACAGGTAGTCTATTATGCCATTCTAAATACAATTTTGTTGGTGAAAAACTATCCAAACATTGCTTACCCCTGCTGTAATTTATTTTCTACAAACGGGCAAATAAGTTTTAGGTGTTGATTGAAAACACAATTTGAAACAGAAGAGAGCCAGTAATAAAGTAATAAAAAATAAATCGAAATAAAGTGACTTAATAAAATTTACCTCCTCCCGTTGCAGATTTGACCGCATAATACCGAGCGTAGGTTAGTGGACAGAATACTGGTTTTATCTTTGATAAAATCAATGAAGCCATTTTAAAACATTAAATGAACTAAGAGCTCTAACGAGAATATTTTAAGTTATAATTAAAGAGAAAATAATTATTCTATTATACATGCCCGCCGTCAAAACCTTGTTTCGAAAAGCTTTGACATAAAAATTTTAGGTTATATTCTGCCGGATTCACAATAGCACTGAAAAATTAAAATAATTTGATAAAATTTTATTCATTTTTTATTTGGAAAAAAATATTATTGAATTTACATAACTCTTAATACCTACATATATAGCAAAATTATAAACGAGCTAGAACCTGCAACAATGATCGTCAGAACCAAATTTTAATATGTATTTATGCTGTAACGCATTAGACTTCCGTGCGGAAGGTCGTCAGTTCGAATTCCGTGCTATGCTACTCCCCTCGAATGACACAGGCATTTTTCTTCCTAGTATTCAGGGTATAAGTATACCTATGGCATCGGTCTTTATCTGCCCATTGCTGAGTGAGGGCACCCCTATGACTGCACTCGCAGTTTTCCCATTTGTACAGCAGGTGTATTGGTAAAACATGACAAGTTCCACCATAGAAGGGTAGTGGCTACCTCCGTTTTTTGTCTTCTTCAGCATACTTATTTCCATGCTTTTTTATATAGTGACGAGCCGCTGTATTATTTTTGAGTTAAGGGTCCACGTTTCACACCCGTATGTGAGTATCGGGAGGATGCGTTGATCGAAGACTGCTTTTTAGACATAATGGAAGATTTTCTCTGAAGACTGTTATTCTTTCCGAATGCGCTTCAGCCCATTTTTATTGTAAATTTCATTGATCATATTCCCGTCAGCTGATAATTATTGTTCCAAGTATATATAGTGGGGGACTTCTTCTAAAGCTACGTCACCAATCTTAATTTGTCTCGTTGATGCAAGGGTATATTGGTTGAACATTACTTTGGTTTTAGCACGATTCATTTTTAAACCAACTCGATTTTTCAAGTTAAGCTCTTATTAGCTCTTTTGGCTTTGATAGGAATCCGTGACCATTGTCAAACAGAACGACTGTGAGCTATGTAATTAAATTTACTTGGACAAAAATATTGATACATACATAATATTCATTTCACGCAGCTGTTATTCGATGTTTGTTTTCACAGACTATTTATATATTACGTCGATTATTTAAATAAGTAAGCAGATTACCAGTTAAAAATTGTATTTTTTTATTAAGTTGTTAAATTATGTGAATCATTCTTAAGAGTATTGACTTCATATAATATTTTAACTGAATAGCCTAAAAGATTGTAATCAATGCCGAAACGGTGTAACTAATACATACAACTTTAAATATAACCCTTAATGCATTGGCTATAACGACATTTTTGGCTTGAACCATGTAACGGTCCGTCAAATAGAATTTAGAAAGTCTGGAAAGTCCTTTGCATTTGACAGCTGTCACCGTACGGCAGAAAATATCGTATTTATTTTTCTTCACGATAACTGCGTGTTTATTGCTCGTCTTCTTCAGGCGCACTGCTCGACCGCTCGGATACTCGACTCGGACTTCGCGGCTGTGTATTCCTCGAACTCTGAGTAGCGACCGTTTCGTACGAGCCAAGAGCTGAAGCAACATATTGTGAGTAGAATTGTTTCGTATTGTTGTGTCGTAGTAGATTTTCGTCTTCTCGGACCATCTCCGCTCCTTATATGGAGCAGGAAAAGCTAATCTCCCGCAGTCCCAAGTAAGAATCCTGGAGATAGAATGTCTTTATTTTCATATTACATCTTGATAAGACGTTTGTAATCGTTTTTTTTATTCTGGATATTTCTTTCCGTAATTTCTAAGTGTCGGGGTCAGTAAATAACACTCATAGTTTATAATACAATCTAGTGGTAGGCTTATTGCGATGTGGCAATTTCTTCCTACTAACAACGAATATATTAAAATAACTGAATGTTAAAAGAAATAGGGAAGAACTAATATGTTTGGACACCATCTGGAATTGAACCTGTAGCCCCCGGGCGGAAAACGAAGATTTAACCTCTAAACTACGAAGGTCAATGTTTTGGTGTTAAGAGCTTATGCAATGAATTTCACATTACATCCCACTAGGGGCAGCATTCACATTCACACAGCTTCTCAAGCTCATAATGAGCTTAGAACGAGTGAGCTGTGTCTAGTCAGGCTGTTCAATTGTTCCAAATTTCACATTACATCCCACTAGGGGCAGCATTCACATTCACACAGCTTCTCAAGCTCATAATGAGCTTAGAACGAGTGAGCTGTGTCTAGTCAGGCTGTTCAATTGTTCCAAATTTCACATTACATCCCACTAGGGGCAGCATTCACATTCACACAGCTTCTCAAGCTCATAATGAGCTTAGAACGAGTGAGCTGTGTCTAGTCAGGCTGTTCAATTGTTCCAAATTTCACATTACATCCCACTAGGGGCAGCATTCACATTCACACAGCTTCTCAAGCTCATAATGAGCTTAGAACGAGTGAGCTGTGTCTAGTCAGGCTGTTCAATTGTTCCAAATTTCACATTACATCCCACTAGGGGCAGCATTCACATTCACACAGCTTCTCAAGCTCATAATGAGCTTAGAACGAGTGAGCTGTGTCTAGTCAGGCTGTTCAATTGTTCCAAATTTCACATTACATCCCACTAGGGGCAGCATTCACATTCACACAGCTTCTCAAGCTCATAATGAGCTTAGAACGAGTGAGCTGTGTCTAGTCAGGCTGTTCAATTGTTCCAAATTTCACATTACATCCCACTAGGGGCAGCATTCACATTCACACAGCTTCTCAAGCTCATAATGAGCTTAGAACGAGTGAGCTGTGTCTAGTCAGGCTGTTCAATTGTTCCAAATTTCACATTACATCCCACTAGGGGCAGCATTCACATTCACACAGCTTCTCAAGCTCATAATGAGCTTAGAACGAGTGAGCTGTGTCTAGTCAGGCTGTTCAATTGTTCCAAATTTCACATTACATCCCACTAGGGGCAGCATTCACATTCACACAGCTTCTCAAGCTCATAATGAGCTTAGAACGAGTGAGCTGTGTCTAGTCAGGCTGTTCAATTGTTCCAAATTTCACATTACATCCCACTAGGGGCAGCATTCACATTCACACAGCTTCTCAAGCTCATAATGAGCTTAGAACGAGTGAGCTGTGTCTAGTCAGGCTGTTCAATTGTTCCAAATTTCACATTACATCCCACTAGGGGCAGCATTCACATTCACACAGCTTCTCAAGCTCATAATGAGCTTAGAACGAGTGAGCTGTGTCTAGTCAGGCTGTTCAATTGTTCCAAATTTCACATTACATCCCACTAGGGGCAGCATTCACATTCACACAGCTTCTCAAGCTCATAATGAGCTTAGAACGAGTGAGCTGTGTCTAGTCAGGCTGTTCAATTGTTCCAAATTTCACATTACATCCCACTAGGGGCAGCATTCACATTCACACAGCTTCTCAAGCTCATAATGAGCTTAGAACGAGTGAGCTGTGTCTAGTCAGGCTGTTCAATTGTTCCAAATTTCACATTACATCCCACTAGGGGCAGCATTCACATTCACACAGCTTCTCAAGCTCATAATGAGCTTAGAACGAGTGAGCTGTGTCTAGTCAGGCTGTTCAATTGTTCCAAATTTCACATTACATCCCACTAGGGGCAGCATTCACATTCACACAGCTTCTCAAGCTCATAATGAGCTTAGAACGAGTGAGCTGTGTCTAGTCAGGCTGTTCAATTGCCCACTGCATTTTTGACAATAGGTCGATCTTTGTGAAGGTCACACCCCGATAATCAAGTATTCACATTTAGAACCGAAGGAGTTGACACCTAACTCAAAGTTCATCATCAAGTATCTTGGAAATAATAGCGCATTAAGAGAGGTAACACTCGCACAGACCGGGCCACGTAACATAGGTCATCATTGCTATGCAGGGGGGGGGGTCTTACATACAATTTCCAATTGATATTTTTCACACTGTGCCATAATATTGATTGTTATTCTTATGTCTCTGATAGGCTAGTCTCTTAGTCTCTAGCATCAACAGAAATATCAAACCGGTTCCGCAGCTCTCACATCGACTCCATTTCACAGATGTCACAAACATATGGGACTCGCCGATTGGTTATTTATTTTTACATTTAACTAATACAGCCCTGTTAGCCAGAGAACACACCTCCACCTCCACCTCCATCTCCATCTCCTGAGACATTGAGCCACACACAATCAGATATTGAGAGATTCTCCATAAATATATAAGTCTGATATGTAGACACATTTTGGCATAGTCAATACGATAAAACCCCACAATTATAACTAGTTAGATTTTTCGTGGAAAAACAACAGAAGCATCTGTTTTTCTTAAAGAATATTTATGAATTTATCATAGGTATTTTATTTTAATTTTACATTTGATACAGGTTTCGAGGAAAAAATGTAGCTGTACACGCTCTTGTCAAACAGACTACGTTTCTATTCGACATTTGTATGCCATCAATTGACCTCTGTAGTTCCTTCAAACATGGAGCTATGTAAACAATGAACAACTAGGGTGACATAACGCATCCTTATTACCATTCACTCATACTCGTACGTGCTGTATTTTTTGTGTATATGACACAATACGGCGTAAGTTCATGTTCAACACCATATTCATTCAATATTTTCCATATCTGCATCCTTTCCGCTTAAAAAGGCACTCTGATCATCTCACACTCTCTTTTCCATCTTTCTTCTCCCTCTTTCTATTAGAATTTTTCCGTACAGTTTACTTACTACACTCGGCAAACTAATGGCTCTGTAACTTCAAAACTCCATTCTTGCACCCTTACCTTTAAATAACAGAACAATGAATGCATTCCTCCAGTCTTGTCTTCCAAAAGTGTGTAGTCAGATTCCCAACATTTGTTGAAAAACTGTCTCGATCATTCGTTCACCTCTTTACCATTATTAGTTCTGTGCTCATTTCATCACAACCTGATGTCTTTTACAGCAGTTCACCTCTTTACCATTATTAGTTCTGTGCTCATTTCATCACAACCTGATGTCTTTTACAGCAGTTCACCTCTTTACCATTATTAGCTCTGTGCTCATTTCATCACAACCTGATGTCTTTTACAGCAGTTCACCTCTTTACCATTATTAGTTCTGTGCTCATTTCATCACAACCTGATGTCTTTTACAGCAGTTCACCTCTTTACCATTATTAGTTCTGTGCTCATTTCATCACAACCTGATGTCTTTTACAGCAGTTCACCTCTTTACCATTATTAGTTCTGTGCTCATTTCATCACAACCTGATGTCTTTTACAGCAGTTCACCTCTTTACCATTATTAGTTCTGTGCTCATTTCATCACAACCTAATGTCTTTTACAGCAGTTTGTACGTCTTGTAGACTGATCTCATTCAGCTTTTCCAAATGCTCACAATTTGCAGCTATACCTGAATCTGGTACAGCTTTACCGTTGTTTCTATTAGTATCACCGCTCGCAGTTTCTCCATTTTCAGCTATACCTGGGTCTGGTACAGCTTTACCGTTGTTTCTATTAGTATCACCGCTCGCAGTTTCTCCATTTTCAGCTATACCTGGGTCTGGTACAGCTTTACCGTTGTTTCTATTAGTATCACCGCTCGCAGTTTCTCCATTTTCAGCTATACCTGGGTCTGGTACAGCTTTACCGTTGTTTCTATTAGTATCACCACTCGCAGTTTCTCCATTTTCAGCTATACCTGGGTCTGGTACAGCTTTACCGTTGTTTCTATTAGTATCACCACTCGCAGTTTCTCCAATTTCAGCTATACCTGGGTCTGGTACAGCTTTACCGTTGTTTCTATTAGTATCACCACTCGCAGTTTCTCCATTTTCAGCTATACCTGGGTCTGGTACAGCTTTACCGTTGTTTCTATTAGTATCACCACTCGCAGTTTCTCCATTTTCAGCTATACCTGAGTCTGGTACAGCTTTACCATTGTTTCTATTAGTATATCACCTCTCGCAGTTTCTTCAAAATATTCCTTTCATCTCAAATGAACCCTTTCTTTTTCTGACAAAAACCTTCCATTCTTATCTATAATTCCACTCATACCTCCTATATCGTTTTTCCCACTCATTTTAGTTCATTCTAAAATATCTTCATATTTCCCTCCGCATTCATACTCAACTTTCTGCCTTCTTCATCTCTAAATTTCTTCTTTTCCTGAACCAGTCTTTTTGTTTTAATCTTCCATTCTTTGTACTCTCCTTCCATTTTTTCATCACTATTTTCTTTTATTGCTTCGACAAATTTTCTCCACGCTCTATTTTTCTCTTCCACACATTTTTTAACTTCCTTCTCTCACCTTCCATTCTCTATTTTACAGAGACTTGATTAACTGTTATAAAGTCTTGAACAGACAACATTATCAGTGGACAAAATTCTGCCAAAAAAATCTTATAACCAAAATACACAGTTGAGAGAACATCAGTTGATACTTTTCAAAATGAAATTCCATAATAATCCAGGAAACGCTGTTTTGCTAACTGAGTTAAGAAATCATGAAAAAGCTCTTAAGAGTTTCTGGAAACTGTTATTTAACAGGAAAGGCAAAAGTGCAATACTTAGCGACAGTGGTGTGTGTAAACTTTTATGTGCAATAATTTCTATATAGGAAAGACAGGAAAATAATTTGAAAAGAGATTTCGTGAACACAAATCCGCCTTAACAAACCCTCTAATTTATTCTGAAATGGCTAATCATTGTCACCGTGAAAATCATACATTTTCTATCGATGATGCCAAATTCTTACATATCAGTAGTAACGGAAATAAATTGGACAGATTAGAGGCCCTAGAAATATCCAAGCTAGTGCACCGGGGTGAACATCTGGCAAACACATATATTCCTAAGATCTCGCTGCTGCTCGCTGAAGTTGTCTCCTGCCTCCCTCCATCCGCAATCCCCAACCCGAATTTTTACCGTTAGAAGTGTGTATGTCGGTACCAGGTTGAACAGAATCCAGTCTTGTTTGTGCTCCCCTGATGATGAGGGGAAAACCTTGAAACCGGTAGGGTTATACCGTTACATAAAGTGGAATAAACGGTGTTGGATAAAACAAATCACAATATCTTTAAACTTCCACATTGTTAATGCTTTAACTATAAATAACAACTTCAAAGACTGTCTGAGCAAGTTCCTGCGCACAAACCCAAAAGTGCATTTTAGTTGTGTTTCATTTCATTTCATTTCCTTTGCTTTGCTTATGTTATTCATTATTTTCCTTTTTGCTTTAGTTCATTTTGATATTCATTTTTATTTAGGTCAATTTAAACATTATTAGCTATGAAAAATATTGAATGAATATGGTGTTCAATGTTAATTAGTAAGTGGTATTGAGTAATTATATATTATGTGAACAGTAGAGCATATACGAGTATTAACACATCCATCAATAAGCCCCAGGACTAACTACTAAAACAACATTTGATGAATATTATACCATGCGCATCCCAAAATACGGAGGCCATAACCTTCCCGGCCGACTGTTGAGTTTTTGGTCGCTTTGGACGTATTTCACCGGCTGCTCTCCACTCAGCTGACTGCCGATTTGATTCCGGAGTATAGTGGTGGATCCAAGTTTCATCCATTGTCACATACCGACGCAAAAACTCCTGATTATTTCGCGTTAACAGTGCCAAACAGCGTTCTGAATAATCGATGCGTTGTTTCTGTTCCATTATGAGCAAACGCGGCACCCATTTCGAAAAAAGCTTTTTCATGACCAAATGTTCATGCAAAATAGTGTAAACACTACCAAATGATATCTTCAGGATGTCAGCTATCTCATGCAATTTTACTTTGCGATGTTCCATCACGATTTTGAGTTTTTTTTTTTTTGGTTTTCTGGTGTAACAGCCTCATTTGGACGACCAGAGCGTTCAGCATCATTTGTGTCTGTACGACCGAGTTTGAAATCAGCATACCACCGACAAATGGTTGTTTTCGACGGAGCAGAGCCCGGATAACACTTTTCAAGTCATCGCTGAGTTTGAACGGTATTTTTTCCATTAAAAAGCAATGTTTTATCAACACACGAAATTCGGTTTTTTCCATTTTGAAAATAGCAAAAGTAGCGTCACTAAAAACTAACTGAGAGTACTAACTGAGAATGGTATGGATTTGTTATTAGAGGCACCATCTGTTGATTAGTCCCGGGACTTATTGATCGATGTGTTAGAGTGAACAGTGACTTGATTGAGTGGTTAAATATGTCAAAATGGATAAATCAATGATGAGTTTTGTCACCCTGATTGTTAAATATAATATTTACCGACTATAGATTCACATGTGATGGGACTATATTATACAGGTAGAGGTGTTATGGTGACATACAAATGTTCAATGGGAATGGATATACATACAATATTCATCTTACATGGTAGTGTAAGATGAATATTGTATGTATATGAGATGAGATGTGAAGAGAAACTTCTGAGAATTAATGATTGCCAAATCCAAAGTCATGGTGATACAAAATTGTGCTAGGAAAAGTAAATGCGATAAATGAGTGAACAATGAAAAACTGACTCTTTTGAGAGACATCAATTGGTGGTAGGAAATTACACAAAAGTGAACTGGGCCAACCTGTATAGGAAATTACACAAAAAAGTTTTTGTTGTCGTAACTTAGTATCAATTCTTCCATACACGGCACATTGCTACTGATACATTGTTACTCTACAAGAGTCACCGTGTGTAACTTAGTATCAATTCTTCCATACACGGCACATTGCTACTGATACATTGTTACTCTACAAGGGTCACCGTGTGTAACTTAGTATCAATTCTTCCATACACGGCACATTGCTACTGATACATTGTTACTCCACTAGGGCCACCGTGTGTAACTTAGTATCAATTCTTCCATACACGGCACATTGCTACTGATACATTGTTACTCTACAAGGGACACCGTGTGTAACTTAGTTTCAATTCTTCCATACGCGGCACATTGCTACTGATACATTGTTACTCTACAAGGGTCACCGTGTCTAACTTAGTATCAATTCTTCCATACACGGCACATTGCTACTGATACATTGTTACTCTACAAGGGTCACCGTGTGTAGCTTAGTATCAATTCTTCCATACACGGCACATTGCTACTACTGATACATTGTTACTCTACAAGGGTCACCGTGTGTATCGGGCATATAATTAGTTGGGCATCATGTACTGTGATTATCTAAAGGCAGTGTGCCGCCCTAAAGTTATGTTGCGTCGCTAATGAGAGTTGCGGTGTTCCAGCATGTCCTGGAGTGACCTGCCATTGCTGCCGCTGTGCAGAGTGTTCGAGAACCTCGACAGTGAACGGGACGTCCTGTCTGCATCCTCGTCATGTGTCAACTGGAGGATGGCCCTCGCGTTCCATCGATTCAAAAGGTGTGTATAACCCATTCACTCGACCATTCACTCCTAAGTCAGTTTGCTTCTTTTGGAATTGTTTAAGATGAAAAAGAATATCCAATAGGAGAGATGGAAGAAAAAGTCGGTCTGTCAACTAATTTCTGAACTGTTATAAAATGGTGCATGTATATAAAGTGGTTAATACCACTTACTACTTACTCCCATTTAAGACATTTCATATAATCTTTCCACATGAAACACCTTACATTGAACACAATGCTCACTCACTCACTCACTCAGTCACTCACTCACTCACTATTATGTATTCAGCGCTACAGCGTCAGAAGATATTATTATTATTACAATAACAAAAGTTAAAATAATGGTATGGATATTTGTTTTTCAAAATGAGAACTATCTAAAAAATAATAATGGATAAAAGTGTGCAGCTTTAGATTTGTTTCACTCGGGACTAGGGACTAGGGACGCGGGACTCGGGACTCGGGACTCGGGACTCGGGACTAGGGACTAGGGACTCGGTGATTGTGATATTATTATAATTCTTACAACTCTTTAGGTATTTCATCTATCTGTTCTCTTTTATACATACATTACTCGTATCACCATCGTGCCATTTCCCTGGCGGGGTAGGATCCTCCACATCCATACGCCTTCTCATACAACTTCTACCATTTCTCTGATTTGTCACGTTTCCTCTCAAAATATCATTCACTCGATCCGACCACACTTTCCTCGGTCTTCCTCTTCCACTCACATTAGAACTATATATTTGTTCTGTTAGTCTTTCTTCTTTCGTTCCTTCTACAAGCCCAAACCATCTCTTCATCTCACTCAACACATCAGCCTTAAGTTCACATTTATCCCTAATATATAACTTCATTCCGTATCCTGTTATATGTTTTGCATTGTCACCCTGTCTATTTTTCTCAATGCACATATCTGTACCGCATTTATTCGACTCTTTTAAGTCTTTTTCCACATGCAATTTTCCTTCCTTTCTTCAAAGTTGGCACTAAAATACTGTTGTGGACCAAAATCTTGGCATATTTTGATTTTGTCAAGCTGGAGAATATAGTTTCAATACCCCATGGTTTGGTTCTCTATTGCTACAATACATGCCTATCCATAGTGGATAAAAAAAAAATATATATACATATATATCTCTCGCATGCTTCTCTCCTTTTGAAATACAGTCGATTCTGCTTAATTGGGCCGCCGGTTAATTGGGGCAGCCACTTATTTGGGCCAAACCGAGGAAATAATAGTAATTTACATGCCTTAGTTGGGACAATATTCCGCTTAATTGGGACAGTAAATTTAAGATACATATTATACACAAATGCCAAAATGCTAATTTACAAAATGCCAAGAAACGATTTGACACTTTCAAGTAAAATTTCTTCGCTGTATAAAATTAAAAGCCATCGATTTAATACAAGTCAATGTTGGCTCGCTGAGATAACTGGTGTGCCAAGATCTACCATATCACATCTCTTACAACAAGAATATCAACTGCGTGAGGAATTGGCATTACAGGAAGGACAAACTGGAACATTCAAAAGAAAACGTGAGGGAAAGAATCCAGACGTCGTAGAAGCACTAGACCAATGGTTTTCTATAGTTAGTGGGCGAGGCGTGAATATCAGCGGCACAGTATTGAAAGTGAAGTCAGAGGAGTTAGTTAAAACGTGATAGAAAGGATCCAGACGTCGGAGAAGCACTAGACCAATGGTTTTCTATAGTTAGTGGGCGAGGCGTGAATATCAGCGGCACAGTATTGAAGGGGAAGTCAGAGGAGTTAGCTAAAACGTGATAGAAAGGATCCAGATGTCGGAGAAGCACTAGACCAATGGTTTTCTATAGTTAGTGGGCGAGGCGTGAATATCAGCGGCACAGTATTGAAGGTGAAGTCAGAGGAGTTGGCTAAAAAACTGAAACAATGATTTTAAAGTACCTGATGGTTGGTTGTCTCGATGAAAAGTAAGACATAATATCAAATTTCAGAAAGCGCATGGTGAAAAGGTCAGCGCGGATAACTTAAGCGCTGATCGGTGAAAAAATACGAAAATTCCTACTTTGTTAGAGAACTTTTGTGCAGATGACATTTACAATGCTGATGAAACTGGCCTCTATTATTGTGCTACTCCAGACCGTTCCCTGTGTTATAAACACATTGCACTGTCTGGTTATAAAAAAGCTATAGACCGCATTATGTGTTATGCCGTACAAATGTCAGGTACTGACAAACGAAAGCTACTAATCATAGGAAAAAGTGCTAACCCTCGATGTTTTAAGGGGATAAAAATAGAGGGTTTGACAGTGGAGCACAATGCCAACAAAAATTTGTGGATGACTTCTGGAATTTTTCGGTATTGGCTTACGAGTCGGGATGCAAAATTATAACCTGAGCAAAGGAAAATTTTGCTGCTTGTTGGCAAATGTGCGGCACACCCTCATTTAGATAATCTAAAAAATATAATGCTGAGATTTCTTCCTCCTAATGACCTAATACCACATTGTTAGTGCAACCGATGGACATGAGGGTAATAAAATATTTGAAGACGTTATATCGAGAAAAATAGGTTAGTTTCATACCAGAATCCATTGATGAAAATTTATTAACCAGTTTCGCAACAGCCAGAAAGATTAATGCAAAAATTTCCCTTTTGCGAGCAATACAGTTTGTCGCTGACAGTTGGCAAGCTATAAAACCCAGCACCATACAACAATTGTTTTGCTGTTTTGCGGCTTTAAACATTCCCAAAATGTTGAGCAATGAGGACATGTTAGAAGTTCCTATTGTTAATTGTGAAACTTTTCAACAATAGATAATTTACCATGTTACTATGAAAATGGAAATGTTATTGTTGAAGTTATTAAATGGAAACATCAAAAATTAGATGAAGAAGAACCACCTGTGCCTGTGACTAATCAACCAGGAGGCAAAAAATGTATAGCCGGGTTACAGCGCTATTTTGTGCAGGAAGGCAATGGAGGGAGCCCCCCACGCCAGCGCTGAATATCTGCTGATTTTGCACAAGTGCAAACTTACAAAAACAAAAGGCAGAGTACGCTTGATGCATTCCTACAGAATTAAATTGTACGCACTAATTATTTTATTTTTGAATTTATTATTGTTTTTTCTTCCGAGTTTATATTATTTTCTTACAATGTATATTTTTGTTCAAGAATTTATTAATACATAATGTATACATATTTAAAGAAAAATATTCATTGTTTAATTTTACACTCGCTTTGGTTAATTGGGGCAGCCGCTTAATTGGGCCAAATGTCCCGGTCCCGATGTGTCCCAATTAAGCGGAATCGACTGTATTCTCTTTGGCGTGGATTTGTTATTTCCAGATGATTAACATTATCAGTTTTGTTAGAAGCTAGCTCTCATTTAAGCCAGCTCTTCAATCGTTAGTTATCTTTTGAACTATTTCTTGAAATTATAGTTTATCATTAAAGTTTATTATTAATGTGAATAACAGAAACTCGGATAATGGAGGATTTCGTAACATGTTCCAGGGATCGGCTCACCCTGAGGCTTGATCTGGAGAATGCGGAGAAGAATGACTTCCTCGCCGAGATATTTGCTCGCAACCTGCGCTCCCTTCACGTGTCCCTGGCCAGCCCCGTCACCGAGTTCTCCGGCCTCATCAACAATGTCATGGAAAGGTCACTACTCCACTTCTTTTTGTAGATCCCTTAAGTTAGGTCGGCAAACTTGAATGACATTCGAGCTCGGTTAGGAAAAATGAAAGGTGCAGAGATCAACCGACCACAGTTGTTTCAGCAATTGTCCTAATTATTGTAAAAAGAACCTGAACCTGTTCTTTATAATCTTCTTATCTACACTACACCACTACTCTGTAATTTATTGTATAATTTGATTAACTCTTATTAAAGATTAACTCTTCAGAGTTATCTCAATTATTGTATCTTTATGTTATCACTTTTTTTGGTTCAAATTTAATCCAGCTTTTTAATTTTTTTGGCTATTAAAACTTTGATTGTTTTTGATGCGTTGCTTAAAGTTTGAATTTTTATGACTATTGATGATTGTTGATTTTTGGTATTATCAATAAGATAGGCAGGCATTATTGCCAAATTATTGTGAAAATTTTAGATGATTTTCGATAAATCAACTGGATTCTCTGGATAAGGAATATGAGCATAAGGTAAGGAGTCTACTGAAATAAAAAGATATTGTAATTTGTTTTATCAAACACTGTTTATTCCACTTTTTGTAACGGTATAACCCTACCGGTTTCGAGGCTTTCACCGGATCATCATTGGAGCACAAACAAGAATCTTGTTTGTGCTCCTCTTTTTGATAAAACAAATGACAATGTCTTTAACCCTGAGAGCGCTACGAGAAAAAAATATAATTGTCTATCTAGTGCTGAGATATATTTACGATTCGGACGTTCGTGATAAATATTTATTTTAAACAACAAAAAAACAAAAAACAAATATTTTTACAACATAAATATATTTTAGAACAAATTTCTTCCACTGCTATAGCAGTGCGCCGATCTCTCAGGGTTAAACCTCCACAATGTTAATGTCTTAACTATAAATAATATGTAATAAGAAATAAAAATAAGTGGAATGAATTATCTTACTGATTTGATAATACTCGTAATAACATGTGATGTCTGTAATAACACACACACACACACAGTGCAGTACAGGTAGTGCTGTGCTATCTTTTAATTAGTGCTATTATAATTTGGCCCCACATTTTTTAGTAAATAGTGAGAAATTCCATTTAATGTGGTTTCCCATTGCAAATATATGAATATACTATAATACATACACTATGCAGACCAGTTTTAACTTGTTCCATGTGTTTTGAAGACACGAAGGAATACACTTGTATATGATGTTTAAATAGAAAGTAGAATTTGATTTTTAACAAAGTTATGAGTTTTCAAAAATTGGCGAATTTCCAGCATCTCTGTATGACATTAAGTATTTTATACGCAGTGAACGTGTTAAGAAGCAATCACCCTAGTTTGCGTTGAACAATGTTTCTTAGGTAGGAGTATACATCTATGTCTATGTCCTATTATTCCCCTGACTTATGTGAGAACATTCTACATACATGAGATATATGCAGAATGGTGTGGATATTCGTCCTCTCTACCTACCCAAATAGGAACACTGCATGAGTGTATGTATATTATTACACAAGTATAATTCTTTATACGATGTTTTGTATAATGAAACATTTAACATTTAATTTCCGCTTAATTTAGCATACCAAAATACCAAAAGGGAGTTCATCGCTTTGCTTTAACTAGGGTATCAATAATCCTCTAACATTTTACATTTGAATCATTTTATCAATCCATATGTGGCAGAATCACTTGACATTCTGCAGAGCTAGCCAGCAACCGTGACAGGAGGTTTCCGCATGGCCATCCATCCATTCGTCTGATTACAGAGTTCAGGTTTCCGCATAGCCATCCATCCATCTGATTACAGGGATCGATCGATCGAGTCGCCGGGGAGAGAAGCCGCGCAGGACGGAGGGCTGTAACACGGAGCTGTCGATGGTGGATCGAGCCATCAGTAAGCCGGGAATAGAATATATTTGAGTTAATACGATTGAAGAATATGTTTTGAGGAATTGAGTTTATTTTTCTTTTACAGTTTCTGCGCTTCAAAAAACCTCACATCTGTCATAATTACACCGACAACTGCGTACATGAGCTATGAATGTAAAAAGAACAAATGTCTTTTACAGTAAGTACATTCCATTAATGTTTTACCATTTTTATTTCTTTTGGGCAAAATTTCAAATGACAAAAGGAAAAATAATAAATTAGAAAAACTGAAGTGAAAGACGGATGCAAAATAATGTCAGAAAAGAAAGGAAAGGGTCAAATGAGAATCTCTTCCTTCTCTTACCCAACAAGGACAACCTCAACTTGAGTACCCTTTTCCGCCTGGGATTTAGCGTCCCATTGTGTACTGAATGTGCTCAAATAAGTGATTATTGGGAAATAATTACAATAAATCTGCTAGGTTAGAATGTATAGTGCAACAGAAGTATATTACGATAAAATACATGAATACGGCGTGATATTGATAAAGTAGAAATCTGTAATGATTTGTAATAACAGTTTGAAGCGTATCAGTGAGCAGCGCAGCGCGCACACGACAGCTTCTTCGAGCTTCCCGCTCAACTATTGCAATGTGCCGAGGGCATTAGCGATTGTTACAAACTTTAGTATGCTAATCATTTTCACGTTTGTCTTCTTTAATTAAGTAAGTCTGTCTTTAATTAATCAATGTAATCTTCATTTGTCTCTCAATTGAATATGAGGTTGGTTTATTATATAAAATGAAGCCGTCAAAACTTACGAGGGCTGTAGATCTTTTTATGCCTTTCTGAATACCCAAACTATCTTTTTCAAGAAACATATAACATATTACAGTAAAACCCCGTTAATTCTAAATTTTCTAAAGATAGTAAACTCGGATTTTACATTAACAGTTTTTACGCTTTCCCGCAATTTATGTCATTGTTTTAAAGTCATGATTCAATCCCATACATCCCAAAACGACAATTGACAATAAAAATTATTTCCGAATTTTATGCATATTTTTTCCATAAAACTTCTAAAAAATTCCATCTTACTGAGATTCAAATTGGCGACCGCCACATTATAAAAGTACCGCATGAAAGAGATGTAGGTCATTACATTACTACTACTCTTTTACACATCATACATTTATTGATCGATACTTTTTGTACAGGACAAGTTTTTGTATAACACCAAATGCAGCAGACTTCACATACTAATACGTCTAAATCATTATTACTGCTCCTTTATGTGGCATACAGCATACATCGACACTTATCGCAGACCGTGCAGATGTTTTCAAATTTTCACTGGTGGTTTCGCAGCCTCGAATGCAGACTTATTGATTGCGGACGGATACGTTAGGTCAAACTGTGAAAGCTTTATTAATTTGCACCATTTTGATGTTTCTATATAAACATTTATTCGGTTTTTGTTTGTTTTTTATAGAGCTTTATTTGTTGATTTTGTGGTTTTATGGTTATTCCTCATTTCTCAAACTTCTTTTTCTTATTTTATGGTTTATTCAAATTATTGATGCTGTTGAACACTAAATTGAGTTTTTGTTATATTTATGTAAAAGTTTCTCGTCGCTGTGCAAATATGTGATAAAAAAAGCTTTATCCAGAATTTTATTAAATTAAAATCCTGTTTGCAAAATTCCAAAATTCAGAATTGTCGTCAGAGTAAGGTTTTCAATTATTACAAGAAAATACCTTAAGATAAATTTTGTTTAAGAAATTGTTGAAGAATGCTTTTTGACACTTGTTCACCCCCCCCCCCCCCTCATGCTTCCGTTTTGTCTGCACCCACCCGTGTGGAAGCTATCGTGTCATATTGTTGTTTCTGCGGGTTCATGTAATAATTTGTGTCAAGAATAGTTTTATTAAAAGTACATATAGTTAAGCATTTTTGACAATTTCGCGGAATACTCAAAAATATATATTTATTTATGATACTTAATTAGTAAGCTAGCCCAATTAGTTAGCCTATAGAGTTTTGTATTTTTTTTAAGAATTTCGAATGAATGGGATTTCACATGATTGAATTTTTATTCTTTGGTCTGTTGAATTTCTAATTAACGGGGTTTTTCCGTAAACAACACCATCATATAAACTCAGTAGCTTCCATGAAACCCCTTTGTTGTAGATTCTTTTTCAGATACCTGCTGATGTATGTGTTGAAGTACTGCGAGATGCCCTCCATGACTTGCCTCAGCATCCACGGCTGCGGAGAGCTCACCTCCTACTCCCAGTCCGTCCTGGTGAGGATTGTGAGTATCCACGATCCATATTCACCGTTACGCTTCTTCCATTAACTTTCCAGTCTCAACACTATCGATACGATGAGAGAGACAGTCTGTGCAGAGCAGGTGGGATACGGGCAACCGCCACGAGAGTGCCTTAACAAACTCTCGTACAAACCAGAAGTGCTAGAGAAAAGAGTAACAACTTTAGTGGCATATATTTCTGGAATTAATTTGGGTAAAAAAGCTATATGTTAAAAATTTTATAATGTGTATTTTTTTTTAAGATTGGATTATTCAAAGATAAAATGTGCTTCAAGTTCTCTCTTTTCCAAAATAAAAATTGCTCTTGCGATAGTGGTGCCATCGGGCGGTGAGGCTAAGTACTTATCGGACCGCCCTCGTATATATATAAGTTTCATATATCACCCACTACCTTCGCATACTTCCATAAGAATAGGAAGGTAGTGGCTGAGATCATTAAATTAGATACTTCCCCGCATTTGCATATGTTCAGTTCAAAACATATTTAGTAAGAATACTGCATAAAACTTACCACGGGAAAATGAACAACAAAGAAACCTTATAGATCTCCGGATATGTGATAGTTACACATTCTGATTTAGGTGTAGTGTTTATATACAATTATAAATTTTGATAAAACCTCCCAAAAAGGGTTATCTTCAAGGACTTTCTAAAGTTGCACACGCCACTTTAGAAAGTCACACCATTCCACACCACAGGACCAGCAACAGCAATAGCTCTATCATAATACTCCGCCCTTCAGATCAATTTGGAACAACCAATTGATTAGATGAAGAAGAGATGGATCTCACAGTTGGATCTCCTCTCCGAAGGGACATCTTTCTCCTCAGACTCAGATTTCAAAAATACAATGAATACATCTCATTAAGGGACTTGAATACAAAGACACAAAGTTTGAAATCAATCTGTTCACGACACTTGACTTTTTATATCTTCGTACGACCCAGCCACCTCCAAGAAGTACGAGTAAGAGGCACTTTATAAAAATTAAAAGATTTTGGAACTCCTTCGGATTGCGCTTAAACATCGTCAAACACTGCTCTGAAGTGGTCTCACGGTTGCGCTTGTTGTCCGGAGTGAGCAAACGCGGCACCCATCGCGCCGACAGCTTTCTCATGCCCAATACTTCATGCAGGATATGACCCACGTGGTCTTTTGAGATGCCTACTGTCTCAGCTATCTCGCGCACCTTCAATCGGCGGTCTGCCAATATGAGATCGTGGATTTTTGTCACGTTATCCTCCGAGGTAGCCGTTTTCGGGGCACCTGGGCGTGGCTCATCAAAAGCTGACGTGCGACCACGTTGAAACTCGTTAAACCAATTTTTGACGGTCGCCATCGAAGGAGAAGAGTCACCGTACACAGCATCCGAGCGCTCCTTGATTTCGCTGCGCGATTTCCCTTTCAAAAACAAGAATCGAATCACCGACCGCTTTTATGTTCTGGATGTTTTAGTGTAATATACATTTTTATGTTATGTACCATGATGTAACATATTATGTCATAATGTTTTAGTGTAACATATACATTTTTATTATAGTTTTTATCAAATAAGTCTTAAAATTTTGAATTGTTTTATATTTGCTCATTGTACGAATAAGGGGAAACCATGTGCAAAGGACTTTTGAAATAAAATGAATAGATTGAGTCTTATCGAGTGATGTGATTCTTTCACGAGGTTTGCTTTTGCTGTTGTAGCGCCACCGGGCGCAATTCAGGGTGCTGGGCCTTGCAGGACTGTGCAGTGTTTCGCGTCTCGCCTCTCCGCAGCACTTCGTGGGTTTCCATAATCTGCAGGTAATACCACATTTACACTCTTATCTTTTTCTTCTCCTTACTTCTAATTCTTGACCACGAAACTGGTTCTAGAATCGTTATCTTCTTGCTTTGCATTATAATATGTATTGCACAATATGATATAATGTTTTATTCCAGCTGATGTGCGGGAGAGCGCGCCGACATGAGTTGTAAATATGATATAAGGCTTTATTCCGGCTGATGTGCGGGAGAGTGCGCCGATATGAGTTGTAAATATGATATAAGGCTTTATTCCGGCTGATGTGTGGGAGAGTGCGCCGACATGAGTTTTAAATATGATATAAGGCTTTATTCCGGCTGATGTGCGGGAAAGTGCGCCGACATGAGTTGTAAATATGATATAAGGCTTTATTCCGGCTGATGTGCGGGAGAGTGCACCGACATGAGTTGTAAATAAAAAAAAAGTAAAATTGCGCGCAATTAACAATATTACAAGCAAAAAGCTCAAAACATAGATATGCATCTTTTTGACAAACTTCAACTAAGCCATGTAAACTGTTTACATCGTAATCCATTGGAAAAAAAATTGCGCAAGATAAACCCAACACAATAACAAGTCTATACAATTTAATCAATTCATCTTGACAGAACAACTTCTTAACTTTTGTAAGTAGTCAAAGTTGCATGAAAACCCATACAATGCCTATATTGATTTTCCAATCTGCGCAGTCTTGTTATGCGAGAGTTTTAATAATAATTTATCGCAACCACTGCACTATGTAGCAAAACATTTTTCTGGGTAGGCCTACAAGGAGCGTGTAACATAGTTCTGTACTGTTAAAATATGAGCTGACACTCTTCAATAATGCTGGTAGGTCGGGGGGATTGTCGAGGGGGTCGAGGAGAGGAGGAGGCAGAGGCTAAACATTTGTCTTCTATCTGATAAAGATTCAGCATACCTAACATCAATTCCTCCAATCCAGTTCTTGGGATCCATCTTCAGTTAATGAAATGTAAAAATTTCCGATATACTAGGTTAGTCAAAAAGGTTTGAAAGCGGAAATGAAAATACATTTTTTTTGGGGGGAAATCATTTTTATTGCTCAGTATAGTCTCCCATAAGATCAATACACTTGGTCCAACGATCTTCCAACTTTGTTGTCCCATCACGGAAGTGACTTTCTGGAAGGCCTGCAAAATACTCCTCTACGACGGCTATAACCTCTTCGTTTGATGAAAAATGCTTTCCACGAAGGAATTTTTTGAGGTGTGAGAACAGCCAGAAGTCAGAGGGAGCTAAATCTGGCGAATAGGGTGGATGCTGCAACAATTCGTACCCCAATTCACTGATTTTCGCGATGGTTTTTTGAGCTGTGTGAGCAGGTGCATTGTCTTGATGAAAAATGATTTTTTTCTTCTGCAAACCGGGTCTTTTTTCACAAATTTTTTCATCCAACTGGTCCAAAAGGTCACAATAATAATCAGAGTTGATTGTCTTACCAGTTTGGAGATAATCTATCAATAAAATTCCTTTTGCATCCCAAAAAACTGGCGCTAACACCTTCTTGGCCGATTTCTGGACACGAACTCGCTTCGGAGCCAAAGTGCCTGGTTCACACCACTCCTTAGCCTCTTGTTTTGATTCAGGATCATGGTGGTAGACCCAAGTCTCATCCATAGTGATGAATCGACGCAGAAAATGCTTTTTATCCTTTCGAAATTGCTCCAAATGTTGCTCAGAAAGTCGCATTCGAACGTGTTTTTGTTGCGTTGTTAGCAAATGCGGCACCCATTGTGCACACAGTTTTTTGAAACCCAAAACTTCAGCCAAAATATGCCATGTTGTTCCATGTGAGATGCCTATGGTGTCAGCTATCACATCCACAGTCGATTGATGATCTTTCAAAACCATATCCTGTATTTTCCCTATGATTTCTGGTGTTGATGCACTTTTTGGACGTCCTGAGCGTGGATCATCTTCAACGCTTGTACGCCCACGCTTAAACTCCAAAGCCCATCGGTGAACGATTAGAAATGAAGGAGAAGACTCCTTTAATACTTTCACCATCTTTGCATGGATCTCAGTAGCCGATAAACCTTCCAAAACAAAGAATTTAATCACTGCACGATATTCGGATTTTTCCATTGTTAAAAAATACACTGACACGTCAACTTCAAATGGCTTGTAAACAAAGAATGAATTGACAGATCGAAATGAAATTTTGAGTACGTTCTTATGAAAGATGAAATATTAAAATGGCGTAGAAATTTTGGTTTTCTATTGCTCCATAGATGCCGCTTTCAAAACTTTTTGACTAACCTATTATTTGTTCCATTTTTCATAAAGAAGTTCACTTGTTTCGACATCCTCTGGAGTTTCTCTCCCAGCACACCTGCACACCTGGCGAGGTGAGGTGAGGTGAGGCGAGGGTTCCCTGTCCCCTGTACCGTACCGGTCAACGTACATCCAAATGGATTGGATTGGATTGAGTAGTCGTTTTGTTCAATTTCCTCAAAAAATTCACATTAATACTTTGCACGGTTTTGAAACTGAGCATTTTTCTGTTGCACACTAAACACTTTCACTTCAAACTAAACCAGACAGCGAACAGTTAACCTGAGACTCTCTAATGTTTCCCCACCTACTGTTGCACACTATAGTATACACCTTCACTTCAAACTAAACCAGACAGCAAACAGTTAACCTGAGACTCTCTAATGTTTCCCCACCTACTGTTGCACACTATAGTATACACCTTCACTTCAAACTAAACTAGACAGCAAACAGTTAACCTGAGACTCTCTAATGTTTCCCCACCTACTGTTGCACACTATAGTATACACCTTCACTTCAAACTAAACCAGACAGCAAACAGTTAACCTGAGACTCTCTAATGTTTCCCCACCTACTGTTGCACACTATAGTATACACCTTCACTTCAAACTAAACCAGACAGCAAACAGTTAACCTGAGACTCTCTAATGTTTCCCCACCTACTGTTGCACACTATAGTATACACCTTCACTTCAAACTAAACCAGACAGAAAACAGTTAACCTGAGACTCTCTAATGTTTCCCCACCTACTGTTGCACACTATAGTATACACCTTCACTTCAAACTAAACCAGACAGCAAACAGTTAACCTGAGACTCTCTAATGTTTGTCCATCCAAAACGTATGTTTCCCCGCCTACTTTTGTAACATTTTATTCGCAAAAGACCAGTCTTGTTATTTTATAACCAAACTTTGCGTTAATAGTGCCCCATTAGCATCACACCCATCTTGAATACATCCCATTTTGTTCTCTGTAGATTCTCATTCGGTCAAACTTTGTGTTAATAGTGCCCCACTAACATCACACCCATCTTGAATACATCCCATCTTGTTCTCTGTAGATCCTCATTCGGCCAACATTAATGTTTTGTTATTCCAGATCCTGTCCTTGGAGTACGACGAGCTGTTGGAAGAGTTGGTGTGTAAGATAGCTTCGCTCGATCTAGAGTTTATGCGGCGGCCCCCGGGGGAGGGGGGGCTCCGCCCGGATCAGAGGCTATTACCATCCCTGCAGAGGCTCTCCTTGAACCTGATTGCGCGTCCTCGCGCTGGCTTCCGAGATCTCACGAGCGCCTGGTTCCGCTGCCGACAGGGACGGCCCAAGCTGGAGGTCATTCTCAACTGTGTGAGTATACCGCACTCCTATGCTCCTCTCCGGTACTGATGACTGCAATGGACTCTGTGGAAGGGTGAGACTTCAAACCGAGTACGAGTATAACTATACAATGCCGTTTAGTTTATGCGTATTTATTTTGATGGCTCCATTTAATGATCAGGGATTGGATTATTGGATTACTGGAATTTGATAATCTTTTTAAACAAAATGTTATCATGTTGATTTTAGTGATATTTCGGGTGAACTGAATCGTAAACTTGAATAAGAGAAGAGGTCCGGTTTAAAAGGTCAATCCTAGTGGTTTTCAATCAAAACTTAGCATTGTAAAAATGATAACTAATGAAAATTCCTTTCCTTCGATATTTCCATAGAGGGTAATTCGTAAATCCGCCGGTAACAGACAGGGAGTCTGTAACTGAGGTAAGGTTACCTCCCCGTGTCACGGAATGGTAATGTGTCCTATAATAATAAGAACTACACTCGACTAGTACTGCAAGTGGACTCTTAGACTATCTCACATTATCTCGGTCCACCGAGTTGACATATCTGCACGTCTCGCTGCTTCTTACCGGTGGGATTGTCACGATGTATAATATTTTTATAAATTCCAGATATGTCTGACACCGGAAGTACTCGAACAAGTGAACCAAACCGTGCTGATCTCCACGATCCCCCTCTCTGTTCTCAGGGTTTTGTTCTGTAAAACTGTAAGTTGAATGAATAACTTTTCTTTAAAAAATTGTTCAATTATTAATTTCATTGCGATCATTCAATTAGTAAGTTAAGATAATGTGATAAGAAAAAAAAAATGGATTATTCAACATTCATAAATTTAAAAATAGGCAACTCGTAAAAGGGTCATCCTCATAGTTCTCCAGGAAAAGCTCCGAGGCGCTGTGGTGCGCATGTCTAATACACAGAAGATGTCGTCTAGACCGAAACATGTTGATTGTACAATAAAATAGGCAACTCGTAAAAGGGTCATCCTCATAGTTCTCCAGGAAAAGCTCCGAGGCGCTGTGGTGCGCATGTCTAATACACAGAAGATGTCGTCTAGACCGAAACATGTTGATTGTACAATAAAATAGGCAACTCGTAAAAGGGTCATCCTCATAGTTCTCCAGGAAAAGCTCCGAGGCGCTGTGGTGCGCATGTCTAATACGCAGAAGATGTCGTCTAGACCGAAACATGTTGATTGTACAATAAAATAGGCAACTCGTAAAAGGGTCATCCTCATAGTTCTCCAGGAAAAGCTCCGAGGCGCTGTGGTGCGCATGTCTAATACGCAGAAGATGTCGTCTAGACCGAAACATGTTGATTGTACAATAAAATAGGCAACTCGTAAAAGGGTCATCCTCATAGTTCTCCAGGAAAAGCTCCGAGGCGCTGTGGTGCGCATGTCTAATACACAGAAGATGTCGTCTAGACCGAAACATCCTCATAGTTCTCCAGGAAAAGCTCCGAGGCGCTGTGGTGCGCATGTCTAATACGCAGAAGATGTCGTCTAGACCGAAACATGTTGATTGTACAATAAAATAGGCAACTCGTAAAAGGGTTATCCTCATAGTTCTCCAGGAAAAGCTCCGAGGCGCTGTGGTGCGCATGTCTAATACGCAGAAGATGTCGTCTAGACCGAAACATGTTGATTGTACAATAAAATAGGCAACTCGTAAAAGGGTCATCCTCATAGTTCTCCAGGAAAAGCTCCGAGGCGCTGTGGTGCGCATGTCTAATACGCAGAAGATGTCGTCTAGACCGAAACATGTTGATTGTACAATAAAATAGGCAACTCGTAAAAGGGTCATCCTCATAGTTCTCCAGGAAAAGCTCCGAGGCGCTGTGGTGCGCATGTCTAATACGCAGAAGATGTCGTCTAGACCGAAACATGTTGATTGTACAATAAAATAGGCAACTCGTAAAAGGGTTATCCTCATAGTTCTCCAGGAAAAGCTCCGAGGCGCTGTGGTGCGCATGTCTAATACGCAGAAGATGTCGTCTAGACCGAAACATGTTGATTGTACAATAAAATAGGCAACTCGTAAAAGGGTCATCCTCATAGTTCTCCAGGAAAAGCTCCGAGGCGCTGTGGTGCGCATGTCTAATATACAGAAGATGTCGTCTAGACCGAAACATCCTCATAGTTCTCCAGGAAAAGCTCCGAGGCGCTGTGGTGCGCATGTCTAATACGCAGAAGATGTCGTCTAGACCGAAACATGTTGATTGTACAATAAAATAGGCAACTCGTAAAAGGGTCATCCTCATAGTTCTCCAGGAAAAGCTCCGAGGCGCTGTGGTGCGCATGTCTAATACGCAGAAGATGTCGTCTAGACCGAAACATGTTGATTGTACAATAAAATAGGCAACTCGTAAAAGGGTCATCCTCATAGTTCTCCAGGAAAAGCTCCGAGGCGCTGTGGTGCGCATGTCTAATACGCAGAAGATGTCGTCTAGACCGAAACATGTTGATTGTACAATAAAATAGGCAACTCGTAAAAGGGTTATCCTCATAGTTCTCCAGGAAAAGCTCCGAGGCGCTGTGGTGCGCATGTCTAATACGCAGAAGATGTCGTCTAGACCGAAACATGTTGATTGTACAATAAAATAGGCAACTCGTAAAAGGGTCATCCTCATAGTTCTCCAGGAAAAGCTCCGAGGCGCTGTGGTGCGCATGTCTAATATACAGAAGATGTCGTCTAGACCGAAACATCCTCATAGTTCTCCAGGAAAAGCTCCGAGGCGCTGTGGTGCGCATGTCTAATACACAGAAGATGTCGTCTAGACCGAAACATCCTCATAGTTCTCCAGGAAAAGCTCCGAGGCGCTGTGGTGCGCATGTCTAATACACAGAAGATGTCGTCTAGACCGAAACATCCTCATAGTTCTCCAGGAAAAGCTCCGAGGCGCAGTGGTGCGCATGTCTAATACACAGAAGATGTCGTCTAGACCGAAACATCCTCATAGTTCTCCAGGAAAAGCTCCGAGGCGCTGTGGTGCGCATGTCTAATACACAGAAGATGTCGTCTAGACCGAAACATGTTGATTGTACAATAAAATAGGCAACTCGTAAAAGGGTCATCCTCATAGTTCTCCAGGAAAAGCTCCGAGGCGCTGTGGTGCGCATGTCTAATACACAGAAGATTTCGTCTAGACCGAAACATGTTGATTGTACAATAAAATAGGCAACTCGTAAAAGGGTCATCCTCATAGTTCTCCAGGAAAAGCTCCGAGGCGCTGTGGTGCGCATGTCTAATACGCAGAAGATGTCGTCTAGACCGAAACATGTTGATTGTACAATAAAATAGGCAACTCGTAAAAGGGTCATCCTCATAGTTCTCCAGGAAAAGCTCCGAGGCGCTGTGGTGCGCATGTCTAATACACAGAAGATGTCGTCTAGACCGAAACATGTTGATTGTACAATAAAATAGGCAACTCGTAAAAGGGTCATCCTCATAGTTCTCCAGGAAAAGCTCCGAGGCGCTGTGGTGCGCATGTCTAATACGCAGAAGATGTCGTCTAGACCGAAACATGTTGATTGTACAATAAAATAGGCAACTCGTAAAAGGGTCATCCTCATAGTTCTCCAGGAAAAGCTCCGAGGCGCTGTGGTGCGCATGTCTAATACGCAGAAGATGTCGTCTAGACCGAAACATGTTGATTGTACAATAAAATAGGCAACTCGTAAAAGGGTCATCCTCATAGTTCTCCAGGAAAAGCTCCGAGGCGCTGTGGTGCGCATGTCTAATACGCAGAAGATGTCGTCTAGACCGACAAATCGTAATTGACAATCAGATCAAATCAAACACAATATTTTCTTGTTGGTAGATAAAATATGTGATCTTGACTCATAAATGGTTTATCCATTATATCATATTGTATTGTCGGAACATTGTATCATATTAAACAAAGAAATTGTTGTTTTCAGATCAACATGGATATGTTAAGGAAACTGGTATTTTATAGTGAAACCCTTAAACAGCTGCACTGGGCAGATGCGACTATTCCGAGTACACGGAAGAATGTGAGTTTTCATTTTTATTTCTAGTTGATTCAACATCAAATGTCACAATTACCGCCTCATTTCTAGTTGATTCAACATCAAATGTCACAATTACCGCCTCATTCACAATTTCCCATAATGGTTTTCCTTTTGACTCTTACTACATTATATTAGGTTCTCCGGACAAAATGTCGTTTCTTAAATGTTTTTTAAATTTTGTAGATGGTTTTTTTATTATTTATTATCTTATTACATGGATACAATATATTCTCCTTCGGTAGACACAACCTTCCATCTATTTAACTAATTTTAAATACTGTCAGAATTAAATTTAGTAGATTTGGATGCAAAATTTTCCTCGATGCCTTTCTTCACTTCTTCTAAAGTGCGATTTTTTTTCAGCTAAATAGTGCTGCATAGATCTAAATAAATGATAAGAGCCAAATGGGGACTATAACATACATATGGTGGGTGAAGAATAGTTTTCTGTCCGAGTTCCTTCATTTTATTTTCAGTCATCTTTGATGCGTGGGGTCAGGCGTTGTCACGTCGCGATTAAATTGAATGTCAATTGAAAAAACCAAGTCTCTTTAGCCTTATTGCTGCATTTTAACTTTCTAATTAGGCAGGGTATTCTTCACTCGTAATTGTTTTACCGTAAGGAAGGACTTTATCCCACCATACACTCAAAACCACTACCTGTCCCTTTGAAAGGCCATTGGCGTTTACGTCCTCGGTTCGAATATAGCACCCACTTTTCGTCTCCGGTCAAAATACGTCATTGTCGTCTGTCGTCCGGACAACCTAATATGATTTGTCTAAGTTTCTAAGGAAAGAAACCATTGTGGATCCTGACCCCGGTCGTACACGAGTGTGTAGGCAGTGCCACGTGTCGGAGTGCCAGGAGAGGAATTGGAGATTTCTGCGATGAGACAAACATCGGTTCTATACAATGTGCTGAATGAGTTTAAGAGGAAACTCGGAGGTGGCTTTATGGGGTGGTGTTTTAAGATTTACCACAAATTGAAATGATAATATAATATAATATAATATAGTATAGTGCCGTGCCGTTCACAACAATCTTGAGATAATACAATATAGTAATACTGTCTGTCGTACTCGTACTTCCTTAAGTGAGGACAATACATTTCTAGCACTGCGATTGCAGAGATGTTTTGCTCATTTAGGAAATAGTTATTATTCATTTTTGTAATGAGAACTTAATGAGATCATCTAGTTTGCGCTTTGCGTGATGATACTGATGATGAGAATGTACGAAACATTATAATTTATTTAACATTTCCAAGTTCAAGATGCGACAGAGCTTTATCGAGGATCTCGCTTCTGACCGAATGGTAAAGTGAGTGATGCACAAGCTATCAGTGGATAATGTGAGTTATTATACTGTGGGTTACAGCAGTTGCTGGCGGGGAACAGGCGCAGGACTTCCATGTCCCCGAACCCGCTGGTGATGATGTGCTGGAGGTGCCACCAATTGGAGTACATCACTTTCCACGGTGAGTGTGTTTCAGTTCTGATCGCTCGCTCGAATGCATCGTGAAATTGCTGTTTCTCAATCAAATATCTCTCAAAGAGCCGAGCCACGAGGCGAGGAGAGGGGAGAGCCCGAGCCCGAGCCCGTGTCCTTAGCTCTAATGTAAACTTTGAATATTGCTCACAAAAAAGTTATTCCATATTTTCTCAACATTTTGCGAATGAATACATTTATATATGTAAGTTCATATATTTGTGCTGCCACTCAATTTATCTGTCAAAAGAATCTCTGCTTAAATTTATTATTTCTAAATTCTAGTTATTTCCAAATTCCAGGGACCAAATAAAAAAAAAAACAAATTCACGACCACTAAAAAAATTAGAATTTGCGCAGTGATTCCCAACGACTGTATTGCGGAATAACGTGGCCGTTTTTCATACTGTAAAAATGAAAGATATAATAGCATATTTAATGATGAAATGGATAAAAAAATATGAATTTTTTTATGGGCAACCCGACATATCCGAATACTTTTATATGTTAGAGAAATACAAATTTGTCGTTCTGAATGAAAAATCCCATTCACTGGGCAAGTTTTTGAACATTTTAAAGAAGTCTTTTTGACAGACAAAACTGAAAATACTGTAAAAGTCCATTCATCTGAAAAGGGATAATTTGTAATTCGTATTTTTGGTAATTCTCTAATTTCTTTGATAATTTGGTAATTTGGTGCCTAAATTAACTTTTCATAATAAATTGTACTTGTAATTCTCTAATTTCTTTGGTAATTTGGTGCCTAAATTAACTTTTCATAATAAATTGTACTTGTAATTCGAAAAACTGCGTATTTAGTAATTCGTAATATATTTTTGCTAAAAAGTAATTAAGAATTCTGACTATTGGTCCGGTGGTCAGCCCTGCTGGCGGGGCGGGGAGACCGGTCACATTTCTAGAGCTGGACTTTTGAATGTTCTTTTCCTATTACGTATTATGTACTGATTTTTAATTCTTTTATATTTTACCTTTTATAATTCCACAACTATGATATAGTAATTAAGTGCATAAACAAGTTAATCAGTGTAAACAAGTGAATCTTTAGAAGTTACGTGTCAAACTTTCATGACATTCCAACATTGTGTCATTGGGTTACAGTGGTTTTAGTAATGCTACTTTCGCTATTTTCAAAACAATGGAAAAAACCTAATTTCGTGTGTTGATGAAACATTGCTTTTTAATGGGAAAAAATACCGTTCAAACTCAGCGATGGCTTGAAAAGTTTTATCCGGGCTCTGCTCTGTCGAAAACAACCATTTGTCGATGGTATGCTGATTTCAAATGCAGTCGTACAGACACAAATGATGCTGAACGCTCTGGTCGTCCAAATGAGGCTGTTACACCAGAAAGCATAAAAAAAACCCTCAAAATCGTGATAGAAAATCGCAAAGTAAAGTTGCGTGACATAGCTGACATCCTGAAGCTATCATTTGGTAGTGTTTACACTATTTTGCATGAATTTGGTCATGAAAAAGCTTTTTTCGAAATGGGTGCAGCGTTTGCTCACAATGGAACAGAAATAACAACACATTGATGATTCAGAGCGCTGTTTGGCACTGTTTACGCAAAATAAACAGGAGTTTTTGCGTCGGTATGTGACAATGGATGAAACTTGGATCCACCACTATACTTTGGAATCAAATCAGCAGTCAGCTGAGTGGAGAGCAGCCGGTGAAAGTCGTCTGAAGTGACCAAAAACTCAACAGTCGGCCGGGAAGGTTATGGGCTTCGTATTTTGAGATGCGCATTCATCGATCACCTTGAAAAGGGAAAAACCATCAATAGCGAATATTACATAGCGTTATTGGAGCGTTTGAAGGCAGAAATGGCAAAAAAACGGCCCCATATGAAGAAAAAAAATGTTCTCTTCCATCAGAACAATGCACCGTGTCACAAGTCGATGGTAACGATGGCCAAATTGCATGAGTTGAACTTCGATTTGCTTCCGCACCCACCATATTCTCTAGATTTGGCCCCCAGCGACTATTGGCTGTTCGCAGACCTCAAAAAGATGCTCCATGGAAAGAGATTTGGCTCCAATGAAGAAGTGATTGCGGAAACTAACGCCTATTTTGAAACCAAAGATAAATCGTTCTACACAGCTGGCAGAGAAAAGTTAGGAAAGCGTTGGAATGAATGTATCGCTCTTGAAGGAGACTATGTTGATGAATAAAGAAGAATTTTGGCAAATGTTGTTTTAGTAGTTAGTTCCGGGACTTATTGATCAATGTATTATATGGTATGTATATGTATATGTATCTTCTCCCTGGTTCCATCCCAATTCATTGTCTGCGAAGACTGTTGGGGTCAGCTCTCCTCGTCTTCAGGTTGTATGCTCTTCTGTCCCGGACTACGTCCCCCAGGCCGTGCCTCTGCATCAGGTTATCCTCTGCACCACCCATGAATTCTTTGGTCTTCCTCTGGTTGTTATTCGAGGAAGATCCATGGAGATTGCCTGGTTCACAATGTGATCGGATTCTCTGCGTCCAAGTGCCCATACCATCTCAATCGCCTCTCCTCCATCTTGCTGTTGATGTCTGTAACACCTAGGCTTCCACGAATGCGTGAGCTTTTTATTTTGTCTCTTAGGGACACACCAGCATGCGCATTTCAGCAGTTTCCAGTTGCCTAGAGTAAGAGTTATACATCGTCCAGCATTCGGAGCCATAGAGGAGTGCGGGTCTGACAATCGTTTGGTATACTTTTCCTTTTAACTTTACTGGCATTTTCGGATCACATAGAACTCCCGTCATTGATGTAAACTTCATCCATCCCACACTAATTCTATGTGTTACATCTGCTGCACATCCTCCATCGCTATAGATGAGTGACCCAAGATACTTAAAGGAGTCACAATTTGGTAATGTTTCTCCATCCATTGGCATTACGGGAGTGACAGCATTTGTGTTCTAGAATGGTAGCCAAATTGGTAGAATTAGGCTACGAACTGCTGCCCCATCCACCGTATTCTCCGGATTTGGCCCCGTGCGACTTCTTTTTGTTTCCAAATTTGAAAAAGTCACTCGCCGGGCAGAAATTTGAGTCGAATGAGGAGGTTATCGCCGCCACGGAGGCCTACTTCGCAGACCTCAGGAAAACGTATTTTTCAGACGGGTTAAAGAAGTTGGAGCATCGCTGTATGTATATGTATATGTATATTAGGTCCTTACATATGAAATTGGCGTTTTGCCGTACTGGCAACTTTGATCTCAAATATCTTCTCTTTGGTTAGGAATTCCAAATTCAAATTTATACAGCTATTTACTCAAGTATTTGTGTTTCGAAAATTATAATTCATTTGTTTTTTCCTCAATTGTTTTTTTTCTTTGCGTCACTCAGTTTACAAAATGGAAAACTTGAAATATCGCGTTATTTACGAGTACGAGTTCCACCGTGGCACCAGTGCTGCAGAAACGGCTCGAAGGATTAATGATGTGTATGGCGACGGTGCCGCAAAAGAAAACACAGTGCGTTTTTGGTTCCAACGTTTTCGTTCTGGAAATTTCGACCTGCAGAACAAGCCCCGTGGACGGCCGGAGACCAAAGTTGATAATGAAGAATTGAAGGCTATTGTGGAAGCGGATCCATCGCAAACCACGTCCGAGTTAGCTGCAGGCTGCGGTGTTAGTGATAAAACTGTTTTAATCCACTTGAAGCAAATTGGGAAGGTGAAAAAGCTTGAAAGGTGGGTACCTCACGAATTGAGTGAAGCAAATCAACAAACGCGCGTTGACTGCTGCGTTGCATTACTCAACCGGCACAATAATGAAGGGATTTTGAATCGAATCATTACCTGTGATGAAAAGTGGATCCTGTATGATAATCGGAAGCGCTCATCGCAATGGCTGAACATTGCCGAACCAGCCAAACCATGCCCCAAGCGAAAATTGACTCCAAAAAAGTTACTTGTGAGCGTTTGGTGGACTAGTGCTGGTGTCGTTCACTACAGCTTTCTTAAATCTGGCCAGACGATTACGGCAGATGTCTATTGTCAGCAACTGCAAACCATGATGGAAAAGCTAGCTGCTAAACAACCGAGGCTGGTTAATCGCTCTAGGCCACTGCTGCTTCATGATAACGCTAGACCACACACTGCACAACAGACGGCTACCAAATTAGAAGAGCTTCAATTGGAATGTCTAAGACATCCACCGTACTCTCCGGACCTTGCCCCGACAGATTACTATTTTTTTCGAAATTTGGATAACTTCTTGCAAGGGAAAAAATTCAACTCCGATGGGGCAGTCCAAACCGACTTCAAAGATTTTATTGATTCCCGTCCGAATGGTTTTTTTAGTAAAGGGATCGATGAACTACCTATGAGATGGCAAAAGTGCATAGATAGCAATGGTACATACTTTGATTAAATAAATATATTATATTAAAAAAAAATCAACTTTATGTTCCTCCCAAACAAAACGCCAATTTCATATGTAAGGACCTAATATATATATATATATATATATATATATATATATATATATATATATATATATATATATATAAATTATATGGTGGAATGTACTGTTCAGGTTACTGGCACCTGGCTCACGACCTGCTTGGCATGGCCAAGCTGCGCGGGGGTACGTTGCGCGCCCTCAATGTTTCGGCTCTGCTGTCTCCGGGCCGGCACTCCAACAGCCAGGAGATGTGGCGGCCCTTCACGCCCGCATTGCTGCCATCGCCCAACGAGCGCTCTGGCCCTTATCTGCCCCGCCAGCCCGAGTGCTTTGTGCATGAAATGCGGCACTCGCTCTCCTGCCCCTGGGACCCACCGGCTTGGACCAAATTGAACCCGGCCCTGATCTGTGATCCCGATGACAGCGCCGACCTGATCAGGGACTATGTGCTGGACGCCATTCGGGACGATGTGACGTCCAACTAACAGGTTTGTCTTAATTCCCCTTTTCCTCTCTTTAGAGAATAAAGTCCTCTCTTTAGAGGCAAAGGTATAGCCGGCCGGCCCCTGTTTGATTTTTTTCAGCCAGTAACTACATACATACCGATATGCCATCTCCCTGTCAGGGCAGGCAGAGAGGATAGAGTGCCAAATTTCTATTGCGACATATCTTTCCCCTTTTCTACGTCCATACACCTTTTCGTAGAGCTCCTACAATTTCTTTTTACATTTACTTCTTTCAAAATATCATACATTTGATCCAACCATACATTCCTCGGTCTTCCTTTACCACACCTCCGACTCACATTTGCACTGCATACTCATTCGTTCCACACGCCCAAACTGAGTTGTAGAATTAAGGGACAAATTGTCCGATAGTAGAGACCGGCAGTTATTTTTTTCTAATGATTTTTCTTCATGAACATATACGTGTATGCCAGTCATAATAAAAGTTAATATATTTTTTCAGGCTTTTCCAATAGTAATACAACACGCCGCCACTAAACTGTTTGTGGTCATCTGATCTGATGTCATTATAGAGTTGCGAAGCAAATCTTTTCAAGGAATGATGGAGCTAATCTTTTCCGAGGATCGGTTACGGACAATGATGGAAGTAGGAAATCTTCAGATGTACTTTTTTAAACATTTAAGCGAAGATATTGCATTTAATAACCATAATTATAATTTATCCTCCTCGGTCCACGCCTCTTCGTCATAAAGGTGGGTGATCTCGGAAGGGTAACACACTGCACTGCCCATCACGTCATTATACAGATTCAATTTACAGATAAGTTACAGCTTTTGTGGTATTCAGTAATGGCACTATATTAATATAAATGACAAATAGGCGAGCTGTCTGCTGCAGAATGATGGAACTTGACAATTCCCATTCTACCTTGCCGAGTCACTCGTAGCAATTACGCGGATCCTGTCCTGTGTGTTGTGTTGTCTAACACTCCACTCTACACGGACAATGCCGACCACACCGCACTATGTATAATGCTGAGGGGTGGACGGGCATCGCATCGCATCGCATCGGGCTCGTGTACCATAAGTACACAGGTGGATGAATGAATTGCTCGGACATATCAGTTTTGTTCAATTGCGGAGGTTATTTTTAATTGTAAATAAAAATATAAACTGTCTTTTTAAACATTCAATTTAATTAAACTCAGTACGGATGGTACCAATACTGTACACTGACCTGTCAATATAAGGGGAATTAGAACTAGAAACTTCTTATTTCATCTTAAGACGAGTCAATCTCAACTGATCTGTCTGTCTTACAAAACTCGGGCATTTTATTGGTTCAACTCGAATATATCGGACGCTTTAATCAAAAGGTACAACACAAATGTGAGTAATTTTATTTATCACTTCCACGTTATTCCACGTTATTTTGTTATAAAACCTCTCAGTTTAGAAAAATATATTAATTAATAACTGTAACATATGTCCAGCCTTCACTGTTCATCGCTTATTCCAGTCCCACTCGGCTGTAGTCAGCTCGCGACTTGTTCGCATCTTAGATTGAATCTGTATCATTTTATCTCGCGTAAGTGTACCTAACCTGCACATGGCATTATTAAGCTTTAGAAAGGGCTTCGATTCGACACTTTGATTGTTATATTTATTAAAACGACAGCACAGTGTGTTTTTCACTACCGAGAGTTGAGGCTGACCTCGTTCGGATTTGCAGGGAAGTCGGAACAGTCCTTCATACTTTACACGCAACTTGATTTATAAGATAATATTGCGAGATGAGGCTCTCGGTCAATTGGTCAATCGCTCTTCTTTCATGGATCAGGAGCCGATCCGTTTCTATGTGTTTGTAAACAACGCAGTGGCATCGGAGATGTACTCACACAAGTGTAGCGTAAACATCTTGCCTAAAATGGAAGCCTTCACACGGGATTGTTTTATTGTTTTATCGTCGAAATTGTTCAAAAGCTCAAGAGCTTCGTATAAATGTAACAGGGTTACATATTGGTCCGACCATCTAACCGTTAAGGTCCGTGACTACACAATGCCGCAATGCCGCAATGCGTGCTTGTTAAGAAATAAATCTACTTTAGAGCATTTGCTGTCTGCACAGTAAACATTTGAATTTGAACAAAAGCTACTGCGAAATGAAATAATGAAATAATGCTGTGTGTTCGCTTCTAGTTGGAAACCGTTTGTTTGTAACTATGTTATATTGTATTACGATACATATATTATATTATATTGATCAACAATATAATCATCGATATGATATCATTACATAGATCTGTTTGTTAATTAAGAAAATTTCTTTTATATTTAATAATTGGAATTCTATAAAATGGACTCGATTTAGCCATTATATAATTTATGAATATTTCACCAAAAAATGTAGTAGTCGCCTGCTGTATTGTATTTATTGAAATTATCTGATATTGTTGAACAACATTTATAAAAACACTTCAACAATTGCAAAGTGTAAGGTGAGGTTGTCAGCGTCGTTGGACGGAAGCTTGCGAGAACTACGAGTATCTGATCTCGGATCATCGAGGCTGGCTCACCTTTTATCAAAGGCTAATGTTTAATCTGACTCGGTGACGGTAACGGTTCCATCAATATAAGTATCGCATATTTCATTTCTTTTACGGGATAAGTGACCACATTTATTGTTATTATAAAATCATTTATATTTCGCACTACACGGTCAGACAAAATTGAATATCTTCTCGATTGAATATCTTATTGAATAACTTCTCGCTTAGGCAGAATAAGACCAAACCTGTCCGGTGCAAGTATGTTTGTGTGTATTGATTTTTCTTTCCCGTGTCAAAGCACTATTATACTATTTCTATCGGGACAGCACTGGGCAATGCTCCTCGCGGCAAACACGGAGAGTCCACCCATCCATCACGTGACATTCCCCGTGTTGACCTGATCCAATGATGAATGGAATGTACACACCAAGTATGGGATTGCATTCTGAGGAAGTTGCTAAGTTAGACGAGCCTCTTATCTTATCACTTAGTCTTTTTACGTTTACTTTAAAGATGTTAAAACTTCATAGTAACATTTCAGTCTGTCTGATTAATTATTTTTGTGAAATTTTCTAGTCATTTCTATTTCTTCATAATTTAAGTCCATTTTACATAATAATTAAGCGGCGGGACCTTTATAAGCGAGTATTAACTGAACGGCAGTCTCTTTTTTAATGCTAACTCTGACGGTTGTGTTGAATAAAATTGCGATTGTGAAAGTACCGACTCTTTTTGCCTTTTTTCAAAATTATGAACCTCACTTGACAACTGACTAAATATTTTTATACCAAAAATTTCTTTTACTATTTCATCATATTTTGTTATTTTTTTACAAAAAAATTACAAAATGAAATAAATGTAGAGAATCGGTCGTGAAAAGAGGGTCATTAAAACTATTTTAGTAATTTGGAACAATTTGAAAAGAGAGTACAAGTACAAGTACAAGTAAGCTTAAATTCCCTTCCTCGTCTTCATCTTCGTCTTCTCACTTCTCACTGATTCACCAATATTATTGTTTATTTATCAACAAGTCCAATAAGTCAGAAATCATCCCATTTACCTGTCTGTTTTCATCATGATGTTGATCCTACTTTCAGACTTTCTTCCGTTTGAATCGGTCCAGGGGCACTCGTCAACTGCCTTTTTTAATTAACATTTTAACTAGCAAACAGCGCTATCTCTCATTCTTATTTTTGTTATCATTGAAATTGAATGCTAAAAATTAGAATATATTATAAATGTGTCCCATTTTGAACCTGGCAATTTGTTTTTTGAAAAAACTTACCATTTTTACAAACTTGCCAGTTTATTTATTTTAGCGTAGATATGTGGAAATTCTGTTCAAAATTAAATATCTGCTAAATGTCTCTCTCGGTTTTTCTTGCAGATGACTACTCTTTGGACAAAATTTTTAATTACATTTTCGCACAATTGCAGCCCGATTTCATCAATGACTCGTTGAACATCGTTCTCGAGCTTGTCGATCGACTGCGGATTGTTTGCGTAGACTTTGTCCTTTTTGAAGCCCTTAAACCTCCAGCTCAAAAGCCCCACCATACTGTAACTCCGAGCAAATTTTGTTCGTCATACTCTCGAGGGCTTTCACTTCCACAAACGGGACAATTTTGCTTATTGACATCCGCCGAATGAAAATGGGTTTCGTTACTGCAGCATCACCTGCAATGTGATGCTTCTAGGAGATTTTTGCCGATATTTTCACTCACTCTAACTACGAACGAACACCACACACTGGCATATTTGCATCGAGACAATTCAAATTTACTGAATAGTTGTGAAAAATAACATGAAATTTGCAAATTGAATTTACAATAGAATGTGAATTTTCGTAAAAGGTTTTTATACGCTCTTCCATTTTGAAATTCCGCATATTGAATTTGCACAGTCTATAAATGACAGATGTCAAATAAAGCAATTATAAGATAAAAGGTTCTAAAATGATGCCAAATTTAAATCTCGAAGTTCAAAATGGGACATTCTTTATATGCGATATTTGATGCGATGGGAATCTACATTACTTTAGATTAAATATAAGTCCTCTTGATATAAGTCATATGATATAAGTCCTCTTGATATAAGTCAAATTTAGTTATTATTTTTGGAACATCATATTAAGTTTTTCCTATATGTGTTTAAAGTGAAAAAAATCTCATTTCTTCATTAACATAGATACAAAATGTTTTATTCTTCATAAATTTTATTAAGTTCAGTACGTGTAAGATAATATTTTCTCAATTTTAAAGATCAATCCTCAGTATCTACGAGTGTTATCTCAGACATGGAAATATGCTATTCCAATTTACAGATCAATCCTTAGTATCTACGAGTGTTATCTCAGACATGGAAATATGCTATTCCAATTTACAGATCAATCCTTAGTATCTACGAGTGTTATCTCAGACATGGAAATATGCTATTCCAATTTACAGATCAATCCTTAGTATCTACGAGTGTTATCTCAGACATGGAAATATGCTATTCCAATTTACAGATCAATCCTTAGTATCTACGAGTGTTATCTCAGACATGGAAATATGCTATTCCAATTTACAGATCAATCCTTAGTATCTACGAGTGTTATCTCAGACATGGAAATATGCTATTCCAATTTACAGATCAATCCTTAGTATCTACGAGTGTTATCTCAGACATGGAAATATGCTATTCCAATTTACAGATCAATCCTTAGTATCTACGAGTGTTATCTCAGACATGGAAATATGCTATTCCAATTTACAGATCAATCCTTAGTATCTACGAGTGTTATCTCAGACATGGAAATATGCTATTCCAATTTACAGATCAATCCTTAGTATCTACGAGTGTTATCTCAGACATGGAAATATGCTATTCCAATTTACAGATCAATCCTTAGTATCTACGAGTGTTATCTCAGACATGGAAATATGCTATTCCAATTTACAGATCAATCCTTAGTATCTACGAGTGTTATCTCAGACATGGAAATATGCTATTCCAATTTACAGATCAATCCTTAGTATCTACGAGTGTTATCTCAGACATGGAAATATGCTATTCCAATTTACAGATGAATCCTTAGTATCTACGATTATTATCTCAGACATGGAAATATGCTATTCCAATTTAAAGATCAATCCTTAGTATCTACGAGTATTATCTCAGACATGGAAATATGCTATTCCAATTTAAAGATCAATCCTTAGTATCTACGAGTATTATCTCAGACATGGAAATATGCTATTCCAATTTAATTAAGGGCTAAATATTTTCTAAAATACCTGTGAACATTTTGAGTAGAGACGAGAGGAATGTGGAAATTTGTTATCTAGATATGGTAAGAGCGACCCGACCCGACCCGACCCGACTGCGTGTAGAAAGTTGTTTCGGGCTGAGCCGTGTTTATTCCCTACCAGTGAGAGAAGAGTCTCCGTCACACACACACGCGATGGTGGCCCATTACCAATATTTCAGTCAACTCCAGATATTACTTTTAGTTTATCCATTGATCTGTTTCTGTTTATCACGAGTACACTCCATCATAGTACGCTCCATGTCAGATCAGGTTAATTCAATTCAATATGAGAGTGCATCAAGATAGTTATGAATTATAATGATTATAAAAAATCCCATAATATTATATATATGTAACATACAGTGGAAATCTTTTAATGTGAAACCACGGTGATAGAAATATTTAGACATTTTAAAAGAATTTCCTCAGTAATGTTTTTGATGTAGTATTATAATAATTACAAAGAATTAAGATAGAAAGTTTAAAGAAGTTAACATGCGATATATAATATATAATATACTATTATATATAATAACACTAACACTGCACAAGTCACATTTTACATGTTCATTGACTTGACCGATCTACCGTTAAGGGAGATGGTTTTATGTGTGCCACTCACTCTAAGAATTATCTGAAAATAAATGTTTTACCAGCTGACAGATAATCCCATTTGCTTAAAATGGTGAGAGTGATGTGAGCGAGTAGCGAGTAGCAAGCGACAAGTGGCATCCTCGTTTCTATTGTTTATCATCAGGTGTCGTCAGTCAGTAGAAAGTCGAGTTATAAAATCATAAACAGTGAATAATTTGATGATGACGCAGCGACTAGTATATTATCTTTTCATTTTAAAAGAAAATTAATGTAGGAATTATATGGCATTTTGTCGGACGAGCTAAAAGTATTTCTTCATTTTGCTACTTGGAGCTTTTATTGGAAAAGTGGAATAGACACGGCTCATCATTATTGCCTCGGATCTCGGAAGGTCGGAAGTGAGATCTTTAAGTACATTTGTAAATATTTCATCAATGAGAGGAACCAGTTATTGTATGTATTACTATTAAAATAATAAAGTTGCGTAAAGCGCAATGCAAATTGCATATGCAGAATAGTTGACTTTCACTTCATGAGCTGAGCCATTTTGAAAATGTAGTCACAATGGTCTCCGCTACGTGTCAACACCGAGAGATACGGCCGGTTATTAGACTTACTCGGAGACTTTCGGCGAGACACTGGAGGCAATTTCAAATACATTTGTTGGAAGAATAAACGCTAATGTTTACGAAGCCGATATGAACGCTTTACATTTGTAATGTTTACAATGTGTTTCGCCATCTGTATCATCCACGTATAGAGTGTTAGGCCTGTACTAGGAGTATAGGTGTGTGTATCCTCTCTCTATATCCACTTGATATCAAATATCTCCTGTATCCTGGGAATGATCACTTGATACGAGTTTATTCATAGTTTGAATTTCAGAACACTTTTCCTTCCTGCATTGACATGCCCGATTGCACTGCGATCATTGTGATCATTGTGAGTCAGAGCCCGATTCAATTCGATCGATTTATTATAAATGACAAAAAAAATTCCGAGGAAATATGTAATGGAGACACAATTCAAAAGGAATTCACAATCTATTCCTCTCGAGTCTAGAAAAATGAGGAGACGTGTCCCGGTATAATATCCTTATATTTTTGTAGTGTATCTTCTAATCTTCTCTTAAGTCTATTATCTCGATCATCAGAATGCCTCTCCGGAGACGTTGACTCCCGACTCTTGAGATTTAACCATTTGAATGACTGCCAGCGGATATTTCACGCATACTCGTATTGCTAGACGGGGAAATTTTGTGTTATCCGTCCTTTCTTATCTACTCGTAAGTCTGCAAGTCTGCACTTTTTGCCCTGTTTGCCATCTCAAAATATCCTCTACTCTACTTCACCCATTTTTAGTATTTGGGAGGTTCTATCTTTATCCCTTCGATGTTTTCCCCGCGATGAAGGCTTTCATTTCATTACTTCTGAGCGTTCTTTATCTTTGGGTTTTATCTGCTGTGTACTCTGTTCCGTAAGTTTTTACGCACATTGCTTTTTATTTCATATCACCCGAATGATCTGTACCTGTTTGATTATACTAGTGTTGCCAGAATGGATAGAACTCCGCTGCGATTCAATTAATATTAATATTTAAAGTTAATAAAATTATATAAATTCTAGAATGAGTGCACAAACTCAACTCCATGTACTCGTACATACGAATGTAATGTACAGGTAATGAAGGAGCATCGGATCGGAGGAAAGTGGAGGAGGCATTCGGGCTATTCATTGTGAACACGGAAACATCCAAAAGTATTACGAGAAGTGTATTGATATTCAAATTATCACAATATGATACGATATAGTTTTGCTGAAAAAATATTCCACGTCATTATCCTAACATACCATCTCATAAACTGATATCAAGTCGGTATAGTGAGCATAAAGCGTGATATAGATGTCTCAAAAATATGCTCAAAAGTATCAGAAAGTGGGAGATTAAATATATTTTTGCATTGAAGTTATAACAGATGTTTAAATATTCAAATTTATAAAATATGTATAATGAACGACGAGAGTACGAATAAAAATTATCATCGCAAAGTTACCATAACAAAATCTATTCGAGCGGTACTCTGTCGAAGTAAATAGTGTGTGGATTCTTGAGTTAAAGCAAACAGTTCTCGAGTGGTCAACAATAAAGGGAAAAGAGCGGTCTCTCGTACACACCCTGCGTTGTGCGGTTCGACGGAGAAAGGAGTTACAGATCAATATGGCGCGGTGTACAGAATAAAATGACGTAAATAATTAGTTAAGACTGCGACAGATGGCAGAGAGTGAATCGAGTCATGACTGTGAATCTTCATAATGTACTCTGCTCTGTTTTTTTTGGCCTCGGTAATATGCCGTGTCAAAATTCAGTCAACTTTAATAATAATATCGAATGGTAATAAATTGATTCTCATCGGTTTAACGAGTGTATCATGTATTGATTGTGATTACTCGTATTTGCGAGTATGTTTGTGCGTTAGCCGAGGGAAGGGATAGAAATGTATCTTCTCGTTTGTACACGAACTAGAGCTAGAGCTAGAGCTGACGAAGATCTAACATTTTGTATTTCTAATCTGCAGAAATGACGGACTCGACTCGTGTCGGAGGCCGTCGAGAACTGGTTGCCGTATATTACATATATTATAGTTCGCAGTGCAATGTTTATCCTAACGTTAAGGTAATTAGATCTATGAACAGAAGACTGAAAAAATAAAAACATATTCAGTATTGCATTCCACACATTTATTGCACTGTGAATATTTTTTTTCTATAAATACTATTTTTAAATGATTAATTTTGTGAATCTGTGAATCTGGGTTGAGCGGGAAAATTGATTTACTTTAATCTCAATACTCGGAGTGTTTTGACCTTTCGGAGTGAGAGACCGATGGAGGTTTGACCATTTGAAAGTCTATCCGAGTCCTTTGGATAAATATCTCTATGGAGAAGAATTAGGAAAGTTGATTTCATTACTTTCCAGGTGGGGAATTAGTTTTATTCGTGTGAATCGAGAAATAAATAAATAGCGCGGGAAAGTAAACGATGTTTGAACTTATATTTGTATAACTACGAATACTCGTAGTAGTTTGAGAGTAACAATAACAATAACAATATAAAGATATAGCCCCGATTGAGGGTTAACCATACATTTAGAGTAACAATAACAATATAAAGATATAGCCCCGATTGAGGGTTAACCATACATTTAGAGTAACAATAACAATATAAAGATATAGCCCCGATTGAGGGTTAACCATACATTTATTATATCATTAATATATTATGGATTCTCGCTTCGCACCAATTTCATATTTTTATCAAAACTTATTTTTAATTTTAAATTAAAATAGATGCGGCTGGTTTTGATATTTATAAAAAAAAATCAGTCTATTTCAAAACATTTTTCTCATACAGCGGAGCTATAGTGACGTGTTTATTTTTGTAATTTAAAGAAGTAACCGAGTATGTAGTCCGGTTCTTCAATTGTCACTGCGTATTAATTGTAATTTTAAGAACAATTGTCAATACAAAAATTTCTTTTTCTTAATATACTATATAAGTCACCGAAAGGATGTATGCGTGTATGGAAATTCAAACATCTTTTTTTGTATTTATTTTTGTTGAAATTGTTTTCTTTTTATACTAAAGGTTGTTTTAAAAATATCTCAAATATTTTTTATCAAAATAAGTATTTGGGAAAAAGATGTCTATTACTCGTATAATGATGTCTATTACTCGTATAAAGATGTCTATTACTCGTATAATGATGTCCATTACTCGTATAATGATGTCCATTACTCGTATAATGATGTCCATTACTCGTATAATGAATGTAACCTATCTATGTTGGAAATTGATACGATTTTATTTTATTTTAATTTCAATTTGTTGTTTGTACCCTTTTCCTAAGGCGAATACGCGTACGCGTCTATTTGCTTTTGTAATTTGTTGTATTTTTATCAACTATTATTTTTATGTTTAAATTTTATTTAACTGAAATGTTTTATAATGAAATCATAAGAAAATGAATATTTATTCTCAAGTTTTATTCATTTGATTTGTAATGTAAATGATTTACTTAAAACTCATTATTTTATAAATATTAGTTTCTGCAGCCGTTCCGTTCCGTTCCGTTCCCGTTTCCCTTTATGAAAAGATAATATTTTATCTAATTGAACATTATCCTCGTCTAGCGTTTTCAACAATTCACTCTAAAAGTCATTATAACGGATAATAATGTTAATTTTAAAAGGATGAAACCGTTAAGATATGTTATCAGGGAGCTTAGTTAACATAAGATGAGTGAAGGTGACACAGCCAGGTTAAGCTGGATAAGATATATTTGCAGTACACAGGTTTGCAATACACAAAATACAGTAGTGGGGGGCCTGGAACTGGAAGTGACTGCCGGCAGTGTGTTGTCGGCAGTCCTCGAGACCCCTCCACTGTCCACTAATGTCGTATTGTGCGAGAACAGGAACGGGAGTGGCTGCATTGTTTATTGAAATCGATGAACAATATTTTATGTGTTTATATGTATTTATTATTGTTTTATATGTATTTATTATATATTTACTGTTTTTCCACAAATTGTATTTAGCAGTTTTAATTACCATATTGATCATTTATATTTTTTACTGCAACTGCTGGTGTAACACATATATGTATATATATATATATATATATATATATATATATATATATATATATATATATATATATATATATATATATATATATATATATATATATATATATATATATATATATGTATATGTATATGTATATGTATATGTATATGTATATGTATATGTATATGTATATGTATATGTATATGTATATGTATATGTATATGTATATGTATATGTATATGTATATGTATATGTATATGTATATGTATATGTATATGTATATGTATATGTATATGTATATGTATATGTATATGTATATGTATATGTATATGTATATGTATATGTATATGTATATGTATATGTATATGTATATGTATATGTATATGTATATGTATATGTATATGTATATGTATATGTATATGTATATGTATATGTATATGTATATGTATATGTATATGTATATGTATATGTATATGTATATGTATATGTATATGTATATGTATATGTATATGTATATGTATATGTATATGTATATGTATTTGTATATCTATATGTATATGTTTATGTATATGTATATGTATATATTTAGAAAATACAGTTTACTTTACTTATTAATAATGTTACTCGATCTTTAATCTGATGAGGAGAATTTGTGTGGAAAAGCATTTCTGCCTTGTTTATTTACATTTTGTCATGTTCGACATATAAATTGTCTTCATCGCATCGCATCGGATAATATATTATATTAGCACGGGAACCTATGAGGAACCATTATTTCCGATAGTCTGCCACTTTCTACACATATATTTATTAGCTTTTAGTGGTGTCAGTTGTAATCATTAATTAACATTTGTTTAATGTTTTTAATGTGTTGTGCGTAGGTCTATGTGCAGAAGAACCATATTTTGTTTTGTAAACGTTCACAGCCATTTCTGAAACTCTTAAACGCAATCGCGACCGGCTGAGCTCGTACCGAGTCGCCTCTCCTTGCCCGGATGATTTCCAGGGATCGGGGCGGGAGCCGAGGAAGAGTACTAGCGCTGTGTCTATTGGAATATTGCCAATCGGATCGGAATACACGTAACAAACTATATCCGATGTAGTAAATGACTCAGTATAAAAGTATTTCTGTAAAATTGTGAGTTTATCGATAGATTTTTTTCGTTTATTTTTCCTTTCATATTTGTGCAGTTTCCGTATTAAAAACATACGATTACAATATGTGTATAATACTCAGTGACAAGTATTGCAATATCAGTTTGAATATATTGTGATGGAATTTGATTATAGTGTATTCAGCATACCTCGAGCATTTATATTAATATTTGCGCACTTTCCGTATTAAGAACATACCATATAATAAAGTACTCGGTAACGAGTATCGCGGTATCAGTTTGAATATATTGTGATGGAATTGGATTATTGTGTATTCAGCATACCTTGGAACATTTCATGGAAACATTTTAATCATTTTTAAGTGTGCGCGTAGTTTTGATAAAACGATATATCTATTTGACATTTATCACATCTTTAGGATGCTAAACTCCCATATGTACTCGTAGGTAGGCGTATGTCACTTATGCAAATACTCGTATGTGTGATTCAAAATAACATCTTTGTAACTTGACTGTTGTTTGAAGCTTTTTACTATTAAACTATAGTAGAACACTAATATTTGATGTGAAACGTCTCAATTATCTGGAAATATCACTTAAAATGTTCTGAATCTCTAAATATCAGTGAATATAACAACATTGCTGTTTGCCCCACACGTTTGCCATTTATTTCTTGGAGATTTTGCATGAATGTTAACAAACCATCGCTTATCTTGTTTAGAGTTGCGATGGATGTATACCAATATATACATATATAGTACATATATACACATCTATCTACAATATATTATATACGAGTATACATATATAATACTTAATCGATGTAGTCTGTATACAATATTCTTCTGCACAAACCTATACATGTATGATATTGATATTTATTGTAACGCTGTATTTTAATCTTTCAATTGTATTTATGATAATTTTAAGCTAAAACTTTGAAAAATGTTATGAATGGGGATCGTGTGACGAGGGGGGGGGGGGGGTGGAACCCTCTCGTATACTTAAAACTTTTGTGTCACAACAAAAACGTGATACTGTTAAATGTGATAGCTACAACATTCGGACACTTCCAGCACTGAGCGCAAACACACTCCGAGATCTGAGTTGCGACAATCCGGTCTACCTTTGCATTACTGACCGAGGATAATTCATTTAACCTAATTCTTTTTCGATATCAGAATAAATTCCGCTCATTTTGTAGTTTATATTTAAGCTAAGATTGTTTAAATACATTTTTTCTATTGTTAAGATCTCATTTTGAGAGGAGCGATAATAGTTGACAAATTGTTTGCGAGAAATTGGAAAGTGTCCGAATATGAGCCGACAATGAGTACCTTTTGTAAATCTGCTCGGAGGGTCATGGAGTAGTGGAACAACAACAACAACAACAACAAGCAAGGTAGCAAAGCATCTGTGATAAAAATGACTTGTAACATCAGCTGTATCGAGCGGATGGCGAACGTGATCTAGCACTGTACATCTGTTCTCTGTAAGTTAGACTACGCGCTCCTCCGCAGTTTCGTAAACTCTAGTCCCGCTTGCCGCCGCACATTCTGCCTAATTATTATAGTTAAACTTTAAGATAAGTCGATACATTTTCTATTCCTCCCGATGAGAGAACTCATGAACTGACATTCAATGTTTTTTTGTTCCGAGTTACGAGTGATTTCTCTATGGTGTCGCAGGATAATTTCATTCAATTTTTTAAACAATGAAAATCAAAAATATAACGGAACCGAGTTTAGGTAAAATGGTCAATGATACACTATGAAAAACATAATTTGGTATGAAACGTTAGAATAAAGACTCCTATAAAGTGCCATTTAGCTGACTGATTTAGGGAATAAGTTGTCCCGTTTCCATTATTTAGTCTACCTACTCGTTGGGGATTCAGTGGAAAACTTGTTAAATATGATAACACGTCAGTAGCAGTAGCAGACATTGGAAAACGAAGATGGATCCATTTGAAGCTTGCTCGTATCATCTGCCCGCCCTGCAGCTGACGCTTTTTATTTTATTATTATTTCTCACAGATTAATACGGGTATATGTGAGATTCAAAGATATTTGCGCGAGGCCGTACCTTTTTTGAATTTACAATAATTTGTGAAGTATTAAATTAGTAACAATCAGTGCGAATATTAATTTAATTTAGAATACAGTTTGCCAGTCAATATTGAATACTAACGCTTTATAATAATAAAATGGTATTAAGTTATCTCATCTCAAGATTGCAGAATGGGATGGGATGGGATGGGATGGGATGGGATGGGATGGGATGGGATGGGATGGGATGGGATGGGATGGGATGGGATGGGATGGGATGGGATGGGATGGGATGGGATGGGATGGGATGGGATGGGATGGGATGGGATGGGATGGGATGGGATGGGATGGGATGGGATGGGATGGGATGGGATGGGATGGGATGGGATGGGATGGGATGGGATGGGATGGGATGGGATGGGATGGGATGGGATGGGATGGGATGGGATGGGATGGGATGGGATGGGATGGGATGGGATGGGATGGGATGGGATGGGATGGGATGGGAGATAGCGAGCGGCTGCTGTTTTGATTTTGGCCTGTAATTTGAAATGGTTCGATGAGTTAAATTCACTTTCCCACCCGAGTTCCCAACCGGCTAACCTAAATATCCATATGTGGAACAAACATTGAATTTCGCTTCATCAATTTCTCTTTTTAATTTTATTCCTTATCTAAAATTACTATTGTCCGTTCAACCGATGATAAAAGTATTTGCGACATTGAGGAAAAATATTTTTACATTTAATAAAAATAATATTGTATCTAAATAAAATAGGAAAGGAGATTTATAAAATGTTTGTTGATGGACAATAAAATTGTAGGAGATAAAGCCGTAGAACCATCCTAGGTGGGTTCGGTGCTTAGCACGGTTGTGTACCACTGCCACTGCGTGCGAGTGCTGGAGAATATAGTGGAGAATATAGCGAGTTCCCGATCCCCAGTGATCTGCGGAGAGTAAGTTGGACATTCTGGTTTCGAGTGAAAGGAAAAGTGGAATGTGATATGACAATAAGATAAGTGTTTTATTCTACTCTTGCGGAGTCTACCCTTTCCAATGTTGCCCCCGGAGTGCTCTGTTTAAGATAAGTTTGTGTTTTCTCTTTATCTTCAAATAGCTCAATAGCCTATACTTAGGAGATTTTAGGGTTAAATTGATGTTTGCTAACAGGTCTTCTAATATCTTTCAGATCGGTTTAAATAAATTGCTTCTGGCAATAAATAAAACCATTTATTTTTATTCCTCCACTTTCACTTCTAGCCCGAGAACAGTTTTGTCCATCTTTGTCTCCATTTATGATAGTTTTAAAATGAAATGGAGACAATCTTCATCGGGTGGATACCGATTTATAATATTACAGAATTGATCAAGTCTCAATCTCAAACCGATGAATAAAGGGTTTTATCATTCTCGGGATGATGAGACTTGATGTGCAATGTTTCCCCAACAGCACTGACACGAAGGGGAAGCTGAGTGAGAAATGTCCGGGACTCTTCAGCACACATTCAGTGCAATGTTACAATGTTAAGAGACAACTTTAAGGGGCTTCTTCCTTCTGATTGTTTCCCACTGTGTGTTTTCCGAGGTTCCCTGTTTGTTGGACTCATTCGTTTTTGGGAAGACTTTATGCCAGCCAGGGTGAGGTGTGAATCTGACAGCAACCTTTCTCTTTTATCCGGGCTAAGGACCCACCGGGGAGGTTCCTAATATAAAATCATATCTCGGATAAATTAAATCTACTCGTAATTTTAAAACATCTTCGGAGATTTTATTTATTGAATTTGTATATTGATATTATAGAATTACTTTTGAAAGTTTTACTACAGTCGAGCAAAACTTTTATAGAACTGAAATGCGTGGTGAAATTCATAGTTAAATTCCGAGTTCTCTGAGCTTATCGACATTGCTACATTGCTAGATTGATATTTACATTCACCAGTATCCATCGGTCTGTACTAATCTCTTAAGATATCAATTTTAATTTATTTCAATAAGTGACTCGCTGAATTTAAAAAAGGGATTGTGTAGTTTATTTTTATAAATACCAACTATCAGATTGTCATCGATGAGAACTTGATAAACATAATTAAGGTAATAGTATAAAAGTGCACGAGGCGACGAGAAAAAGGTTGTTTTCGAGTTGTGTCACGGTAGACACGGTAAGATCGCTATCTTATCGAGTTGTATCACGGTAGACACGGTAAGATCGCCATCTTATCGGAGATTTACGTGAGAGTTGTTACGGAAAGAATGATATTGTATATGTAGACAGCGAGTATGTACTTATAAATATTAATTATTATTATTTTAAAGCTAATTAGTCAGATGTAGAGATTTTATCGAAAAGGAAGTCAACCGGTCACTAGTCAACTAGTCAACTAGTCACACGCTGTGTGTGGCGCCCGAGGATCGTAATGAAAGTCCACGAGTGTATATATTTTTTATAATTGAGAATTATCATTGTATTTTTATTTTTGTACTGTGCTTGCATCAGTAATCAGCAATCTCGATAAATTTTAAAAAACCAACTTAAATAGCTGTAATGGAAGCGAGAGAGTACTATAAAAGTGCCTAAATAAGTTTCAGACCAATAAAATGTAAGCTGCATAACGCTAGCTGCATAACGTACTGCACATGTACTCGTAGATCATATATATTTGCACCAAATGGGGGGTAAAGGGGAGGAGATAAGGAGATAATTCTGTTTTAGAACTGAGTTTCATTGTAGTGACATTCATAAAATAAGGATGGTTCCAAAATAAAATTAGAAAAATGAATAGAATATGGATGGGACAGCGACACACTCGTAAGATATTAAAAATAGTGTTCCAGCTGTGCTCGAACATTAAGCGCATCCATTTTGTGAATTATTTTGTTTCATCGTTAAGGGTATTGAGAATGTCAATTATTTTGTATTCCTTCGAGCGAGTCGAGCCCTGATGAGCGAACTTGCGAGTGCGAGTATTCCGGTAGTGACGTGTTGCGGTGGCAAGTCGGAACATTAATTCGTTATATTTCTATCTGTCGTGTTCAGTGCGTGTTTTGTATCGTTTCAGTATTATATGTTAGCAGTTAGGCTCAAATGTACGGACATGGATCAAATTGCTACCATTTATGATACGCGTACGCAGTCACTCTCTGTAGTCCCTTAAAATGGGATATACGCGTTATACGAGCGTAATAGTGGCTGATCAAATCTTTTTCAAAGTCTAATGAAGAATCAAAATATATTTTTTTTATAGCTCGAACAAAGTAGCGGCCGCAGAAACAAACAAATAAATATAACTAATGCTGATCGCCAGGGACAAATCTATCATTTATATTTTCCCTTAACCCCTTACTGCATGATTTTTTAAAAATTTGTAAAAAAAATATATGATGCGTAAATGATGAAAAAAAAAGACACGTATTTTTTTATTTTTCAAATAATTTATTTTTACCTATATAAAATACAAAAAAATATTTTGGTCCAAATCTGGCACGCCATGCAGTTGTAGTAAAAAAAATACTGGAGTACATGACATGGCTTGGAAACGAAAACCACTATTCTTCATGGAAATTTGTAAAGCAATTCCTGTCTTTATTCAGACATAAGTTTATTTTGCATTTACTGGCCGCCAAGCGAACCAGAACATTGCTGCTGGTGTCCAAATTTGGAGTATTTTCTGGTAATTTCACGAAACTATGTGCCCCACAATATAAGTCAAAATCAAAACTGAACCCAGATATTCCGCTTAAAACAAACATTTGATATCCCCACTTGTGAGGTTTTTTAGGATTATATTGAATAATGCGCGATGTTCTAGTTTTGGTAGGGATGATTTGTTCATCGACTGCCATAAATTCTTCTTTGGGTATTGTGAGGCAACGATCACGGATTCCTGAAAGAATCGGCCTAATTTTGTAAAGAGGGTCAAAATGTGGAGAATCTGGAGATGCCATTACAGAGTTGTTATTTCCTCCCACCTATTGCACGTGATGGTTCCGGAAATGAATGGGTTACCTAGATCAGGACTCCAATAATGCCTATAGTGTAGAGGGTGACTGTACTATAGACATCATCATACATATTCCTATTCATTGTTCTATATCATTTTTTGACAATGAGATTGGTTTGTCTGGTCTTTGGTTTGTCGAGTACAACCGTGATTCCAAAACTATCTGTTCCAAGATGTCGTCTTCAAAAAAATATTTAAAAAATTGAACAGGAGAATCTATATCGTCAAAGTCTTTTGGAAACTCTTGATCTCCCAAAAATGCAATATCATCCGGTGATTTACACATATTTCGACTTCTCCACACAAATTTCTCGGTAGCAGAAGTTGAAGGAGCTTCTTGGACTTCGTTTTCTTCATCAGAACTGCTCTCACCGCTTTCTGGAATAATTACATTTTTGGGAGTACTCATTTGGAGGTAATCCTCATTATCTGACACATCATCCTCGCTGTCAATACCATTGTTTGGTATTTCTCTCGCATATTTTGTAGTGTTGTAGAATTTACGAGCGTCCATATCTAAAAAAAATAATTAAAATCGATAAAAATACACTTAACTTGGTTATTGGCATTTTACAACTTATTTGACAGTATGTGTCAAAAATTATGACTAACTGCATGATGGACCATATATGGACCAAAAACATTTTACACAATATTATCCATAATTTTATATAAAAGTGATCATTTTATTACTTACCCAATGAAAATAATATTAAACCAGTGTAATATAATTTTTTATAGCGTTTTACAAACAAAAAACTTAAAAAAAACACTTTTGAATATCACGTTTGTACAGAAAATCATAAACCGACAGTTGGAAACAGTCGAACGCACATCTAGTACAACCAGAGACATCTAGCAAGAAGTTTGACAACTAGTAACGCGGATCATAGATAACACTTTAGTATTATTGCCAGAAGCAAGAAATATTTTATTATTTTGTTGTTTTTTTATGGCGAAAGATTATTTTGGATCATATATGAGCCAGTATGCAGTAAGGGGTTAAGAAAACTTTTTGATATTCCGCTATACTTACATTATTCGGAAGATAATTTAGAATTTACAGGACACTGCGCACGACAGACCATCAATCGTAAACAATTGAACGGTATTCGATATCATGGCAAATTGTGGAGGAGACGCGGCAACACCATGCCAAAATGCCTAAATGTCAAATCCAATATGGCATGTAAAATCTTAGAAGTATATTTTATATCGTGCTCTGGAGAGTCGGCTTTTCGAGAAAGGAGAAATACAAATGCTGAAACTTTATTTTTACATTCCCAAATGGTCGCTATAGAGAGTAGAGAGTGGAGAGTGGAGAGTGAAAAGGGGAGAGTGGAGAGTAGGGAGGCTGCTGTATTTACTCGCTACTTCAATTTGTCAATTAGAATTTTGTACCTGAAAATTTTTCTGATCAATAATTTTTATTTCAATTAAGAAGTTAATTTAGTTATGTATTTAAATAAATAAATAAAAATGTATGAAGATTGTACCCGTACCCGTCATGAAATAAAACACCGCTTATCTGTCTCGTTACTTGTTTGCCAACTCTGAGCCTGAACCTTTGTTTCAATGTGCTCTTAACATAATACATCGATCAACAAGTCCCGGGACTAACCGACAGGTGGCGCCTCTAATAACAAATCCATACCATTCTCAGTTAGTATCAACCTTTAGAAGTTCCGTGCCAAACTTTCATGACATTCCGACATTGTGTCATCGAGTTACAGTGGTTTTAGTGACTCTACTTTTGCTATTTTCAAAACAATGGAAAAAACCGAATTTCGTGTGTTGATAAAACATTGCTTTTTAATGGGGAAAAATACGTTATCCGGGCGAATACGAATATTTCAAATTTTCATTTGAAAAATGATAATGTTTCCAATGTACGAGTACAAATAAGATAAGATACGATACGACTGCTTTAGACAGCCGGAATCTTATCTAATGCAACATCGGTCCAAACTTGCAGACACTTACACTTGTTTATGTTTGTCCAAAGTTTATCTATGAGAACTTGTTTAAATGGTGACCCCTGTGGCCTAGTCGGCCTCTTCTCTTATTTTCCGCCTGGGGTTTCAGCTTCCATTTCTGATGGGAAAAAGAGTTTCAGTCTCGTTAACATCATATCTGAAGTTATCTTTGCCTGTCACAGTGCAATAGTATAATCAACACGCGCAATGACAGATGGCGAGATACGTGCGCACGCAAGTGGTTCATTCTTCAAAGGTGCAATTATTGGGGCTGAAGGCGATATATGTGTACTTTCAACTTGTCCACGTCACCAGTATATTGTTGAGTATCATACAAATAAATAAGCTTGTTTAAATGTTTTCACATTTTGAATAAAATTTTTGATCAGGGAGATTTTCAGAAAAGGAACAAATAAGTTTGCTCATGTTAGTGCAGTAAATGCAGTGTAGCAAGTGGAGGAGAGGCGGTAACTTTCAGCATTGCATTCCTTCTGATGACTTCTCAGAGAAGGTCCCTAGCAGTGTGACATCTTTAAATGTAAGCGCAAAACAAAGTATGTAACTGTATAAATACACTGAAACAATACATAGACTGTTAATCATCCTGATTATATACGAAGTATAGTATGTTATGTTATGTATATCAATATGTCATGTAATGGAGTCAAGAATAAAGAAATTATCATGGGATTTTGGTTTTATTTCTTTCATACCTTTAAAACTCTCATATATCCCGATCCTTTACTTCTAGCAGCTGTGTTTGTTGCCAGTAAAAATACATGGTCATTTATGAAATGAGAGCTGCATATAGTAGTGTGTCCTGAGTGAATGATGCTCCCTATTTCTCTGCAAGATTGAGTTCCAAACAATGTAATTAGAGAAAACAAAAATGCTAGGATTATCAATGAATCGAGACAACATTGTAAAAGAAACGCTTTGCATAAATTATGACAGCGGGGGGCGCTCCAGCCGCCGAGAAAAAGATGGGATTGTTGTCAGAATAGTCGGAGTTATCCATCTCCACACTCCAGTCCGACACCAAACCCTCCATCGCCGCACAGCAGAATGTAACGTCGATGTGCGGCGCAGATCTCCTACCTCGCCTATAAATCTCGAAGGTTGATTAGGTTAGGTAAGGTTAGGTTTTTTTTGTTTTTTTGAAGAGTTGAGCCAATGGGCAACCTGGCTTATGACGCACCAGGTTTATAACCCCGGGATTGTGTTTGGACTCTGAAGTGGTTCTATGGAGACCCACTTCTTTGCCTGTTCCCTCAGTGCATACCCCAAAAGTGTTTATCATTTATTGCTCTGAATATGTTTAATGTGTTTTGAATGTTCAGTGTATGGATAAGACAAGGAATGCGTCCGCGCACGACTTTATTGGGAGCGCCCCGGCTTCTTTTTATCGGCCGCAGTTTACCGCGATTTCTCCTGCCTTACAACAGGAGAAATCGCGGTAAACTCCGTCGGGACGCGGCTGAAGGCCCTTCAAAGAGACCTGCCCTTTGGTATTATTCCCTTGTAATAGTGTTCATGTGCTTTGTGGATTTAACTACTTCGGCGATATATACACATGTGGCTAAAACATTCTCCTTCATTAAAAGTCCCTCCTTTAGATGTTCAAGCTGCAGTCGGGATACCCCCAGCTCGTTCTCCAGTTTCCTTCGTCTGACGGCCTGCGCGGGACAACTCAGCAGCACGTGCAGCACATCCTGCACCACACTCTCGTCACACGGGCAGCTCTCAGACTCCGCAAGATGAAATCTTTTTAGGTATTTCATGAAGCATCCGTGTCCTGTGAGCGCCTGCGTCACTTCGAATGTGGGGACCGCCTCCCGCGCGGACGCCAGCGCCTCATAGATGGTTCTGAAAAACATCTTGGTTGTCCGTCCCGTTGAGCTCGAGACATATTGCTCGTTCCAAAGCATCATGTATCTCTCTTTAAGAATTCTTGCTGCGAAGCAAAGCGGGTACCAGTAGATCGGAGCCACTCTCAGTTGTCTCGCCTGCCTCGCAAGCTCATCCGCTCGGTCATTTCCAACATTTCCTGAGTGACCTTTTACCCAGTGGAACTGGACCACCACATCCCTACTCCGCAGACGGCTCACTGTGTCGAGTATTGTCCGAATAATGGGATTGATGCTGCCTGGATCCGTTATTCCCCTTAAGCCAGATAGTGAGTCCGAATGGATCTCAACTATCCGCAAGGGAACTCTTGTGTCTTCGATCCAAGCCAGCCTCCCTCATCGCCACCAGTTCGGCCTGGAATACCGAGCAGCAATCCGCCAGCTTAATTTTCCGCCTGTGTATCTCGTCCCGGTCCTTGTAAACCACAAATGCTGCTCCCACCTTGCCATCCAGCAGACTCCCGTCTGTATAGATCCTCGCACATGGGTTATTGTGGTCGCTAAGACTCAATCGAACCACCGTGTCTGTCCTCGCCGGGTGAGGAAATTCAGCCCTCAGCGCCACACCCTGATAAGTTATGTCATCCGGGACATCAGGCAAAGAGCATCCCTTCTTAACCCAGTACAGGTCGGCACATTCTCGCACCTTAAGGCTAAGGGGCATCATTCCCGCGAGTACCATAGCCGAGTCCGCTGACATCGTTCTGTATCCCTTAATGATTCTGATACAGAACGGTCGCTGTGCCTGATTCAGTCGCTTGGCAATGTGCTTCCTTAGACACGCCTCGCCCCACACACTTGCACAGTACAGGGCAAGGGGTTGCACTGCTCCAACGTAAATTGTTTTGGCCACATCCGGCGCTATGCCCCACGTGCATCTGGCAATACGCGAGAGGATGTTGAATTGCACGGCCATCTTCTCGCAAATGTTTGCATCGTGCTTTGTCCAGCTCAGGTTCCGGTCAATTATGACTCCCAGGAGCTTGATCTCTTTAACGAGCGAAACTCTCTCCCCGCCCAGCCACAAGCACGGGTCCCGACGTATTAGCTTATTGGTAACAACCATAGCCAGCGACTTCGGTCCCGAGAAGTTCAGCTTAGCCCGTCTCCCCCAGTTGCTCACTAAAACAAGCGCCTCGTTCGTGTCACGCTCAACGCTGTCCATGTCCTCACCCACAACTATGACGATGATGTCATCCGCAAAGGCCTGAATGTGTACACTTTCACCGAACTCAGTCCGCAGAAGATCGTCCACGATCAAGTTCCAGAACTTGGGGCCACATACAGATCCCTGGACGCAACCTTTAGTGGCGGGCTTGCTAGCAGTGACACCCTGGAAGTTCATGGATACTTTTCTGTCCTCCAGATAGCTTTGAATTAGCATGAAGACGTTACGCGGACAAGCTCTCCTCAATAGCTGGACTCGGAGGAACGGCCACCACGCGTGGTCAAAGGCGCCCCTGATATCAAGTGATACCGCAATTGCAATGTTTTCCCCCTCTCTTGCCCGCCTTAACATTCCCACGGCGTTGTTGAGGGCATCCTCAGTCGACTTTTGATACGTGAATCCATATTGGCGATTACTTAGTCTGCCCTCGCAGTCCATCCGCCAAGTGACTCGTCCAACGATTAACCTCTCGAACAGTTTCCCAAATACGGAGATGAGACCGATCGGCCTAAAATCCGCCACATCGGACCCCCGCCTGCCAGCCTTCGGAACCAAGAGAGCATGGGCTCCCTTCCAAGCAGTTGGGAAGTGGCCGATCCGGAAGCAGGCGTTCATAAGTTCGTATAGCAGATCAGGGAAATGGTTAGGTTAGGTTAGGTTGGGTTAGGTTAGGTTGAATCGGGTGTTAGTTGTGAAGTGGGAGACCTTGCTTATCGCGTACAAGGTTGCGGGATCGAATTTTTACTCACCTCGGCGAACTGGCTCGCCGCAGATTTGCCCCTTTATGTGTTCCCTGACGGCGGTGTCAGTGTTCTGTGTGCTTTTATGTTTGGCTCGAATTAAGGATGGGTGGGAAGGCGTCTGCGCACGTCTTTATTGGTACCTACCCCGGCATTTGCCCTTAGATTGAGAAAGCGCAGAAACTCAATCGAGGTGGCCGGCCCAGTGGCCTTCCGATTTGGTATTTGTTCCTTCGGCATTATCCCCAAAGTGATTTTGTGTACCTATTGTGTTTCCTGTACCCCCATGTTATGTCTTTTGTTCATTGCTATCATGTGTCTTACCATCTCCGTCATGAAATCCTGCGCCACTCCTACTGTCTCCTTTTCAACCAGTGCAGCCTTTAGCGTTTCCATGTCCAGGATGTTAGTCCGCAGGGTCTTCGCCCACTTGTGCCTCGCCTTTTCTCCTGCAGGGCATTCGAACAGAATGTGGTCCACCGTCTGCTGTGTCGTGTCATCACAAGGGCAGGAATCGTCATTTGTTAGCTGGAACCGTTTCAAGTAGGCCCTCATAGCTCCGTGTCCGGACAGTATCTGAGACACCTCGTACGTCGGAGAGCTAATCTTTGAACACTGGAGTGCCTGCGTTATGTTCGGGAGGAACCTCTTGGTAATGTTCCCGGTTGAATGATCGCTATATTCTGTATTCCAAGTCTCCACTGTTTTTTGTCTCATTTGCATTTTAGCGTAGCTTATTGGAAACCGATCAAAAACCGGTTGAACCCGCAAAACCCCCGCCGCCCTCGCAAGTTCGTCCGCTCTGTCATTTCCAACGTTGCCGGAGTGTCCTTTGACCCATGCGAAGGATATTTTGTTTCGTCGCTTTCTGATACTGTCCGCCATAGATAAAATCTCCCTTACTATAGGGTTCAAACTTCTATGATCCCTCATTGCTGCCAGTCCTGAAAGGGAGTCTGATTCGAGATGAATTATTTTCCCCGTAGTCCCTCTGGAATCCGCCCATCTCAAAGCCTCCCGTATCGCCACGAGTTCCGCTTGGAATACGGAGCAGTAGTCCGCCAGCTTCAATTTTCTTCTTACAATTTCGATCCCTTGCTTATACACCACAAATGCGGCGCCAACTTTGCCATTCAGAAAGCTTCCGTCTGTGTATATATTAAGGTCCGGCGCGTCTCGTTCTGCCTCCTCACAGATGCTCTCGCGCTGCATGAACGCCGGGTGCGGGAGAGTCACCCAATCGTCCGGCACCATGCATTCTCTGTCTTCGGGCAGTGAATAGAGTTTCTTCTTCCGTTTCACCTCGTACACCTCGGCCCTCTCTCGCACCATGAGGGCGAGTGGGGGTATACCGGAGATCGCCATCGCTGAGTTCAGCGACATGGTTCTGTAGCCCCGGCAGATTCTTATGCATATGGGCCTCTGGGCTTGGTCGAGTCTTCTGCGAATGGCGTTTTTCTTGCACGCTTCCGCCCATATGCTGGCGCAGTAGAGTGTCACAGGCTCCAGCGCTCCCTTGTAAAGTTGACGGAGAACCTCGGAGGACAGACCCCAAGTCGGCTTGGCAGCCCTGGCGATCATTCCGAAGAGAGCGGTCATCTTTTTACACACCATGTCAACGTGCCTCGACCAGTTGAGGCTCCTATCGATTATGACCCCCAACACCTTAATGCTGTCCACCATGGCGATTTTGGATTGTGCGAGGTAAACGTCTGCTTGTCTATCTAGTTTTTTCCTTGTCATGCACATTGCAAATGTCTTCTCTGGTGAAAATACCAGTTTTGTGCGCTGGCTCCACTGAACTATGTTGCGAAGGGCGTTGTTCATCCTCTCCTCTGCCCCGCTCAGCGTGCTACCATCCGAAATCGCCAGTACGTCATTCGCAAATGCCTGAATGTGTACCCCCTCTCCGAAATCTTCCTGTAGAAGGTTGTCCATAATAAGATTCCAGAAGAAGGGCCCACACGACGATCCCTGCACGCATCCCAGCGTCGTGGACCTCTCCTCGGTCGCATCCCCGACACTGACTCGTACCTTTCTATCTTGGAGGTAGGACTGTATCAGTTGGAACAAGTTTATCGGACAGTTCTTTCTTCTCAATTGTTCTAATAGAAAGGGCCACCACGCATTGTCAAAGGCCCCCTTGATGTCGAGGGAGACGACTATCGCCACTCTTTTGTTGTCACGTGCCGCTTTCATCACCCCGACAGCACGGTTTAGAGCGTCCTCTGTTGACCTTTGTTGCGCGAAGCCGTACTGCCGATTGCTGAGTGAGCCGTTGTTGGCGAACGTCCATTGAAGCCTCCCGACGATCAGTTTTTCCAATACCTTGCCAAATACCGGAAGAAGTCCTATCGGCCTCGAGGAAGTCACGTCACCAGACGGTTTGCCCTGTTTAGGAATCAGTATGACTGCTGATTCCTTCCATCTCTTCGGGAATCGTCCGCTTCTCAGACAGAGGTTGAATATATCCAATGCCTCCGCCGGGTGGAGTTGTACCACACGTCGGCATATGTCCGAGGTGAGTCCGTCTATCCCAGGAGCCTTTTTAGGGCTAATCGTATCAAGGGCTGTCTGCAACTCCAGCAACGTGAATGGTGGGTCATCTGCTGTGTCCGGGATCAATTCGCCCCGTTCTCTCACATCTCTGTTCTCCGACGAGTCCGTGTCGGCATTATCGCCCGGAAAAAATGCTCCAGGATGCCTTTTGCCGTTTCTGATTCGGTCCGACATATCTTCCCCCGAATCTTGAGTGTAGTCGGCGGGGCCGTCCTTCGGCTCTTGAGCACCCTGTCCACCATGCCCCAAACGGTTTCAGTGCTCTGCATTCGGCAAAACTCCTTCCAGCTGTTAGTCTTCGCTAACCCGACCGCAGCCCTGAACTCCTCTTTTGCTATAAGGTACTCGGGAAGAGTGAGCTCTCGGCGAATCGAACTAGAGTTTCTCATCCTTCTCCTGGCAGCGATCATCCTCCTCTTCAAGGCTGTCAAATCCTCCGACCACCATGGGCAACTTCGCCTCGTGCGCTGCTTTAAGAGTGGTATGGCAGTGTGACATGCAGAGACCACCACCGACTCGAATGCTTCGCTAATCCTCTCCGCATCCCGGGGTTCCGAACTCGACGCAATGTCTCCGACCGCCTCTGCCAATGTAGTTTTAATTTCCTCATCAAATCGCTTCCACCTGGCTCGAGCGGTTGCGAATATCTTCGTCCTGCCGGAGGTCGATGGCGCGAGACCTCCCGTTGATATCTCGAAGCGTATGGCGTTGTGGTCGGAGAAGAATTCACCCGACCCGTCCACTCGCCATCCGTGGAATTGCTCCATTAGCTCTTCACTGCAAATGGACACGTCTATGCAAGAGACGAGCCGTCTTCCCCCTCTCGTGACCTCGAAAGTTGGAGTATTTCCCTCGTTTAATGTGTGCCAACCGAGTTCCGCGCATAGGTCGTTCAGAACGGCACCTCTAGCGTTCGTTCTGTCGCTTCCCCACCAAGTGCTCCAGGCGTTGAAGTCTCCTCCTTTTACTATTTGGCGATCGCTGTGCGCCTCAGCCAACTTCCTGAGCCTTCCAAGCATCGGCTCCAGGTCGGCACGTGGCTCGACGTATACCGATCCCAGGATCAGCCCACTCCCCGCCAGACCCACAGACACGAACACGGAATTAGCATCCGTGAACTCTGAGAGAAGGACCCCTCCTATGCTGCCATTGTTGAGGAGGATGCAAGTCTTCGCCGGCGTTTCAGCGCTGGCGTCAGCCCACTGGTACACCGTTCCGGATGCTCCAAGCACTTGTCCAGTTGCGCCTGTGTACGGTTCCTGTATCAGTAAAATATCCGCCGCGTCCATCTTGATTAAGTCCAAAGCCACGGACGATCGGCCCGAATTCACCTGGCACACACGAACGGTTCGTTGTAGGCTCCCGCTTGTCATTTCCATTGGCAACCGATGAACATCCTCATAGGATTGACTAGCAGCCATAGTCAGTTCTTTCTCGGGATTTTTCCTCCATTTTTGTTAGGTATGGGCAGTCCCGACTGTTGGCTCTGTGATTGACGTTGCCCCCGTGTAGGCCCCGCTCCCGAGTTCTGGAACAGTTGTGGCACTTCTTGGTGTCTTCTCCTTTCTTCACGGTGCATTCCGAGAAACGGTGGGTCCCCGAGCAGTGCATACACCTCTGCTTCTCCGTGCATCGGGAAGTGATGTGTCCGAACCCCAGACACTGGAAACACTGCAGCAGAGGCGAGAAGTCCTCCACATGCACCCTCGAGAAGCCCAAGTTGACTCGACCCTTAGTCAGAATTGCAGTCCTCAGCCGCGGAGAAACCGATGCCACCACATGTTCTTTAGAACACCATTCCGATTCGGCAGGGTACGGATTATTTTTAGGTGATCCTGAATTTGGCCATTCTGCAAGGCATCGAAGACCTCGTCATTCTGTAAGACGAGTTCCTCCAGCAAGTCCTTCTCCGTTCCCTCTTTTGCCACACCCTTGAATATAATCAAGGGTCTCCTCTTCTTTCCATCGGTTGCTGCTAGATCCTTTACCGAGTTGATTGCTCCTTTGAGTCTCTCCACGTGTCCCTTTTCAGGGCAAGTGATGACCACTCGATTCTGCGAAGCAGTGGCCATACCGGAGATGCCTATTTTAAGCTCCCTAGGTTTTACCGCGGAGAGGAGAGAGGAGAGGAGGCTAGAGTCGCCAAGCCAGAAAGAAGAACCACGGAATTCGGAGCAGCACACTAAGAAAGAGAAAAAAGAATTAAAATATTTGAATATTTAAAATAAAAAGGAACATTATTTGAATTCAGTATCCTATCCTCTATGGAGCAACGTTCTATGAAATAGAAATGTCAAATTGAAATGTCAAATTTAGCGATGTATTTCACTATAGTTTTTTCCAAATATCTTCGTTGATTTTACAACCACGAAAAAAATAAAAACACCAAAAGACAGATCGTCAAATTCCGCACAAAACAGATGCAATTTAAACCTCGCTAAACAGGTAAAACACTAGTTGCGAACCGAAAACGAAGAGCATAGAAACAACGATGCTTCCTCGACCAAGGTATGATCACAACTGGGGTTAGGTTAGGTTAGGTTGAATCAGGTGAGAGTTGCGATGTGGGAGACCTTGCTTATCGCGTACAAGGTTGCGGGATCGAATTTTTTATTCCTCATTATTTACCTCGGCGAACTGGCTCGCCGTGGATTTTCCCCTTTATGTGTTCCCTGACAGCGGTGTCAGTGTTCTTTGTATTATTGTGTCTGTTTGGCTCTAATCAGGGATGGGTGGGAAGGCGTCTGCGCACGTCTTTATTGGTGTCCACCCCGGCATCTGCCCTAAGATTGAGAAATCGCAGAAACTCAATCGGGGTGGCCGGCCCAGTGGCCTTCCGATCTGGTGTATGTTCCTTCGGCATTATCGCCAGAGTGATTATGTGTACCTATTGTGTTCCCTGTGTGCCCATGTTCTGTCTTTCGTTCATCCCAATCATGTGTCTGACGATCCTCCTCATGAAGTCCTGCGCCACTCCCACTGTCTCTTTGTCAATTAATGCAGCCTTTACTGTCTCTATGTCTAGGATGTTAGTCCGCAAGGTCTTCGCGGCCCTGTGCCTCGTCCTTTCTCCTGCGGGGCATTCGAATAGAACGTGGTCCACCGTCTGTGGTGTCGTGTCGTCACAGGGGCAGGAATCATCAGTCACCAGATTAAACCGCTTCAAGTAGGCTCTCATGGCTCCGTGTCCTGACAGAATCTGTGACACTTCGTACGTCGGAGAGCAAATTTTCGAGCATTGGAGTGCCTGAGTTATGGTCGGGAGGAACCTCTTGGTAGTGCTCCCGGTTGAATCCCCACTGTATTCCGCGTTCCATGCTTCCACTGTCTTCTGCCTGATGCGCATTTTGGCATAGCTCAGTGGAAACAGGTCATAGACCGGTTGCACTCGCAAAGCTCCCGCCGCCCTCGCAAGCTCGTCCGCTCTGTCGTTTCCAACGTTGCCGGAGTGTCCCTTAACCCATGCGAACGATACTCGGTTTCGTCGCTCTCTTATGCAGTCAGCCATGTGGAAAATCTTCCTAACTATGGGGTTTAGACTTCTATGATCCCTCATTGCTGCCAGACCCGAGAGCGAGTCCGATTCAAGACAGATCACTTTCCCGGTAGTTCCACTGGAAATCGCCCACCTCAGTGCCTCCCGCATAGCCACCAGCTCCGCCTGGAACACGGAACAGTAGTCCGCCAGCTTGAACTTCCCTCTAGCGATCTCGGTCCCACGCCTGTACACCACAAATGCGGCACCGACTTTGCCGTTTAGTAAGCTCCCGTCTGTGTAGACGTTCAAGTCCGGCGCGTTTCGCCCCGCCTCCTCGCAGATGCTTTCACGCCGCATGGACGCCGGGTGCGGGAGAGTCACCAAATCGACCGGCACCATGCATTTTCTGTCCTCAGGCAGCGAATAAAGTGTCCTCCTCCGTTTCACCCCGTACACCTCGGCCCTCTCCCGCACCACGAGAGTGAGCGGGGGCACACCGGAGATCGCCATCGCTGAGTTCAGTGACATGGTCCTGTAACCCCGGCAGATTCTGATACATATGGGCCTCTGGACTTGGTTTAGTCTTCTTCGAATGGCCCTTCTCCCGCACGCTTCCGCCCATATGCTGGCGCAATAGAGTGCCACCGGCTCCAGCGCTCCCCGGTAAAGCTGACGGAGAACCTCCGAGGACAAACCCCAAGTCGGCTTGGCAGCCCTGGCTATCATCTCAAAGAGAGCAGTTATCCTCTGACACACCATGTCCACGTGCTTCGACCAGTTGAGACATCTGTCGATGACGACTCCCAGCACTTTTATGCTGTCCACCATGGCTATCTCGGACTGTGCGAGGTGAATCTTTGCTTGTCTATGGAGTTTCTTTCTTGTGATGCACATTGCAAATGTCTTTTCGGGTGAAAACATAAGTTTTGCGCGGTGACTCCACAGATCGATCCTACGAAGGGTGTTGTTCATCCTCTCTTCTGCCTCACTCAGCGTGCCACAGTCCGAGATCACCAGTACGTCATCCGCAAAGGCCTGGATGTGGACTCCTTCCCCGAAATCTTCCTGCAGAAGGCTGTCCATGATCAGATTCCAGAAGAAGGGCCCACACGACGATCCCTGCACGCATCCCAGCGTCGCGGACCTTTCTTCGGTCGCATTCCCGACACCGATCCTTACCTTTCTATCTTGGAGGTAGGACTGTACCAGTTGGAATAGGTTTCTCGGACAGTTCTTTTCTCGCAGTTGTTCCAGCAGAAAGGGCCACCACGCATTGTCAAAGGCCCCCTTGATGTCGAGTGAGACAACTATTGCCACTCTCTTGCCGTCGCGTGCCACCTTCATCACTCCGACAGCACGGTTTAGGGCGACCTCTGTTGACCTTTGCTGCGTGAAGCCGTATTGTCTACCACTGAGTGAGCCAACGCTTGCGAACGTCCACTGAAGCCTTCCGACGATCAGTTTTTCAAGCACCTTGCCAAATACCGGAAGCAGTCCTATCGACCTCGAGGAAGTCACGTCTCCAGACGGTCTGCCCTGTTTAGGAATCAGTATGACTGCTGATTCCTTCCATCTCTTCGGGAATCGTCCGGTTCTCAGAATTGATAGCCCCTTTGAGTTTTGTCAGGTGCTTGTCCTCCGGGCAAGTTATCACGACTCGGTTCTGCGAAATGGTGGACACGCCGGTGATCCCTATTTTAAGCTCTTTTGGCTTCACAGCAGAGAGGAGACGCTTCTTAACACTGTCTGCTGTGTCCCTTTTGTCGCTGCTAGAGACCACCACTGCGTACCTCTTGTCGGTTAGGTTAGGTAAGGTTAGGTAAGGTTAGGTTAGGTTTTTTTTTTTTTTTAGTGAGTTGATTTTGGCCGTCTTGTTTATTACATACAAGGCTTATCAGCACGATTTGATTTATTTATTTATTTTATTTTTTTTCCTTGTGTTTACTCTACATTTTGTGCTTTTGTCCCTGTGTTGCAGTGTATGGGATAGATAGGAATGCGTCTGCGCACGTCTTTTTTGGAACCTATCCCGGCATTTGCCTTACGACTGAGGAATCGCAGTAAACTCAGTCGGGATGGCCGGCTCTCTGGCCTTCCGATGTGACCTTTAGTCTTTATTATAGCCTCTTTAAGCTTTATTATATGGCCAGGCTCGGGACAGGTCACCACTACTCGATTCATCGAGACCCCAGTCATCTTTTGAATCCCGATCTTGAGCGCTTGCGGCTTGACAGACGAGATTAACTTCTTCCTGATGGCCTCCGATGTCTCCTCTTTATTGGTGCTCGACACGACCAATGCATACGATTTTTCCCTTTGCGGGACCTCCGATGGGTGTGCTACTCCTCTTACGCCCACTACGGGCCCTGAGTGTGCTCTCCCTCCACCGGTCATACTTGAAGCGGGTCCCGGACGGGGCTGGGTCCTAGCCGCTCTGCTCTCCTTTTTTAGGAGAGCCACCTCCCCCCTTATTTCGTCCATCTTCTCGCTGAGGACCTTGATGGCGTCCTCAACACCCGTTCCCTTGTCGGTAGCCCCGACATTCGCTTCCCCCTCGTTTCGGGTCTTCTCCCAGCCATTTATAATGGTCTTCAACTCCAGGATAGCGCTTATGATGTCCTGGGATTTGGCTTTTTTCAAGACCACTTCGCAAAGTTGAACAGCCCTTTCCCTGGCGCTGGTCTCGTCCCCACTGCTCTCCGTGTCGTTCTTCTCCATCCGGTCGGTTTTGGCTACTCTGCTTCGCTTCTTTCGTGGGGGCCTAGGCGTGTTTTCGGTGACGGAACTCTCCTCCGTCCCCGACATGTTGCGATCGCTAGCTGCTCCACTCGTTGAGATCTCCTCTCATCAAGTTCAACTCTAAGCTGTTATTCCTGCAACCTGAAAAAAAATCCTGAATTTCCTGAAAAATAAATATCCTGAAGTTCCTGAAAAAAAATATTCCTAAAATCCTGAAAGATCCAGGAAAATTCCTGAAATTTTTCGAAAACCCTACAAAGTCGGAAAAGCTCGGAAAAATGCCGGAAAAACCCGAAAAATTTTCTCCAACAATTTTCCGGTCCCAAAGCACTAAGCAGTGTTCACTAAACAGCACTAAACAGTGTTTCCGGTCCCAAAGCACTAAACAGTGTTCACAGAACGCAGCACATGAGTTTGGCTCCCGGCCACTCTCTTGAATCGCAACTCCTGGCCACTCTCTTGGATCACGACTGCTCACCACTCCACCGGGGCCGTCGCCCAGTCAGAAAGAAGCGCCACGGAATACGGAGCAGCTCACCTAGAAAATTTTAAATAATATTAAAAAAAAATAATAAATGAAATATATTATTTAGTTACCCATCCTATCATCCCTGGAACACTTCTATGAAATTCCGATTGTCAGAATTGAACTGTCAAATTTATCGTAATTTTTCACAGAAGTTATTTTTAAATATCTCCGTCAATTTTGAAGCCACAGAAAAAATAAAAACACCAAAAGATAGATCGTCAAATTTTGCACAAAACACAAGCTATTTTAACTCTGTAAAACAGATTTAAACGCCAATTGTGAACCAAAATGAGGAGCGTCGAAACAACGATGCTTCCTCGACCAAGGTATGATCACAACTGGTTAGGTTAGGTTAGGTTAGGTTAGGTTAGGTTAGGTTAGGTTAGGTTTTTTTTTTTTTTTTTGAGTGAGTTGATTTTGGCCGCCTTGTTTATTACATACAAGGCTTATCAGCACGATTTGATTTATTTTTTTTTTTTTTTTCCTTGTGTATACTCTACATTTTGTGCTTTTGTCCCTGTGTTGCAGTGTATGGGATAGATAGGAATGCGTCTGCGCACGTCTTTTTTGGAACCTATCCCGGCATTTGCCTTACGACTGAGGAATCGCAGTAAACTCAGTCGGGATGGCCGGCTCTCTGGCCTTCCGATGTGACCTTTAGTCCTCGGCATTATTCCCTGTGTCAGTGTCCGTTGTGTTCATTCTATCCCTTTCATTCATTCTTACCATGACATTGATCGCCGTCTTAATGTAGCATTGAATGGCTTCTGAGGTCTCCTTGTCGATCAACCAACTTCTTATATCCTCCATCCTCATGGTCTGGCTGTTCAATTTGCACCGTGCCTCAAAGCGTACTCTTTCGGTTGCTGGGCAATCCTGCAGGACATGTTCGACTGTCTGTTGTGTTCTGTCGTCGCATGGGCAGGTTTCTTCGTCTGCCAGTCTAAATCTCTTAAGGTATTGCCTGAATGCACCGTGTCCTGTGAGAGCCTGTGTCACCTCAAAGCTCAGAGAGCTCATTTTGGCGTATGCGCGCGCCTCCTCGATGCTCTTGAAGAAGCGTTTCGTCATTCCTCCCGCCGTGTCCGTCAGATATTCCACATTCCAGGTGTTCCGGGTTTTGTCCTTCAGTGCCTTCCTAGCGAAGCTCACTGGAAACTTGTCGTATGACGGTTGCACCCGTAGCGCTCCCGCTGCTCTCGCAAGTTCGTCGGCCCTGTCATTGCCTCGGTTCCCCGAGTGACCTTTTACCCATCGGTAGTAGATTATATTGTCGCGATCTCTCACTCGGTCACCGAGAGAGAAAATCTCCCTAACGATCGGATTCAAGCTTGCGCGATCCCTCATTGCCGTGAGTCCCGACAACGAGTCCGACTCGATGCGTATTGTCGTTCCGGATATGTCTTTCTTATAGACCCAATCGACCGCCGACTTTATCGCTATCAGCTCCGCTTGAAAAACTGAGCAATAATCCGCCAGTTTCAATTTCTTAACGGCAATTTCTGCTCGTTCTCTATACACCACGAACGCTGCTCCAACCTTTCCATCCAGCAGGTTGCCGTCCGTGAAGATGTTGTATTCCTCGTCGTCGCGTGTTTCCTTCCCGCAAATATCTTCAGGATGCCTCTTCGCGGGATGTGGGAGAGATCCCCATTTCACCGGCAGCATGCATTCTCTGTCGCTCGGCAGTGTCGATAGCGGGGCTCCTCGCTTCACGCGGTACAGTTCGGCTGCTTCCAGGACTCGAAGAGCAAGAGGTGGCACGCCGGAGATGGCCATCGCTGAATTCAGCGAGATCGTGCGATATCCTCGGCAGATCCTTATGCACATGGGCCTCTGCGCTTGACCCAACTTCCTGCGAATTGCCCTCCGTTTGCACGCCTCCCCCCAGATGCTGGAACAGTAGAGAGCAATGGGCTCTATAGCTCCTTTATAGAGCACCTGAAGAATCTCGGATGAGAGACCCCAGGTGGGTTTTGCTGCTCTTGAGACTGCTCCAAACAGTCCACCCATCTTCTGGCACACGGAGTCGACGTGTTCTGCCCAATTTAGATTCTTGTCTATTATGACGCCTAGCACTTTGCAGCTTCGCACCATTGCTATTCTGGACTGGCCCAGAAAGAGATCTGCCTCTCGCACCATCTTCTTTCTGGTGACACACATCGCGAGTGTTTTTTCCGCCGAGAACTCAAGCCTGCTCCTGCTGCCCCATTCCTTCACTCTCCGCAACGCTCCATTTGCCTTAATTTCCGCTTCCCTCAGTGTAACTCCGACCGCTATGAGCATTATGTCATCTGCAAACGCCTGGATGTGTACCCCATCCTCGAAGCTCTCCTGTAATAGTTCATCCAGGGTGATGTTCCAAAACATAGGTCCGCAGGAGGAGCCTTGCACACATCCAAGGGAGGTTGTTTTCTGCACCCTGGCGTTTCCGAAGACGAGGCTTACCTTCCTGTCGGTCAGGTATGACAGAATCAGTTTGTAGATGTTTCGTGGGCAGTTCTTCTTTTTCAGTTAAAGCAGTAAATAGGGCCACCACGCGTGATCAAAGGCGCCTTTGATGTCCAAGGAAATGACGAGGGCCACTTTTTTATCCTCCTCATGAAGTCCTGCGCCACTCCCACTGTCTGTTTGTCAATCAATGCAGCCTTTAATGTCTCTATGTCCAGGATGTCAGTCCGCAAGGTCTTCGCGGCCCTGTGCCTCGTCTTTTCTCCTGCGGGGCATTCGAATAGAACGTGGTCCACCGTCTGTGGTGTCGTGTCGTCACAGGGGCAGGAATCATCAGTCACCAGATTAAACCGCTTCAAGTAGGCTCTCATAGCTCCGTGCCCTGACAGAATCTGTGACACTTCGTACGTCGGAGAGCAAATTTTCGAGCATTGGAGTGCCTGAGTTATGGTCGGGAGGAACCTCTTGGTAGTGCTCCCGGTTGAGTCCCCACTGTATTCTGCGTTCCATGCTTCCACTGTCTTCTGCCTGATGCGCATTTTGGCATAGCTCAGCGGAAACAGGTCATAGACCGGTTGCACTCGCAAAGCTCCCGCCGCCCTCGCAAGCTCGTCCGCTCTGTCGTTTCCAACGTTGCCGGAGTGTCCCTTAACCCATGCGAACGATATTCGGTTTCGTCGCTCTCTTATGCAGTCAGCCATGTGGAAAATCTCCCTAACTATGGGGTTTAGACTTCTATGATCCCTCATTGCTGCCAGACCCGAGAGCGAGTCCGATTCAAGACAGATCACCTTCCCGGTAGTTCCACTGGAAATCGCCCACCTCAGTGCCTCCCGCATAGCCACCAGCTCCGCCTGGAACACGGAACAGTAGTCCGCCAGCTTGAACTTCCCTCTAGCGATCTCGGTCCCACGCCTGTACACCACAAATGCGGCACCGACTTTGCCGTTTAGTAAACTCCCGTCTGTGTAGACGTTCAAGTCCGGCGCGTTTTGCCCCGCCTCCTCGCAGATGCTTTCACGCCGCATGGACGCCGGGTGCGGGAGAGTCACCCAATCGACCGGCACCATGCATTTTCTGTCCTCGGGCAGCGAATAAAGTGTCCTCCTCCGTTTCACCCCGTACACCTCGGCCCTCTCCCGCACCACGAGAGCGAGCGGGGGCACACCGGAGATCGCCATCGCTGAGTTCAGTGACATGGTCCTGTAACCCCGGCAGATTCTGATACATATGGGCCTCTGGGCTTGGTTTAGTCTTCTTCGAATGGCCCTTCTCCCGCACGCTTCCGCCCATATGCTGGCGCAATAGAGTGCCACCGGCTCCAGCGCTCCCCGGTAAAGCTGACGGAGAACCTCCGAGGACAAACCCCAAGTCGGCTTGGCAGCCCTGGCTATCATCCCAAAGAGAGCAGTTATCCTCCGACACACCATGTCCACGTGCTTCGACCAGTTGAGACATCTGTCGATGACGACTCCCAGCACTTTTATGCTGTCCACCATGGCTATCTCGGACTGTGCGAGGTGAATCTTTGCTTGTCTATGGAGTTTCTTTCTTGTGATGCACATTGCAAATGTCTTTTCGGGTGAAAACATAAGTTTTGCGCGGTGACTCCACAGATCGATCCTACGAAGGGTGTTGTTCATCCTCTCTTCTGCCTCACTCAGCGTGCCACAGTCCGAGATCACCAGTACGTCATCCGCAAAGGCCTGGATGTGGACTCCTTCCCCGAAATCCTCCTGCAGAAGGCTGTCCATGATGAGATTCCAGAAGAAGGGCCCACACGACGATCCCTGCACGCATCCCAGCATCGCGGACCTCTCCTCGGTCGCATCCCCGACACCGATCCTTACCTTTCTATCTTGGAGGTAGGACTGTACCAGCAGGAATAGATTTCTCGGACAGTTCTTTTCTCGCAGTTGTTCCAGCAGAAAGGGCCACCACGCATTGTCAAAGGCCCCCTTGATGTCGAGTGAGACAACTATTGCCACTCTCTTGCCGTCGCGTGCCGCCCTCATCACTCCGACAGCACGGTTTAGGGCGTCCTCTGTTGACCTTTGCTGCGTGAAGCCGTATTGTCTACCACTGAGTGAGCCAACGCTTGCGAACGTCCACTGAAGCCTTCCGACGATCAGCTTTTCAAGCACCTTGCCAAATACCGGAAGCAGTCCTATCGGCCTCGAGGAAGTCACGTCTCCAGACGGTCTGCCCTGTTTAGGAATCAGTATGACTGCTGATTCCTTCCATCTCCTCGGGAATCGTCCGGTTCTCAGACAGAGGTTGAACATATTCAATGCCTCCGCCGGGTGGAGTTGTACCACTCGCCGGCATATGTCCGAGGTGAGTCCGTCTATCCCGGGAGCCTTTTTAGGGCTTATCGTGTCCAGGGCCGTCTGCAACTCCAGCAGCGTGAATGGTGGGTCATCCGCAGTGTCCGGAATTAACTCGACCCGCTCCCTCAAGCTTCCATTCTCCAGCGAGTCTGTGTCGGTGTTATCCCCCGGAAAAAAGTGCTCCAGGATGCCCTTTGCCGTTTCCGACTCGGTTCTACAAATCTTTCCCCGAATCCTGAGTGTAGTCGGCGGTACCGTCTTACGGCTCTTGAGCACCCTGTCCACCATGCCCCAAACGGTCTCAGCGGTCTGCAATTGGCAAAACTCCTTCCAACTGCTCGTTTTCGCCAATCCAACTGCAGCCCTGAATTCCTCCTTGGTTTCAAGGTACTCGGGAAGAATGAGCTCCCGACGAATCGCACTGGAGTTTCTCAGCCTTCTCTTGGCAGCGATCATCTTCCTCTTTAGGGCTGCCAGATCCTCCGACCACCATGGGCAGCTTCGCCTCGTGCGCGGCTTCAAGAGCGGTATGGCAGTGCGACATGCAGAGACCACCACCGACTCGAACGCCCCGCTGAGCCCCTCCGCATCCCAGGGTTCCGAGCTCGACGCAGTATTTCCGACCGCCTCGCCTAATGTAGTCCTGATTGCCTCGTCAAACCGCCTCCAGTTGGCTCGAGCGGTTGCAAATATCTTCGTTCCGCGGGGGGCTGACAGCGCGAAACCTCCCGTCGATATCTCAAAGCGTATGGCGTTGTGGTCGGAGAAGAACTCACTCGACGCGTCCACTCGCCACCCGTGAATTTGCTCCATTAGCCCTTCACTGCAAATGGACACGTCTATGCAGGAGACGAGCCGTCTTCCCCCTCTCGTGGCCTCGAAGGTTGGAGTGTTTCCCTCGTTCAGTGTGTACCAACCGAGCTCTGCGCATAGGTCGTTCAGAACAGCACCTCTAGCGTTTGTTCTGTCACTTCCCCACCAGGTGCTCCAGGCGTTGAAATCCCCCCCTATTATAATCTGGCGACCTTCGTGCGCCTTAGCCAACTCCCTGAGCCTTCCAAGCATCGGCTCCAGGTCAGCACGCGGCTCGATGTACACCGATCCCAGGATCAGCCCCCCCCCCGCCAGGCCCACAGACACGAACACAGAATTTGCGTCCGTGAACTCTGAGAGGAGGACCCCTCCCATGCCGCCGTTGTTGAGGAGGATGCAAGTCTTCGCCGGAGTTTCAGCGCTGGCTTCAGGCCACTGGTACACCGCTCCGGACGCTCCGAGCACCCGTCCAGTTGCGCCAGTGTACGGCTCCTGCAGCAGCATGACATCCGCCGAGTCCCTCTTGATCAAGTCCAAGGCCACGGACGATCGCCCCGAATTCACTTGGCACACCCTGACAGAGGCCAGCGAGGTCCCCGTCCCGACAACGCGAGGCTCCCGAAGCTCTACTATTGTCCCGTTAGCAGCCATAGTCGGTACGTTCTCTGGCCCTCCCCTCCATCTTCAGCAGAAACGGGCAGTCTCGACTGTTTGCCCTATGTTTGATGTCTCCCCTGCTCAAGCCGCGCTCCCCGGCCCTGCAGCAATTGTGGCACCTCTTGGATTCTTCCCTCTCCTTCACAGTGCACTCCGAGAAACGGTGATCACCAGCACAATGCATGCATCTCTGCTTCTCTGTGCACCGAGATGTCATATGCCCGAAACCGAGACACTGAAAGCATTGCAGCAGAGGCGAGTAATCCTCCACGTGGATCCTGGAGAAGCCGAGGTTGACCCGACCCCTGTTAAGCAGCGTCGACCTCAACTGAGGCGACACTGACGCGAGTATATTCTTCCGGGTATCGTTCCTGTTTGGCATGGTTCTGATGATCCTCAGGTGTTCCTGGATCTGATCACCCCCCAAGGTCTCAAACACCTCGTCGTTCTGCAGCACGAGTTCCTCCATCAGGTCCTGTTCAGACTCTGTCCTGCAGATGCCCTTGAAGATGACGAGTGGTCTCTTCCTCCTGCCATCGGTCGCGGCGAGATCCTTGACAGAATTGATAGCCCCCTTGAGTTTTGTCAGGTGTTTCTCCTCCGGGCAAGTTATCACGACTCGGTTCTGCGAAATGGTGGACACGCCGGTGATCCCTATTTTAAGCTCTTTTAGCTTCACAGCAGAGAGGAGACGCTTCTTAATACTGTCCGCAGTGTCCTTTTTGTCGCTGCTTGAGACGACCACTGCGTACCTCTTGTCGGGGATGCTACCCGAGATAGCGACATCCATGCGAGGAGCACTTCCTACGCCTCTCTATCCCCCCGCGACGCTTGCGTACGTCATCCGTGCGCCGGACTGGACAATCCCGATTTTACTCTCCTGCCTCATCTGCGTCATGTCCCTCTGCATGCTGGCCATTTGCTCCCCCAAGCGCCTTATCGCTTCCTCCATATTACCGGCACCCCTTCTGGTCCCACTTTCACTCCCGTCAGCAGCTCCCGGACTCCCAGCGAGGTCGGAAACTATAGCCCTGATTTCCTCTATGGCATCCGAGATTTCCGTCGACTTTGTCCTTCTGGCGATACTATCGCAGAGTTCCAGGGCTCGATCCCTCTTGGAGGCTCTGCTCGCTCCCATGACGTCCGCGTCAGCCTCGGGGCTGTCACTGTCCTCAGTGAGCCTCCTTCTATGCGGGGATCTAGGCGTCACTGCCGACCTCGCAAAAGGGTCCCCAGAGACGGGAGTCTTTGCCTCTCGATGATACATTGCAAGATAAAAGCAATCCCTTCCCTCTCTCTCCCCACAGTCTCTCAAAAACACAGTTCAAGGTTCAAAGCAAAAATTAATTGCCGAGTGAATTTGAAATCACAGTTCACACAACATCAAAATCATAAAAAAAATTAAAGAGTTATCAAACACAGTTCAGAGTTCGTAAATAAATATAAAAAGTTATTAAAAAAAAAAGAAAAACATAGTCAAAAGGCAAAAACGAAAAGTTGTCCAACACGCTGTTGCAGAAAGATGAAAAGAAAACAAAAAGAAAAGCACAGTTCAAAACCAAAGATAAAATTGTCACTAAAACACAGTTCACAGTTGAAAAGTAAATTGAAATCATCAAACATAGTTCGCCGTTTTCGCAATATATTCTTCTACACGAAACCCAACTCCATACATATGCAGGAAGTGTGGGTTGCGAATTAAAAAAAATCCCTCTCGTTGATGTCTCTCGACTACAAAAAAAATTTCTTCCTGCGAATCGCAAGAAATCCTCTTCGTTGATGTCTCCAGATACAGAAATCACTTCTCTCAACACTTGTGAAGTCTTTTCGGAGGCTTTGAAAATTGAATGAAATTTTCCGAGAACAATGAAAATTTCCGGGAACCCTCCAATGTCGGGCAAGCTCGGAAAAATGCCGGAAAAACCCGGAAAATTCCGGAAAAACTTTTGGCTCCTGGCCACTCTCTCAAGTCACGACTCCCGGCCGCTCTCTCAAGTCACGGCTCCCGGCCGCTCACTCTAACGAAACGTTCAGGTTCCGCTCACTCTAACGAAACGTCTCACTGACGAAACGTTCAGGTTTCAGACGGTGATTCACCTTATGGTGATGTTTTCAGCAGCTCTTCACCTTACCTTAAGGTTAGGTTAGGTTAGGTTAGGTTGAATCAGGTGAGAGTTGCGATGTGGGAGACCTTGCTTATCGCGTACAAGGTTGCGGGATCGAATTTTTTATTCCTTATTATTTACCTCGGCGAACTGGCTCGCCGTGGATTTTCCCCTTTATGTGTTCCCTGACAGCGGTGTCAGTGTTCTTTGTATTATTGTGTCTGTTTGGCTCTAATCAGGGATGGGTGGGAAGGCGTCTGCGCACGTCTTTATTGGTGTCCACCCCGGCATTTGCCCTAAGATTGAGAAAACGCAGAAAACTCAATCGGGGTGGCCGGCCCAGTGGCCTTCCGATCTGGTGTATGTTCCTTCGGCATTGTCCCCAGAGTGATTATGTGTACCTATTGTGTTCCCTGTGTGCCCATGTTCTGTCTTTCATTCATCCCAACCATGTGTCTGACGATCCTCCTCATGAAGTCCTGCGCCACTCCCACTGTCTCTTTGTCAATCAATGCAGCCTTTAATGTCTCTATGTCCAGGATGTCAGTCCGCAAGGTCTTCGCGGCCCTGTGCCTCGTCTTTTCTCCTGCGGGGCATTCGAATAGAACGTGGTCCACCGTCTGTGGTGTCGTGTCGTCACAGGGGCAGGAATCATCAGTCACCAGATTAAACCGCTTCAAGTAGGCTCTCATAGCTCCGTGCCCTGACAGAATCTGTGACACTTCGTACGTCGGAGAGCAAATTTTCGAGAATTGGAGTGCCTGAGTTATGGTCGGGAGGAACCTCTTGGTAGTGCTCCCGGTTGAGTCCCCACTGTATTCTGCGTTCCATGCTTCCACTGTCTTCTGCCTGATGCGCATTTTGGCATAGCTCAGCGGAAACAGGTCATAGACCGGTTGCACTCGCAAAGCTCCCGCCGCCCTCGCAAGCTCGTCCGCTCTGTCGTTTCCAACGTTGCCGGAGTGTCCCTTAACCCATGCGAACGATATTCGGTTTCGTCGCTCTCTTATGCAGTCAGCCATGTGGAAAATCTCCCTAACTATGGGGTTTAGACTTCTATGATCCCTCATTGCTGCCAGACCCGAGAGCGAGTCCGATTCAAGACAGATCACTTTCCCGGTAGTTCCACTGGAAATCGCCCACCTCAGTGCCTCCCGCATAGCCACCAGCTCCGCCTGGAACACGGAACAGTAGTCCGCCAGCTTGAACTTCCCTCTAGCGATCTCGGTCCCACGCCTGTACACCACAAATGCGGCACCGACTTTGCCGTTTAGTAAACTCCCGTCTGTGTAGACGTTCAAGTCCGGCGCGTTTTGCCCCGCCTCCTCGCAGATGCTCTCACGCCGCATGGACGCCGGGTGCGGGAGAGTCACCCAATCGACCGGCACCATGCATTTTCTGTCCTCGGGCAGCGAATAAAGTGTCCTCCTCCGTTTCACCCCGTACACCTCGGCCCTCTCCCGCACCACGAGAGCGAGCGGGGGCACACCGGAGATCGCCATCGCTGAGTTCAGTGACATGGTCCTGTAACCCCGGCAGATTCTGATACATATGGGCCTCTGGGCTTGGTTTAGTCTTCTCCGAATGGCCCTTCTCCCGCACGCTTCCGCCCATATGCTGGCGCAATAGAGTGCCACCGGCTCCAGCGCTCCCCGGTAAAGCTGACGGAGAACCTCCGAGGACAAACCCCAAGTCGGCTTGGCAGCCCTGGCTATCATCCCAAAGAGAGCAGTTATCCTCCGACACACCATGTCCACGTGCTTCGACCAGTTGAGACATCTGTCGATGACGACTCCCAGCACTTTTATGCTGTCCACCATGGCTATCTCGGACTGTGCGAGGTGAATCTTTGCTTGTCTATGGAGTTTCTTTCTTGTGATGCACATTGCAAATGTCTTTTCGGGTGAAAACATAAGTTTTGCGCGGTGACTCCACAGATCGATCCTACGAAGGGTGTTGTTCATCCTCTCTTCTGCCTCACTCAGCGTGCCACAGTCCGAGATCACCAGTACGTCATCCGCAAAGGCCTGGATGTGGACTCCTTCCCCGAAATCTTCCTGCAGAAGGCTGTCCATGATGAGATTCCAGAAGAAGGGCCCACACGACGATCCCTGCACGCATCCCAGCGTCGCGGACCTCTCCTCGGTCGCATCCCCGACACCGATCCTTACCTTTCTATCTTGGAGGTAGGACTGTACCAGTAGGAATAGGTTTCTCGGACAGTTCTTTTCTCGCAGTTGTTCCAGCAGAAAGGGCCACCACGCATTGTCAAAGGCCCCCTTGATGTCGAGTGAGACAACTATTGCCACTCTCTTGCCGTCGCGTGCCGCCCTCATCACTCCGACAGCACGGTTTAGGGCGTCCTCTGTTGACCTTTGCTGCGTGAAGCCGTATTGTCTACCACTGAGTGAGCCAACGCTTGCGAACGTCCACTGAAGCCTTCCGACGATCAGCTTTTCAAGCACCTTGCCAAATACCGGAAGCAGTCCTATCGGCCTCGAGGAAGTCACGTCTCCAGACGGTCTGCCCTGTTTAGGAATCAGTATGACTGCTGATTCCTTCCATCTCCTCGGGAATCGTCCGGTTCTCAGACAGAGGTTGAACATATTCAATGCCTCCGCCGGGTGGAGTTGTACCTCCGCCGGGCGAGTGGTTAGGTTAGGTTAGGTTAGGTTAGGTTAGGTTAGGTTAGGTTAGGTTAGGTTAGGTTAGGTTAGGTTAGGTTAGGTTAGGTTAGGTTAGGTTAGGTTAGGTTAGGTTAGGTTAGTTTAGGTTAGGTTAGGTTAGGTTAGGTTAGGTTAGGTTAGGTTAGGTTGAATCAGGTGAGAGTTGCGATGTGGGAGACCTTGCTTATCGCGTACAAGGTTGCGGGATCGAATTTTTTATTCCTTATTATTTACCTCGGCGAACTGGCTCGCCGTGGATTTTCCCTTTTATGTGTTCCCTGACAGCGGTGTCAGTGTTCTTTGTATTATTGTGTCTGTTTGGCTCTAATCAGGGATGGGTGGGAAGGCGTCTGCGCACGTCTTTATTGGTGTCCACCCCGGCATCTGCCCTAAGATTGAGAAAACGCAGAAAACTCAATCGGGGTGGCCGGCCCAGTGGCCTTCCGATCTGGTGTATGTTCCTTCGGCATTGTCCCCAGAGTGATTATGTGTACCTATTGTGTTCCCTGTGTGCCCATGTTCTGTCTTTCGTTCATCCCAATAATGTGTCTGACGATCCTCCTCATGAAGTCCTGCGCCACTCCCACTGTCTCTTTGTCAATCAATGCAGCCTTTAATGTCTCTATGTCCAGGATGTTAGTCCGCAAGGTCTTTGCGGCCCTGTGCCTCGTCTTTTCTCCTGCGGGGCATTCGAATAGAACGTGGTCCACCGTCTGTGGTGTCGTGTCGTCACAGGGGCAGGAATCATCAGTCACCAGATTAAACCGCTTCAAGTAGGCCCTCATAGCTCCGTGCCCTGACAGAATCTGTGACACTTCGTACGTCGGAGAGCAAATTTTCGAGCATTGGAGTGCCTGAGTTATGGTCGGGAGGAACCTCTTGGTAGTGCTCCCGGTTGAGGCCCCACTGTATTCTGCGTTCCATGCTTCCACTGTCTTCTGCCTGATGCGCATTTTGGCATAGCTCAGCGGAAACAGGTCATAGACCGGTTGCACTCGCAAAGCTCCCGCCGCCCTCGCAAGCTCGTCCGCTCTGTCGTTTCCAACGTTGCCGGAGTGTCCCTTAACCCATGCGAACGATATTCGGTTCTGTCGCTCTCTTATGCAGTCAGCCATGTGGAAAATCTCCCTAACTATGGGGTTTAGACTTCTATGATCCCTCATTGCTGCCAGACCCGAGAGCGAGTCCGATTCAAGACAGATCACTTTCCCGGCAGTTCCACTGGAAATCGCCCACCTCAGTGCCTCCCGCATAGCCACCAGCTCCGCCTGGAACACGGAACAGTAGTCCGCCAGCTTGAACTTCCCTCTAGCGATCTCGGTCCCACGCCTGTACACCACAAATGCGGCACCGACTTTGCCGTTTAGTAAACTCCCGTCTGTGTAGACGTTCAAGTCCGGCGCGTTTTGCCCCGCCTCCTCGCAGATGCTCTCACGCCGCATGGACGCCGGGTGCGGGAGAGTCACCCAATCGACCGGCACCATGCATTTTCTGTCCTCGGGCAGCGAATAAAGTGTCCTCCTCCGTTTCACCCCGTACACCTCGGCCCTCTCCCGCACCACGAGAGCGAGCGGGGGCACACCGGAGATCGCCATCGCTGAGTTCAGTGACATGGTCCTGTAACCCCGGCAGATTCTGATACATATGGGCCTCTGGGCTTGGTTTAGTCTTCTCCGAATGGCCCTTCTCCCGCACGCTTCCGCCCATATGCTGGCGCAATAGAGTGCCACCGGCTCCAGCGCTCCCCGGTAAAGCTGACGGAGAACCTCCGAGGACAAACCCCAAGTCGGCTTGGCAGCCCTGGCTATCATCCCAAAGAGAGCAGTTATCCTCCGACACACCATGTCCACGTGCTTCGACCAGTTGAGACATCTGTCGATGACGACTCCCAGCACTTTTATGCTGTCCACCATGGCTATCTCGGACTGTGCGAGGTGAATCTTTGCTTGTCTATGGAGTTTCTTTCTTGTGATGCACATTGCAAATGTCTTTTCGGGTGAAAACATAAGTTTTGCGCGGTGACTCCACAGATCGATCCTACGAAGGGTGTTGTTCATCCTCTCTTCTGCCTCACTCAGCGTGCCACAGTCCGAGATCACCAGTACGTCATCCGCAAAGGCCTGGATGTGGACTCCTTCCCCGAAATCTTCCTGCAGAAGGCTGTCCATGATGAGATTCCAGAAGAAGGGCCCACACGACGATCCCTGCACGCATCCCAGCGTCGCGGACCTCTCCTCGGTCGCATCCCCGACACCGATCCTTACCTTTCTATCTTGGAGGTAGGACTGTACCAGTAGGAATAGGTTTCTCGGACAGTTCTTTTCTCGCAGTTGTTCCAGCAGAAAGGGCCACCACGCATTGTCAAAGGCCCCCTTGATGTCGAGTGAGACAACTATTGCCACTCTCTTGCCGTCGCGTGCCGCCCTCATCACTCCGACAGCACGGTTTAGGGCGTCCTCTGTTGACCTTTGCTGCGTGAAGCCGTATTGTCTACCACTGAGTGAGCCAACGCTTGCGAACGTCCACTGAAGCCTTCCGACGATCAGCTTTTCAAGCACCTTGCCAAATACCGGAAGCAGTCCTATCGGCCTCGAGGAAGTCACGTCTCCAGACGGTCTGCCCTGTTTAGGAATCAGTATGACTGCTGATTCCTTCCATCTCCTCGGGAATCGTCCGGTTCTCAGACAGAGGTTGAACATATTCAATGCCTCCGCCGGGTGGAGTTGTACCTCCGCCGGGCGAGTGGTTAGGTTAGGTTAGGTTAGGTTAGGTTAGGTTAGGTTAGGTTAGGTTAGGTTAGGTTAGGTTAGGTTAGGTTAGGTTAGGTTAGGTTAGGTTAGGTTAGGTTAGGTTAGGTTAGTTTAGGTTAGGTTAGGTTAGGTTAGGTTAGGTTAGGTTAGGTTAGGTTGAATCAGGTGAGAGTTGCGATGTGGGAGACCTTGCTTATCGCGTACAAGGTTGCGGGATCGAATTTTTTATTCCTTATTATTTACCTCGGCGAACTGGCTCGCCGTGGATTTTCCCTTTTATGTGTTCCCTGACAGCGGTGTCAGTGTTCTTTGTATTATTGTGTCTGTTTGGCTCTAATCAGGGATGGGTGGGAAGGCGTCTGCGCACGTCTTTATTGGTGTCCACCCCGGCATCTGCCCTAAGATTGAGAAAACGCAGAAAACTCAATCGGGGTGGCCGGCCCAGTGGCCTTCCGATCTGGTGTATGTTCCTTCGGCATTGTCCCCAGAGTGATTATGTGTACCTATTGTGTTCCCTGTGTGCCCATGTTCTGTCTTTCGTTCATCCCAATAATGTGTCTGACGATCCTCCTCATGAAGTCCTGCGCCACTCCCACTGTCTCTTTGTCAATCAATGCAGCCTTTAATGTCTCTATGTCCAGGATGTTAGTCCGCAAGGTCTTCGCGGCCCTGTGCCTCGTCTTTTCTCCTGCGGGGCATTCGAATAGAACGTGGTCCACCGTCTGTGGTGTCGTGTCGTCACAGGGGCAGGAATCATCAGTCACCAGATTAAACCGCTTCAAGTAGGCCCTCATAGCTCCGTGCCCTGACAGAATCTGTGACACTTCGTACGTCGGAGAGCAAATTTTCGAGCATTGGAGTGCCTGAGTTATGGTCGGGAGGAACCTCTTGGTAGTGCTCCCGGTTGAGGCCCCACTGTATTCTGCGTTCCATGCTTCCACTGTCTTCTGCCTGATGCGCATTTTGGCATAGCTCAGCGGAAACAGGTCATAGACCGGTTGCACTCGCAAAGCTCCCGCCGCCCTCGCAAGCTCGTCCGCTCTGTCGTTTCCAACGTTGCCGGAGTGTCCCTTAACCCATGCGAACGATATTCGGTTCTGTCGCTCTCTTATGCAGTCAGCCATGTGGAAAATCTCCCTAACTATGGGGTTTAGACTTCTATGATCCCTCATTGCTGCCAGACCCGAGAGCGAGTCCGATTCAAGACAGATCACTTTCCCGGCAGTTCCACTGGAAATCGCCCACCTCAGTGCCTCCCGCATAGCCACCAGCTCCGCCTGGAACACGGAACAGTAGTCCGCCAGCTTGAACTTCCCTCTAGCGATCTCGGTTCCACGCCTGTACACCACAAATGCGGCACCGACTTTGCCGTTTAATAAGCTCCCGTCTGTGTAGACGTTCTAGTCCGGCGCGTTTTGCCCCGCCTCCTCGCAGATGCTTTCACGCCGCATGGACGCCGGGTGCGGGAGAGTCACCCAATCGACCGGCACCATGCATTTTCTGTCCTCGGGCAGCGAATAAAGTGTCCTCCTCCGTTTCACCCCGTACACCTCGGCCCTCTCCCGCACCACGAGAGCGAGCGGGGGCACACCGGAGATCGCCATCGCCGAGTTCAGTGACATGGTCCTGTAACCCCGGCAGATTCTGATACATATGGGCCTCTGGGCTTGGTTTAGTCTTCTTCGAATGGCCCTTCTCCCGCACGCTTCCGCCCATATGCTGGCGCAATAGAGTGCCACCGGCTCCAGCGCTCCCCGGTAAAGCTGACGGAGAACCTCCGAGGACAAACCCCAAGTCGGCTTGGCAGCCCTGGCTATCATCCCAAAGAGAGCAGTTATCCTCCGACACACCATGTCCACGTGCTTCGACCAGTTGAGACATCTGTCGATGACGGTTAAGTTAGGTTAGGTTAGGTTAGGTTAGGTTAGGTTAGGTTAGGTTAGGTTAGGTTAGGTTAGGTTAGGTTAGGTTAGGTTAGGTTAGGTTAGGTTAGGTTAGGTTAGGTTAGGTTAGGTTAGGTTAGGTTAGGTTAGGTTAGGTTAGGTTAGGTTAGGTTAGGTTAGGTTAGGTTAGGTTAGGTTAGGTTAGGTTAGGTTAGGTTAGGTTAGGTTAGGTTAGGTTAGGTTAGGTTAGGTTAGGTTAGGTTAGGTTAGGTTAGGTTAGGTTAGGTTAGGTTAGGTTAGGTTAGGTTAGGTTAGGTTAGGTTAGGTTAGGTTAGGTTAGGTTAGGTTAGGTTAGGTTAGGTTAGGTTAGGTTAGGTTAGGTTAGGTTAGGTTAGGTTAGGTTAGGTTAGGTTAGGTTAGGTTAGGTTAGGTTAGGTTAGGTTAGGTTAGGTTAGGTTAGGTTAGGTTAGGTTAGGTTAGGTTAGGTTAGGTTAGGTTAGGTTAGGTTAGGTTAGGTTAGGTTAGGTTAGGTTAGGTTAGGTTAGGTTAGGTTAGGTTAGGTTAGGTTAGGTTAGGTTAGGTTAGGTTAGGTTAGGTTAGGTTAGGTTAGGTTAGGTTAGGTTAGGTTAGGTTAGGTTAGGTTAGGTTAGGTTAGGTTAGGTTAGGTTAGGTTAGGTTAGGTTAGGTTAGGTTAGGTTAGGTTAGGTTAGGTTAGGTTAGGTTAGGTTAGGTTAGGTTAGGTTAGGTTAGGTTAGGTTAGGTTAGGTTAGGTTAGGTTAGGTTAGGTTAGGTTAGGTTAGGTTAGGTTAGGTTAGGTTAGGTTAGGTTAGGTTAGGTTAGGTTAGGTTAGGTTAGGTTAGGTTAGGTTAGGTTAGGTTAGGTTAGGTTAGGTTAGGTTAGGTTAGGTTAGGTTAGGTTAGGTTAGGTTAGGTTAGGTTAGGTTAGGTTAGGTTAGGTTAGGTTAGGTTAGGTTAGGTTAGGTTAGGTTAGGTTAGGTTAGGTTAGGTTAGGTTAGGTTAGGTTAGGTTAGGTTAGGTTAGGTTAGGTTAGGTTAGGTTAGGTTAGGTTAGGTTAGGTTAGGTTAGGTTAGGTTAGGTTAGGTTAGGTTAGGTTAGGTTAGGTTAGGTTAGGTTAGGTTAGGTTAGGTTAGGTTAGGTTAGGTTAGGTTAGGTTAGGTTAGGTTAGGTTAGGTTAGGTTAGGTTAGGTTAGGTTAGGTTAGGTTAGGTTAGGTTAGGTTAGGTTAGGTTAGGTTAGGTTAGGTTAGGTTAGGTTAGGTTAGGTTAGGTTAGGTTAGGTTAGGTTAGGTTAGGTTAGGTTAGGTTAGGTTAGGTTAGGTTAGGTTAGGTTAGGTTAGGTTAGGTTAGGTTAGGTTAGGTTAGGTTAGGTTAGGTTAGGTTAGGTTAGGTTAGGTTAGGTTAGGTTAGGTTAGGTTAGGTTAGGTTAGGTTAGGTTAGGTTAGGTTAGGTTAGGTTAGGTTAGGTTAGGTTAGGTTAGGTTAGGTTAGGTTAGGTTAGGTTAGGTTAGGTTAGGTTAGGTTAGGTTAGGTTAGGTTAGGTTAGGTTAGGTTAGGTTAGGTTAGGTTAGGTTAGGTTAGGTTAGGTTAGGTTAGGTTAGGTTAGGTTAGGTTAGGTTAGGTTAGGTTAGGTTAGGTTAGGTTAGGTTAGGTTAGGTTAGGTTAGGTTAGGTTAGGTTAGGTTAGGTTAGGTTAGGTTAGGTTAGGTTAGGTTAGGTTAGGTTAGGTTAGGTTAGGTTAGGTTAGGTTAGGTTAGGTTAGGTTAGGTTAGGTTAGGTTAGGTTAGGTTAGGTTAGGTTAGGTTAGGTTAGGTTAGGTTAGGTTAGGTTAGGTTAGGTTAGGTTAGGTTAGGTTAGGTTAGGTTAGGTTAGGTTAGGTTAGGTTAGGTTAGGTTAGGTTAGGTTAGGTTAGGTTAGGTTAGGTTAGGTTAGGTTAGGTTAGGTTAGGTTAGGTTAGGTTAGGTTAGGTTAGGTTAGGTTAGGTTAGGTTAGGTTAGGTTAGGTTAGGTTAGGTTAGGTTAGGTTAGGTTAGGTTAGGTTAGGTTAGGTTAGGTTAGGTTAGGTTAGGTTAGGTTAGGTTAGGTTAGGTTAGGTTAGGTTAGGTTAGGTTAGGTTAGGTTAGGTTAGGTTAGGTTAGGTTAGGTTAGGTTAGGTTAGGTTAGGTTAGGTTAGGTTAGGTTAGGTTAGGTTAGGTTAGGTTAGGTTAGGTTAGGTTAGGTTAGGTTAGGTTAGGTTAGGTTAGGTTAGGTTAGGTTAGGTTAGGTTAGGTTAGGTTAGGTTAGGTTAGGTTAGGTTAGGTTAGGTTAGGTTAGGTTAGGTTAGGTTAGGTTAGGTTAGGTTAGGTTAGGTTAGGTTAGGTTAGGTTAGGTTAGGTTAGGTTAGGTTAGGTTAGGTTAGGTTAGGTTAGGTTAGGTTAGGTTAGGTTAGGTTAGGTTAGGTTAGGTTAGGTTAGGTTAGGTTAGGTTAGGTTAGGTTAGGTTAGGTTAGGTTAGGTTAGGTTAGGTTAGGTTAGGTTAGGTTAGGTTAGGTTAGGTTAGGTTAGGTTAGGTTAGGTTAGGTTAGGTTAGGTTAGGTTAGGTTAGGTTAGGTTAGGTTAGGTTAGGTTAGGTTAGGTTAGGTTAGGTTAGGTTAGGTTAGGTTAGGTTAGGTTAGGTTAGGTTAGGTTAGGTTAGGTTAGGTTAGGTTAGGTTAGGTTAGGTTAGGTTAGGTTAGGTTAGGTTAGGTTAGGTTAGGTTAGGTTAGGTTAGGTTAGGTTAGGTTAGGTTAGGTTAGGTTAGGTTAGGTTAGGTTAGGTTAGGTTAGGTTAGGTTAGGTTAGGTTAGGTTAGGTTAGGTTAGGTTAGGTTAGGTTAGGTTAGGTTAGGTTAGGTTAGGTTAGGTTAGGTTAGGTTAGGTTAGGTTAGGTTAGGTTAGGTTAGGTTAGGTTAGGTTAGGTTAGGTTAGGTTAGGTTAGGTTAGGTTAGGTTAGGTTAGGTTAGGTTAGGTTAGGTTAGGTTAGGTTAGGTTAGGTTAGGTTAGGTTAGGTTAGGTTAGGTTAGGTTAGGTTAGGTTAGGTTAGGTTAGGTTAGGTTAGGTTAGGTTAGGTTAGGTTAGGTTAGGTTAGGTTAGGTTAGGTTAGGTTAGGTTAGGTTAGGTTAGGTTAGGTTAGGTTAGGTTAGGTTAGGTTAGGTTAGGTTAGGTTAGGTTAGGTTAGGTTAGGTTAGGTTAGGTTAGGTTAGGTTAGGTTAGGTTAGGTTAGGTTAGGTTAGGTTAGGTTAGGTTAGGTTAGGTTAGGTTAGGTTAGGTTAGGTTAGGTTAGGTTAGGTTAGGTTAGGTTAGGTTAGGTTAGGTTAGGTTAGGTTAGGTTAGGTTAGGTTAGGTTAGGTTAGGTTAGGTTAGGTTAGGTTAGGTTAGGTTAGGTTAGGTTAGGTTAGGTTAGGTTAGGTTAGGTTAGGTTAGGTTAGGTTAGGTTAGGTTAGGTTAGGTTAGGTTAGGTTAGGTTAGGTTAGGTTAGGTTAGGTTAGGTTAGGTTAGGTTAGGTTAGGTTAGGTTAGGTTAGGTTAGGTTAGGTTAGGTTAGGTTAGGTTAGGTTAGGTTAGGTTAGGTTAGGTTAGGTTAGGTTAGGTTAGGTTAGGTTAGGTTAGGTTAGGTTAGGTTAGGTTAGGTTAGGTTAGGTTAGGTTAGGTTAGGTTAGGTTAGGTTAGGTTAGGTTAGGTTAGGTTAGGTTAGGTTAGGTTAGGTTAGGTTAGGTTAGGTTAGGTTAGGTTAGGTTAGGTTAGGTTAGGTTAGGTTAGGTTAGGTTAGGTTAGGTTAGGTTAGGTTAGGTTAGGTTAGGTTAGGTTAGGTTAGGTTAGGTTAGGTTAGGTTAGGTTAGGTTAGGTTAGGTTAGGTTAGGTTAGGTTAGGTTAGGTTAGGTTAGGTTAGGTTAGGTTAGGTTAGGTTAGGTTAGGTTAGGTTAGGTTAGGTTAGGTTAGGTTAGGTTAGGTTAGGTTAGGTTAGGTTAGGTTAGGTTAGG